>JAOTBA010000005.1:36851879-36869902 GCA_025629845.1 Erythroxylum squamatum
CCCCCCCCCCCCCCCAAAGCAAGATCAAGTGTATGTTCATTTACTCGTTGGATCTTTCAGGCTTCAGAGACATATAGTCAGCTAGGGCAAAGCGTTCTATGATTCTATTAACATAGAAGTCTGCTGGAGCCAACGCCGCACAACATTGCAAAAGAAAAAGATCCAGTTCTAAACCCTGTTCAGACCTGCAAAAGGGCACAATAGGAAAACATTGAGAACCAACAAGTATGCACCCTTAGTCCCCCAACCCTAAAGGACAAACCAAATACAAAGCATGAATACTAACCATCGTACAGTACGGTACCACTCAGATGACAACATTGCAGCATCACCATTCTTCTTCCACATGCCAGCATGCACTTGGGCACAGAATACCCTGTTACGCAAAGGATGCTCCATAACAAAACCAGAAAACCCACGAGGATGGAAGCTCCCAAGGATATGTGCAAAGAAATCATAATTTGTTGAAGATGGAATTGGATTGCCAACAGTATTCATAATGGGCAACTCACTGTAACACCTTTTCATTGCTCTTTGAATAAGCAACGAAAGTAATCGATGCAAGGTAATATGTACAGATACATCCTGTGAACTAACATCGTAAATTATATTCGGCCACTCAGACCAACTTAACAATCTTAAAGTATCTACTTCAGCAGAACCTACTACTTCCATCAAATTGTCATCAGAACTTGCAGAATTAGTCTCACTAGGGACCATTGTTATATGATCCTGCCCTATACCCTTTGAATTCTCAAGTTCAAAATCCATATGAGGTCCACCATGTGGAAATGAAGAACGCTCTTTTTTCTGATCTTCACTTGTGCTAGTGAGTCCACAAAAACCTTTCCTAATCAGGGCATATGTTTTCTTTAAATCTAAAAAGTTGCTAACAGCACTGCCACTAGTACTTGAAGATGACAGAACTCTAGATGCATTATCAACTTCAAGGGAATGTTCAATGGCCCTCAAGCACTCATATGTCAACCATTTAACTGATGAAGGAATCATGTCTGACTTAACTTCAACACCAGAAGCAGAAATAGATCCAGTACTCCTTGCTACCGCACTACCTACAGAGGTTTCCTGTGTAAGCCGTCCTACTTTTGCATGCCTTGCATTATCTCCTTCATCGACATCTTGCTCATGATTGTTAAGGAAAACATCACTGCCTATTTCTGCACTTGCAGAAAATGCTCCATCTACCAAAAGGGAATGAATATTTGCCACAGAGTGACTTAAAACAAAAGGGAAATTGGTGTTTTCATTTTCTTCTTCTATGTGGAGGCCAGTTTCTCTTTTAAGGGGACTCATCCCCTGCAGAAAAGACAAAAGCTTCATCCAAGTTCTCAAAATATCTCTCCGCTCATTGATTATATATTTTGGCACCACAGAGTGGCTCATAGCAAACCTGATATCTTCAACAACACGAATAGTTGTTTCATAAATATTTCCCCACTTGTTAACCTGTAAAGACAATAACCAGAATTACCATATATTATAGAGATTAAACAGTCATAAGCCTCAACCATGTAAAGATACTACTAAAATTAGCACCCCAGTTACCATCTCCTTACCTAAAAAATTATTATACACTTAAAAAGAAGAGAGGCAATTTAAACAAAGTCAGATGCCAACAACTGTGGTCGCAGCTCGATTCAAAATCATCAGCCATACTGATCATAAAAATTGTGAAACTTTAAAGAGTAACTTCGATATTGAATATTATTTAGAAGGGAAGAGAACAAAAACTATTTGGTTATTAGAAAGTATTTGTCTGGTTGATAGGACAAAGGTAAATCTCCCAGCAACTTTGATATCAGGTGAATCTAGAATCGAATTTCCAATCCAAACAGAACAAAACAAAGAAGGAAGTACTGGAATAAAAGTAATTCATCAACAATCCTTATGTCCGTAGCAATTCAAATTGATGGGCAACCCTAAATGCACAGAATTAGGAGCCATACTTTGTGTGAAATAACATTAAGGCTGAGCTTCGTAAAACCAGAATTTAGGAGTAAACAAGCCAATGGTCAAAGATCAAAAGGGCATGGGACAAAATACAAAGGAAACAAGGTTACATAAGACCGCTGGATTTTAACTTGATGGAACTCCTTTTAAGGTGAAGTTGGTAAAAATATCTTTGAATTCCTTTTCAGTTATGATCCAATAGAGCTTACATGTATAAGTCTTTGCTAGAGATCTCATATTTCCTTCTAGTCAGAAAAAAGCAAACACTGAGATCCATCAAGTAGTAAAAAGTAGATTAATCAACAGAAAGTTCATCTCAGATATTGCCCAAGCCTTCAGAATGTAATCAATAGGTGATTGAAATAAGTTAACAACAATGAGAACAAAATCATTACACATCATCTTTTATATAGCAGGCAGGTTTAACTAGGACATTAAAAACTACTTTGACATGCTATGGGAACAAGGCAAAACCTATGCAGGCAATCTTGTGATCTTTGTAAGCTCAGGAATATTATGAGACAAGTGTTTTTTGAGTACGGAGCAAAAGAATATTTTTTTCACTCTTTTCAACAACATGATGCAGATATTTATCAGGTTAATGAAACAGTGAAATTAATGTATAGAACTATATAAGTTAGAGAAGGCATAGGGCATTGAAGAAATGTATCAAGATTATAGAGTAGACTTGAATGCAAAATCCTGTAACCAGGAGACACCATCATGAAAGAGTAACTAATAAATTATATTGTAAAATCAATACAAGTCAAAAAATGTTACCTGCAAACGACCATCATCTCCAGCACAATAAGCAAATATATCTTCCAAGCACCCCAATAGCACAGCCAAAAGATTCATCTCCTTCACAAGTCGAGGGGTCAAAGTGGGCACTGTGAAGATCTGCACAGAGAATGTAGATAGTAACAGGTGCTTCTTGAGAGCATCTTCAGTCCCTTCTTTTAAGATATCATGTACAACCAACGGATAGTAACTTAAAAACACTTTAGCAAATTCATACTTGAACGTAGGTTCTCCAAGCAATTTAAGGAGCAGCTCATGTAGCTTCTTTGTAACATCCCTACCCAAGAACCCCTCAGCTTTAACCAGAATTTCCAACAAACCATCTAAAGAAATCACACTCCTAGAAACAAAACTAAGCAAACTTTCACTATCCTTGCAAAACTCTAAAAGCATTTCAATAACCACAAAAGAAAGCTCATTTGCGAGCTTCTTCCGTGCTGAGGCCGTTGGCCTCAAATTTTCTTGACAGATACTTTCTGCCAGCACCAGTTTACTTTTCCAACAATGTAAAATGGCATCAAGAACAGGACCCACAGACTTCACATACTCTTCTGGAAGGGGCTGTATTTGTTCAGCACCTTGATGCTTTGAACAAAACCCCTCCCGTTTCCATGCAGTCACATCCCCACAATCACAGCAACCCCCACCAGTGTAAATTATTGAATAGTCATGATCCTTATGGTTCCCATTCTGGAAACACGGAACGCAAATAGCACAGGTTGGATCATGCTCGCAAGTCCTGCACCGATATGCAATATCATTATGGCCCCAAACAGCACCACAAACGCCACGTCTAGAACTCATGCTCGACAGATGATCCCTAGCACCAACTGGCTCACCCAAAAACATCAACCACTGCAACCATAACACCGATTCCTCAACCCAACTCCTTACAGTCGGCTCCATACACGCTCTCAACTCTGACTTTGATTCTAAAACCACCTCTGCAACTTCCTCATCACTAGGCAATATAGCAGACACCAATTCAGGTATCCAAGACCTATTCTCCTTAACAAAAGTCACCAATCCCTCATAAGGCACCTCAAGATATTCCTCAGAAACTCCCAACATACCAAGTCTCTGCACATAACACAAAAATAAAAAACCAAACAGCTAACCAATTAAACAAGCAACAATCACCCAAACAAACACACACACAATAGAAACTGAAAAATCTTTACCCGTATGACGCGATCACGAGGCTCTGGAGGGCTAGGGTACGGTGGCGAATCGATGTCCATGAGATTAGCACTAATGGTGTTGTTGTTGTCCATTGAAAAACGCCAAAGTCGCAACACCCAATCAGCGCAACACAGACCCAAACACCGCCTGATTCTGGAACTTTCGCTCCCCAGCTTTCTTTATTCTCTTCACTCACAAACTCTGTTCAATCAGAGAAGTGAATTCGGTAGGCGCCGTCGTCTTCTTCCTCCTAATCGCTCCTCCGTCCAGTGGCGGTTTCATTTACTATCTGGAAGACTCCATTCAGAAGGCTAGAAAGATACCATTTGCTTGTTTATATAGATAACGTCTCTGGGGAGGTAAATAAAAAAAGTTTACTGCGACTTTTCATTTTACTGTGTTTGGTTCTTCATTTCAACCGGTTAGGGGTTAGGTGTGACTTGAGAGGCAGTGCTTGCTCAGTATTGTCTTAATTGTACCGGCCTAGTAATGCCAAAAAAAAAGACCCGACCCGTTTAGCTCAATCCGATTTTAGTTTGGATTAACCGGGCACAGGTCTGCTTAAAATATGACTTCATTTTATAAAAAATAATGTCATTTTTTTATGTTTTTTTAATATAATGGGTTGAATTGACTCAAACTGTGAGCCGACTGTTAGTTCAAAAATAATATCATTTTTTTCTCAAAAAATATAGTGGCCAGGTTGGGTCGGCCCGCCCATGACCCATCTGGCCACGGACCGACTGTAACTCAGGGTCAAGCCAGACTGAACCAGGAGCAAGCCGAGCCTGCCAATCCGTCGACATCTCTACCTAGCTTTATTAGCTAGCTTTAAAATATGTTATCATTTTAGCTTTTTGATTCTTTATATTTTATTTTTTTAAGGTTGTATTGAAATCGTTTATTTTATAAAATATTTTATCAAATAATGTACAGTAAATAATTTAATAAAAAAATCTACAAACTTTAATAATAATAATTTTAATATATTCAATCAAGCATCTTTTTTTCTGTAAATTAAAGCTTGAACTTTTTCTATCAAAGAGAATAATAAATCTAATAAATATTTGATCTCTCTCTAAAATTTATAGTATAAATGCTATATCAAGCAACTTATTTGACTATAATATATACAATGAAAGCAATAATTTAAAAACTAAATCAGTTTGACCAGTTTACTATCTAACTTTTTGGTTAAGTTTTCATTTTTTCGGTCTGATTTAGTTTAATAATTTTTATTATTAAAAGTTGATCAGTTTATTAGTTAAGAGACCAATTTTTGTAAGTTAATCAGTTTTCATAAGTTAAAATAAACCAATTAATTTTTATTTTACAATATCTTTTTTAATTAAACTTTAAATTTTTCAATCATTTCCTAATTTCTTCAATTTTATTCAATATTTGATTGATTTTATGACAATTTAATTTAATACCGATCGAACCTTAAACTCCCTATCTTACTGATTTTAACTTCAAGTCTCGTTTTGAAAACATTAGAAAAATGTCAAATTAATAATAATAATTGTACTATAATTATCTAAAATTGTATACATTTAAAGACTACTAGCCTTATTTAAGTACAATGTATATATAGAAAAAATGTTTACAAGTAAAAATAAAGGAATGTACATAGAGCCCAATTCAAAATGGCCCATCTTGGTTAAGGAATATAAACCTATAGAATTGTTGATGGACTCACCCAATTATTTTCTTTTTTTTAAAAAATGAACTTTTTTTAAAATGAAAATAGAAGTTAAAAAAAGAATAAAAATCCCAATTTCCCCCTCATTTTACTTACTTCCCTAAAAAGGAAATGATAATGTTTGGTAGAGCTTAATTAAAAATTAATTATTCTAATATGGAAATTATTTCTGCTAGATATACATGCATTTATTACATTTATTGATAAATTCAGAAAAAAGTCTTCTACTTCATATGGAATCACTTTCATGCTACCATACAATATTACCCTATTAATTATTAGATTAATAAGCTTAGTTGTTAACAACATAGATAATAGTTGCCTTCTTTATAGATTTTTATATACACTTACTAAATAATTCACTTTTTTGAATATTTGTATCATATTTTACTCTCCAATTTGATATTTTGTTAATAATAATTCATATCAAGCGAACCCTCAAATAAAATTTATTAAAAATAAATTCAAAATTTTAGAACTTGATAGTTATTACGAGAAAATGTTAATTCCTTAGTATTTTAATGTTATTTATAAGTTTATTTTATAATATAAGATGATTTTTAGATAAATAGAACTTATTATTTGATTTGTCTAGTACCAAATGAACAACACATGTTATTTAATTGCTTATTGTTGTTAAGTAAACAAACAAGATATGAATGTTAATCATTTATTGTTGATCATTAAAAGAATGAGATACGATCGTTAATCGTTTGTCGTTAATAATTTAAAATGAGATATAATTGTTGATTGTTTGTTGTTAATAAATTGAAAAAAATGAGATACGACTGACGGTTATAGTTATATGCTTAATCGTTATTGTCGTTATTTATTTATTATTGATATGACCGTTAATCGTTTATTGTTGATATGATCGACTGATCGTTAACCGTTTATCGTTATTAGTTAAAAAAGATAAAATATGAATATTAATTTAACATAGTTAAAGAAGTTAACATATTCATTATGTATATATTATTGATAAATCATTTGTTAATTTCTAAACAAACATTAAACAAAACATATTGGATGAATGATGTAATTATTTTTATAATATAAACATGCATTTCAAAACAATTAAAATTCTAAAAAAAATCTGAATTTCATATGCAGACACATGAGAGAGTACACCTTTAGTTTATGCACTGTAAAAAGTTCCTTTCTTGATTCATATAAGACTAATGGACACGTAAAATCAGTTAACCATTCACATAATTGCATTTGGAGAGCGTGCGTTCATGGTTGTTTTAACCTCTGGTTTTTGTATAATGAGTAGTGTGCATTGGTATCTGTAAAAACAATGGTTGCTTTGATTTGGATGGACATAAATGGTTTCAGATATGAAATCAGGGAAAGAGGAAGACCCAATTTATGCATAGATATGGTAAAGAAGATGGTGAATCCTCACTATCTAAAAGGATTGAGGGTCATAAATGCATAACATATATCATATTTACAGTGTAATAAATTAGTTTCTATGCCTGAAGAAGAATGCCTAAAAAGGGTCAAAAGAGAAGCCATTTTTGTCTGGAAGAAAACTAACCTGAGTGAACGTAGTGAGAACCACAATCTCTGCTTATAAAAACGTCTGTCTGTTGTTTCATTACTTGTACAAACAGTTGCTTGCAAAACCTCTCTTTTCTGCTCTTGCTTGCTCCATCTTGTTCAATTGTTACTTCCAAGCCTGTATCTTGTTGATTTTTGAGGCAAAAATGTCGCGGTTGTTTAGTTATAATCGGGTAGACATCGATGAGGATGAAGCTGTCAGTGAAAGCTTGGTGGATTCATGGTTGAACATTGAAGACTCTTCTGATGGCACTCATCTTGCTGGGATGAAAACAGAAGGATCAGTTTCAGAGAAGAGAGAGATCGTCGGTCTCGCTGGTCTGGACAAAGAGTCTACTTTTGGTACAAACCAAAATGAACCCATGAATCCTACTGGCTCATTTGTGTCAGACCAACAGCAGAACAGTACCAGTTCAATGGTTCAAACCTCACTGTACAAAGAACATATCACTTGGTCAGAGACTGAAAAGTGGGAATCAAACCCTCAAAGCTTCTTCCAGTTCGAGACTGAGATGGACATCCCAATAGAAACAAGTTTTCGTATAATCCCAAGAGATGTTCATTCATCAGTTTCAAGACAGGAGGTGTTCATCATTCAAGCTCCTGATAATACGTCAGGAAAGTTTGAAACTTCTACCAGTTCGGGGACGACTGACGTTACTGTACCTATTCTGAGCAGCCTGTCTGAAGCAATCTTTCAGTTAGAAACTGTTAAAGTTGTTTCAAGCAAACAGAAGGTGCCATCAGAGACTGACCAAGATGTTTCAAACAAGGAGGTCACTGAACCAAATATGGTAAAACAATCTGAACTACTGGTAACCCAATCGGAGAAGCATCCGAGAGCTTCAAAACAACAAATCGTTAGTGTTTTGGTGACCGGAGCTGGTGATCACACGCCAAGCCAACAGAGGGTCAACAATTTAGAGATTCAAAAGTATGAGCCAAGAGAACAAGAAAACTCTTTGATCGTGAGAGAACCCTACGGCTCGTACCAATCAGACCCACTAAATCATCGAGAAGAGGAAATATGTGGGCTGAAGTCGATTATCCAAAAAACCCTTAAAGTTAGTCTCTTTCCTTAAAATTCTGTTGAATTTTGCTGACGAGCGTTGTTGATCAGCTCTTGAAATTTCATTTCATCAGGAGGCAAAAGCGAGGCTGAAGCAGCAATTCAAAGTGAAGCCCGAGTCCAGCAATCCCACTGCAGTGCTCATGCCGCTTCCAGTTTCATATCGTCCTCCAAGAACAGTGAATATGGAAGGAACAGAAACTAACGACGAGGTGGAATAGTCCAAAGATTTCACAAGCCAAGATTCTCATTGAAGAATGCATTATGATTTGGTTTATTCAGTTTCATGTATGTTTATCTATTGCACTGTAGGATCCTGGTGCTCCACCAAAGAGAACAAGAATCAGGACCTTATTCGCTGGAGAAAGCCATTTGGCCTTTCAAATTCCTCCAAATTACAAAAAATTTGAGGAAGAAATTGACGATGTAGAGTTCTACTTCATAAGCAGGCACTATTTGACGCTTCATGTTATTTACTTATCACCATCTTTATGTCAGCTAATTGATGCATTTGTAAAACAGCTGCACAAGAAGGAGATGGAATATAAATCCGATGACCCTAAACTACCCCGGCTACTCTTGTTTGCTGAAAGAGTAAGTGGTTGGATCGTCAGACGCCAACAACGTAGTGACGGACGGTTCGACATGGTAATCGTTTCTGTGCAATGTTTTCTACTTAAGAAAGTTGCAGATATAACACGATCCAATCTCATATTTGCAGTACTTCTGCCATCAGCTTACAAATATAACCTTCAGATCCACAGTTGAGGTGGAGAATTTTATATTGTTTAATGTTTATCCCGCCAAACCACATATGGCTAGAAAGTGGACAACTCCAGAAGAGTACTATTATGTGAGCATCTGCAATGAAATCATATACTTTGGTTTGCTTGTTTAACAAGTTAAATTGTTTGTTCGTTTTACTGGGATTTATTGCATTTTCAAGGATCAAGGATCAGCGAGCAGAAGACAGTCTTCTTCTGAGGAAGTGGTTGTTCCATGTTCTTCAGGAAACCTAAAGTTGATTGAGTACATGAAAGGCGATGAGGAACTGAAACTTGGGAGGAAGAGAAAAGCTAAAAACATGGAAATTGACGGTGAGAATGACCATGGAAAGATGGATTCACGAACTGGAAGTAACTCCGTTAGTTGATTTTTGTCTTCTGATAATGAACTTGATGAATTCCTATTCCTAGTAAAAATGATCTACAAGACTGAAGACATTTTGCAACTTCTTACATTTGATTGTGTTGCAGAGAACAAGGGAAGTAAAAGAGAGCAAAGAGAGAGATCAGCTGTGACCGGAGCTGCTTCAGTTGTTGTTTCAGTCAAAGTGCCAATCTCTGAAACAGTAGCAATGGAGGCTCCAAACCCTCCTGTTTCCATCTCTGAGAACTCAAACCTGGATCCTGGCAACTACAGTCAAGGGATTTACAATGGTTTGTGGGATCTGGACACTGCTCCAACAAGCTTCCGTGCAGCTGTAGATGTATTAAGTAGTCACTTCAGTTTGGATGATGACGACGACGACTACTTCCTAAATATACATCCTTTCCCACCGTAGAAAAATGTATAAAAGTCATCTTTTTTACTTTGTAAAGGAATTGTTGCTATTCTTTTAGAGGTTTTTTGTTCTGTAAGTACTTGCTGATTTTTTGTATGATTCTTTTGTGGGGAAGATCATATGATACAAAAGTTGATGGTTTATTGCAAAACTTAATTGAAAGTTCTTTCTGCAGTTGGTTACAAAGTTAAAGATGGATTGTTCTTCTGAACTATTAGCGATGATGCATTTTCACTATCTCATGGATGTACTGAAATTGCAGATAGCTGAACTTAATTTGAAACTTACTGCGGAACTTTTCAGGGACTTATGATAAAATGCTAAACATGTATCATAACACAATCAAGAATCAAAAGTTGAAACAAAGAAAGGGTTACAAGATTAGTTCATTTGCAGTTCATCCAACCTGGTTTTGGATCCTTCTGCAGATGCAACTTTAGATAATCACTGATAAAATGTTCAACATGTATCATTACCAAAATGAAGTTCGAATATAGCACACAATCAAGAACCAAAAGGCTAAACAAAGAAAGGGTTACAAGATTAGTTGATTTGCAGGTCATCCAACCTGGTTTTGGATTCTTCTGCAGATACAACTATAGATAATCACCTCAGGATTAGCACATAAAACATCATTTATTGGAGTTCGGTTTCTCTAGATGTTATATTAAATTTCATACCATAAATGGTTTTGTCCAAATCTGCTAAAAACTGTTTCTGCTTTTCACCTTCTTAACACTTACGTGCCACCTCGCTGGTCTGGTCTTTCACAACTCAAAAAGAGTCCATATCTCTCTCTACCTCTCTTTTTCTCTCATAACACACACATACTTATAATTCATTAGTGTCCAGTAACAGACATGAAAGGTTGTTCAACACTGAAAACAAAAGAGATGGAGAAAACTCGGAGAAAGAGGAGTTCATGCTCTAAGAAGATGAAAGCTACTGACCAAGGCCAAGTGCTGAATCCACCACCTTTGTCCCAGATACCACCACCAGTACTCTCCCCATCCACAAAGAACACCGTTGATGAAATAATTGTGCTTAACTCTCAGCCTTTGTCTGAACCACCACCACGACCACCACTCTCACCATCCACAATGAACACCGGTGATGAAATCATTGTGCTTCAGCTTAACCCTCAGCCTTTGTCTGAAGTACCACTCCTCAAACCCAAGAGAAAGAAATACGATTTTATGAGGCCAAACACTCACTTCTATGAGGGAACAAGATATGGATTGCCTCCTGGGTGGTTAGTTGAGATGAGAACTCGTGAGAACAGCAAGAAAGTTGACCAGGTTTCAGTTTCTTTCTCATACCCTATTCCTTCTGATAGTCTCTCTTTGTTTGGTGTAAGATTTACATAAACCTATCTGTGATTTGATTGATTTTCTTCTCAAAGTTGTTTGATCGGTGCTTGCATGTCTCATTGGGAGCCCTCAAGGGTGTACCGTGATAGTTAAGAGCGGAACTTGATTTCGATTAGGTCTTAAATTTAATTTTATGTTAGTTTTTTTTGTACGAACTTTTGTACGAATTTGGGGTAGTCGAGATTTTACTTTTAGGTAGAAAATTAGTTGAGTCATCAATGATGAGGTTCGTCCACTTAACCTCCCTGTGAAGTGGTGCACCAACTAAACTCTCAGAGAGATTGCCCGCTTGACCACCTATAAGGATTCCTCGGAAAAAAAAAAAAGGTCTCGTAAGAAGACTTAGACGTGTGATTGTGATAACCCTCATTTGTGTCTGATGTCAGATTTTGGAAAATATAAATCTTCAATTTGATGAAATGTTTTATGTTATCAATATTATCATCGACAGATTTAAGAATAAAAATCTTGAATCAACTTTTTTTTTTCGGTTTTCAACTTATCGGTTTAATTTACTTTGATAATTTTTGTTTTTGAAAATTGATTAATTCATTAATTAATAATTCATTTTCTAAAATTAATAAATCAAAATAAATCAAATTTTTTATTTAACAATCTATTTTTTAATTAAACTACAAATTTTTTTAAATACGAGAACAATATCTTTCCATCATTTTTAAATTTCTTTAATTTTATTTGATCTTTATTTAATTTTATGAAAATATTTTATAAGTTTAATTTCTGCGTCAACTTTTAAAACATTGATCAATATCACAGTCCAGTTAAACTTCATCTTTTTCCATCGTACATGAACTACAAATGACAAAGGTTTGACGGAAAATGCAGTTTTATTATGAGCCAGAGACTTATACTCAGTTCCGGTCAAGGGTTTCGGCTGATGAGTACCTTAGGAAACAGGCGGAGGCGGCTCAGGCAGCCATGCAAGCTCTGGTGCAAGCACCAGCTGAGGAAGCAGCTCCTGGAAGAGGAACCGGAGTGGCCAATAATAACTAAGAGGCTTTTTAAGCTTTTAACTCTCTAATGGATAAAAACAATCCCATGGACTTAAATTCATGGAGCATCAGAAAACATGGGGCTGAGAATAACTAATGCTTGTGTGGAGTTTCTAAGCAGTAGTAGTGTTCTTGCAGCTAACAATAGCTAAGTTTTGATACAATCAGTGATATAATCAGTTAATACAATCAACTGTTTAGCAAGTTAACAGCTGATAATCAGCTAATAGCTAATACAATTAGTTATTACCTGATTATATCAGTTGTTAGCTTGCTAAACAGGGCCAAAAACTTTACACGAGCTTATTACATTAGTTATTAGCTGATTCTATTAATTATTAGCTTGTCAAACGGCCAAAAACTCCATACAAAACATACTAATTGCATTAACTATTAATTGCTTCTATCAGCTGTTAGTTGATAGATGATTTTATTAGCTGATTTGATCGGCGAATTACATTAGTTGTTTGTCATTTGATGTTTGATAAAATAACTTATGAGGATATGACTTTAAAAAAATTATAAGGGTATGAATATTATATGTCTTAGTATTTTGTTGAATATTCTTATAGGAATTTAGATTTTAGATATTTAATCCTAGAAAAATTAAATTTATAACTCTAATAAAAAATATAGAACATATAATAATAATAATAATAACAACAACAACAACAACAACAATACTAATAATAATTAATAATAATAATAATAATCCAACGTTAAATTTCCTATTAATATGAATGATGTAGCGAGCTACATCATATTAGTATTTTTTATATAATATGTATGAATTTTATTATTTAATAAATTAAAAATGACTTATAAGGACATGACTTAAAAAAATTTATATGGTCACGATTAAATATTTAATTTTACAAAAATTAAACTTTTGACAATAATAAAAATAGAACAAACATTAAATTTTACAAAATTAAGTAATTGTAATTAGGCATAAATTGACTTGAAAAAATTAATTAATGTATAGCTTTATTTTTTTAGGAGGGTATAAATGGTTTTTCGCTTGTACATAATCAGCTGTTTATATGAAAATGCTACTATTGTTTAGCTTTTCAAAATTCAGCTGTTTGAGATAAATCAGCTACTTTTTTTGCCCTGTTTGACAATCGGGTGATTGTATTAACTGTTAGTTGATAGCTGATTATACCAGCTGATTTGACCAGCGGATTGTATTAGTTGTTTGTCATTTGATGTTTGGTAAAATTAATTGTTTAGTATTAGTTGTTTATGTGTAAAATAACTTATAAGGACATGACTTAAAAAAAATATAAAGGTATGAATATTATATATCTTATTATTTCGTAGAATATTCTTATAGGAATATTCTATAAAAATTAAGTTTATATCTCTAATAAAAAAATATAGAACATATAAATTATTATTTATAAATAAAGAGACAATTTCTAAATAAATTAAATAATAATTCTCTAAACAAATAAAATTAAGAATTTAATTTATCTCAATAAAATGAAATAAATAAATTTAATTAAGAAACAACTTTCTTAATTATTTAAGAAAATATTTTTCTTAATTAATTCTAATTTTAGAAACTACTTTTCAAAATTAATTAAGAATCAATATAATTATTAATATTAATTAAATTAAGAAAAATAATGATGATAATTTTGAAATTGATTTGATGATTAATATAATTTAATAATTCAACATCTTGAAAAATTAAATTAACTTTTAGAGCATTCCTAATAAAATTAACCCTTGAAAATAATTAAAAACACCTTTTCAAAATTATTAGAAATTTAAACTTGCTTAACTTCAATTAAACTCATTTAATTAGAATTAAGTATTTAAAATATTAAAAACAAACAACACCTTCTTCTTCTTCTTAAGTACGTACTTTCTTATGTTTATGTACTATTCATTGATGGGATAAATTAATAATTGATCCATGTCCACTATTCATCTCAGCCTATCTGCTTCCCACTTGACTGCTTCCCTTACAACCAATCTCAACCGCCATCCTTCTGCCTCACGCGCTGTCTCACTGTTACTGCTTCCTTACGTCTCCGATATTGCTAGCCACAGGTTTCTCACTCACCAGCTCCAGCAAACAACACCCAAATACAGACATAACTCCAACCAAGTTTTAAATCGTGCATAAAGGGTTTCCGGAATAGCAGATTAGGTAACACAGAAAACGACATTAAAAAATCTGATTAAAGAAGAAAAGGGAACAACTTTTTCTGCCGCAACTGGCTACCGCAATTCGTACATGGACATTCAGCCAAACAGTTGTGGGTATTCTTGAGGGCACATTGGCCAGTTTTGATCGGTTGAAAGCAAAACGCTAGTCCTTTGAAGCTTTTTGAAAATCAGCTGACGGGTTCAATCAACCAACTCAATCAGTTGATAACCAAATATAATAAATAGCAGTTTAACACAGTTAATCAGGTAAACATGGTCAATCAGCTAATTGTTGGCTGATGAGTCGTTCACCAAGCAGGGCCTTTATCTTCTTATCAAACAAGAATTTCAGTTGTTTGAAATGGTCAAACAGTTGAAAGACTTGAATCAGCTAAAAAGTAGCTGATTCTTTATTCACCAAACGCAGCCTTTGGCCCTGTTTGGCAATCAGCTGATTGCATTAACTGTTAGCTGATAACTGATTATATCAGCTGATTAGCTGTTTGGTAAAATTAGTTGTTTATGTGTAAAATGACTTATGAGGACATGACTTTAAAAAATTTATAAGGGTATGAATATTATATATCTTAGTATTTTGTTGAATATTCTTATAGGAATTTAGATTTTAGATGTTAAATTATACAAAAATTAAGTTTATAACTTTAATAAAAAATATAGAACATATAATAATAATAATAATAATAATAGGAACAACAACGACGACAACAATAATAATAACAACAACAACAACAATAACAACAACAATAATAATAATAACAACAATAATAATAAATTTGATAACTTCAACTTAATAGTTATCAACTTGAATATGTTTAAGGACAAATATAAAAAATTACATACATGAAGTAAATTTAACTTAATAAATAAAGAAAAAAATTTCTTCATTATGTATGACTTAAATATGACCTTAGTCATTTAGTATTTTTAAAATAAATGAGTTTAGTCCTTTATTATCAAATATATTAAGTATTGAAGACAAAAAATGTCAACTTATATAGCAGAAAATTTTTCTTCCCTTCCCAATTTACAAAACAAAGTTTAACTTTAAATTCTTATTAAGACAGTGGAGATATACTTTGTTGATGTTTAAGGTTAAATTGTTATACATTTGACTAATTCATTTCAATTTGAATAATATCTTGTTAAATATAAATATATACAAATAATTACAATTTTCAAACTCAAATTTTCCAATCTATTTATTTTCTTCTTCAATTTTCAATGCCTAAATTACATTCATATTAAGCCAACTTACTCACACATTTCTAACTTTCAAACTTAAATTTCTCAAATATCAACTCACAGTCAATTTTAACAATTCCAACATTCAAACCATTCGTAAATTCCATAACACAAAATAACCAAAACATCAGTGCAAATGCAATTCAGGAGTAGAAAAAGGGCGAATCAAAGAACACAAAAAAAAATCAAAAATTACAATTTGGTTCGCTGGTCAAGTCGAGTGGGATTTTTTGGAATGGGTTAGGTCAAAAAAAAAATCTAAAATTTCTTTAACTTCATCGTCCTCGTCCTCCTCTTCCTTCACCGGAAAGGTTGTGGGGTTATCGAGAACAAGCACTGTGCCAACTTGGCCTCTCTGTAGGCCTTGTAGTCTTCCAAATTCACACTCCTAATGGGAGCTAAAGCCTTCCTTTTCTTTTCCAATTTGCTGTTGAATTCCATCTCTTGAGCAATCTTCCGTCTCTCTTTCTTAGTCATATGAATCTCTGCCAACACTTCCGTCCAGTGGTCTAGGACCAAATTATGCCTTTGAACTTTTGGGACGACAGTTTTCTTGGACTTTGGTTTCTTTGTAACGGAACTGGAATCTTTGACGACATTTAAGTTGGAACGGAGATATGGGTCCTCGAATACACCCTCTTCGAAGATGACGCAATCGCCGAGAACATGGTCATCATCAGCGTAACAGAAAGAGAGTACCTTCCTCGGAAATTTCAGAGAAGAAAGCTTAGGAGATGAAGAGGAGGAGATTAGCGGGCGTTGACAGGAGTAGAGACTCGTTGGGAGGATTTAGAAAAATTTTTGAGAGTGAGAGAGGTCTGTGGGCAAATTTGACATATAGGTTTGGATATCAGCTGATTATCTCAAACGCTGCTTACAAACAGCTTGTTGTATTTAGCTGGTAAACACATTTAATAGCTGATAAATAAAGTCAACTATCTAATTTTTGGTCTGATCAGCTACTATCCAAATAAGGCCTTCGTGTAAGTACTCTATACTTGCCCTTTTTATATATAAATAAGAAATTTATATTCATTACATTTTGATTATATATTAGATAAAATTTTTAAATCACATAATAACTTGTTAATCATGTATTAAAAAAAATATTTAGCAAATAACAACAACAACAATGACAATTTAGCGAAATCAACAATTTTAAATTAAAAAACAAGTTTGGTCTAACTTATGTTAATAACGATTTAGTTCAATACTTAAACTTGAATTGAACTAATTAAATATGAGTCAAACTGATAATTTATTATAATTATCTTAAATTATTAATTTATATCGTGCTTAATTGACTTGGGCCAAATTTGATAACTAAATTGTGTTATCATATTAGTAATATTTAATTAGTCCACGTCCAACCTTCATATCGTATGTATTTTTTTTGTTTTTTTAATCAAAATATAAAATAATAAGTTTTAAAAAACCTAAAAAGTTAGAAAATTTTCTTTTGAAAATTTTAAAAATTCTAAATTATAAAAGAGTTCTATATCTTTATCCTTTTTATATATAAATAAGAAATTTATATTCATTACATTTTGAGTGTATATTAAATGAAATTTTAAAATCACATAATAACTAGTTAATCATATATTACAAAAGATTATTTAGCAAATCAACATTTTAAAATTTTAAAAACAACTTCGATCTAACTAATGTTAATGCGGCCATGTGCCTTCTCACCTGCGTTAACACTCAACAAGCTGGAGAGTCTCATACTATAGTGATTCGAGCTCCTAATTTTAATAACTAGAAATTTCGTAAGAAATCTTTTACCATCAATTAAATCACTTAAAAAGTGTTTCAATTCCAACGAATCATGATCTAATGCTAGGATTCGGGCCCGGCCCAAGGCCCGATCAGATATGAGATAGCTATTAGGGCTTAAAGCCGACCAAAGCTTGGGTAGGCCAAATCTCACACAAGCCCAAATTTTTTGAAAAAATCAAACTTAAGGTCCAATCAACCCGAGCCTGATCCATTGATCTTGAACCGGGTCAACCCAGCCTAAGCTCAAATATCATTCATCTCATTATTAGACATTTTGTTTAAACTAAGAAAATACTTATCCCGACAGTGAAAGGGTTATGGTCTTATTCGAACCAAAGGCTCCTGTGAGAGACCCCATTGTCTTACTGGACTTAGTTCAACAGTTTGATAAATATCAATGTTTTAAAAATCGGACCGGACATTAAACCTGTCGAAGGAAAGGTTTAAGGTTTAGAGATTCAACCGGTAGTGAACCGCTATCAAACCAGAATATAATAAATAAGATAAAAATTTTATAAGAATAAATAAAAATAAAATATTTTATTGAAATGAAAAATACACCAATGTTTATTATTATATAATG
>JAOTBA010000005.1:36870002-36885300 GCA_025629845.1 Erythroxylum squamatum
CACTGGGCCGCCTTCCTGAGAAGCTGGCTGGGATCAAACCGTGATTCAATCCTCCAGCGGTGGTCGGGTCTGCGACTAGGGGCCCTTGAGATTAGGGCTCAACCTTTTAAGTCCAAGAAATGGCGATTGGCCGACCTCGCTACTATTACTTTATGTTACATAAGTCTTTCTTTAGTGGTTTTCCAAAAGACTGTGCTACTCCAGTCTTTAACGCAACAACCACACCAAGAGACTTTAAGAAATGGCGATGGGCCGACCTCGCTTCTATACTATTGTTTCTAAAGACTCAGTTACATCAGTCTTTAACGCAACAATCACTCACACGATGCAAGGACCTTGATACCTTTGACTTAGACAGAACTAAAATCGTTAATCTCAAAACATTTCAGAACTCACTATTATTTGGTAGTTATCATCATTCTTCATATCAAGTCTAGGACTCCACAATACAACTAAGAACACTAGAGCAATTGAATTCATGTACGTGTAAAACTATGATGCACAACTAGCCTAACAAAGTGCTTTGGCAGCTTCAGTAACAGCATCTACTGTGATTCCTAGTTCCTTGTATATTCGACTAGCCGGTGAACTTGCACCGAACCGGTCAATACCGATTGCCTTACCCTTTTCGCCAATGATCTTTTCCCACCCAAATGTTGATCCTGCTTCAATGCTAACACTAGCTGTTACAGAATCTGGCAAGACACTTTCCTTGTATGCATCAGATTGCTCATCAAATAACTCCCATGAGACTAGGGAAACCACACGAACGGTTTTCCCTTCTTTCCTCAGCTTGTCAGCAGCCTTGGCTGCAATTTCTAACTCAGAGCCTGTTCCAATGAGTATAAGATCTGGTTTGTTGTGAGAAGAATTGTCTGAGATAATGTAACCTCCTTTCTCGACACCCTCAACAGATGTTCCAGGGAGTTGAGGAAGCTTTTGTCTTGAGAGGGCAAGAATTGAAGGTCTCTTCCTATTGAGAACAGCAACTTTATATGCAGCAGCTGTTTCAGCTCCATCGGCTGGACGAAGCATCAGGATGTTTGGCATTGCTCAGAAGCTTGCCAAATGCTCAATGGGTTGATGGGTGGGTCCATCCTCTCCAAGTCCAATTGAATCATGAGTCATGACATAAATAACACCCGCTTGACTTAACGCAGAAAGTCTTATGGCTGCTCTCATGTAATCGGTGAAGACAAAAAATGTTGCATCATAAGGGATAAGCCCAGAACTATGGAGGGCAATCCCATTGCAAATGGCACCCATTCCATGCTCCCTTACACCAAATCGGACATTACATTCTTCAGGAGTGTCCTTTCGGAAGTCACCAAAAGATTTCATCAATGTCATGTTGGAAGAAGCAAGATCTGCAGTACCACCAAGAAGTCCCGGAAGCACTTTCGCCAGAGCATTAAGGCATTGTTGAGACAAATTTCGAGTGGCATCTGCCGGACTTTCAGGAGTGTAAGTCTGCATTATCAGTAGGAAAAAAAACTTCAGATGAAAATAACACTGATTCCTCATCAAAATCAAAGAAACATGCATGCATATAAACCAGTAAGAATTGGAATATGTACAAACCGGAAGTGCCTTCTCCCAGTCTGCAGGCAGTTGACCACTGATGATAGACCTCAACTCTGCTGCTTCTTTTCCATATTTCTTATCATACTCCGCAAATTTAGCATTCCATTCAGCTTCAAGAACAGTACCTTCAGTAACATGACGACTCCAGTGCCTGAAGAGCACATCAGAGTTCAATAAAGAAAGGAACTATAGATGGATTCAACCTTCTTAGTTATTTTACCTTTTAACATCCTCTGGTACATGGAATGGTTCATGAGACCATCCAAGGTTCTTCCTCGTTGCCTCTACTTCTTTGGCACCCAATGCACTCCCATGTGCACTATATGAGTTTGCTTTGTTCAGAGATCCATAACCAATAGTAGTAGTGATCTGTTTCAGAGTTTTAGCAAAAGCAATGTCAGCCAACAAACTCCAAAAATGTATCCAGCTCAAAAATCAAGCAATTTCACCTTAATCAATGAAGCTTTATCTCCTTAATCGCCACACGAATGTCGTCATATCCCAAGTTACCATTCTTCACCCAAATAACATGCCATCCAAGTGCCTCAAAACGAGATTCAACACTCTCAGTGAATGCAATTTCTGTGTTTCCATCAATGGAAATGTGGTTGTCATCGTAGAATGCTATAAGCTTACCAAGTCCCAAGTGCCCTGCTAAGGAACAAGCTTCATTCGAAATTCCTTCCATTTGACAACCATCCCCAAGGATCACATATCTAACAAAAGTTGCATGTATATCAATCAATTAAATAGAATTTCAGACAAAATCCAGAACATAGATAATGGAAATAAATGATGGCAAGAGGGGTACGTGTAGTGATCAACAATCTCGAACCCCAGTCTGTTGAATCGAGCAGCCAAGTGCTTCTCAGAAAGAGCCAACCCAACAGCATTAGCAATGACTTGACCAAGAGGTCCTACAAAAGAGATGGTCGTAAGACACAAAGAACATCTATTGATGTTAACAATAAAAATGAACAGAGTTTATAGTTCAAACCAGTTGTAACTTCAATCCCAGGTGTTTCAAAATTTTCAGGGTGACCAGGAGTAACGCTTCCCCATTGGCAAAAAGCCCTCAAATCCTCCTCCTAGTTCAGACAAGAAAAAGAAAGTTGCAGCAAAATTTGCATGTAGTTTACAAATTATACAACAGAACATGCTTGAACGTGTTATGGAAAACTTTGATCTAATCATAACAACCCCTTATAATCACCAAAAACTATGGAGGAAATTTGATTTTGATACATAGTAAGAACCATGAAGATTTCAAGCTGACGACTCTCTACTTTCTGATTTACATTTCACTAGCAAGTTGATCATCTAACCCATCAGTTATATCACATTCAGACAGCAAAAAGTTTCATTAAAATTGTCCAGAGAGTGATAGAAACCACTTTGTTCAGGAAATTCCCAACTCAAGCTTGAAACCTACTCATTCCACAACACAACTGTGCAACCACCTAAACCATCATTTTCTAATAGAAGTTCATTACTTTCCTCTTCCAAGGTGTTCAAGACTCATAAACGATCAAAACCCAGACCTTCAATCCAACGTAACAAGAACCAAATCATCAAGATCGCAACAACTTAGAAACTGTACATTAGAGGTAATTAAAGAGAAACGAAGGTAAGTGTGCACCTTGATACTATCATAACCAGCCAAATGAAGAAGAGCATAATGCAACATGCACCCATGTCCCGCCGACAAAAGAAACCTATCGCGGCTAAACCAATAAGGATTCTTCGGATTATATCTCATAATCTCATCAAACAATATGTGACCCAACGGAGCACAACCAATGGGCAGACCAGGGTGACCCGAGTTAGCCTTCTCCACCGCATCAATAGCAAGAAACCGTATAGTGTTCACCAACTTCTCCACCAACACGGAGTCGGTCGTCCTTTCAACACTGTTCACAGAAGCAGCTCGCACGAGGAATTCCGGTGAAGTCAAATAGCGGTGGCGAAAAATTGCGGCGCGTGCGAGAACCGACGTGGTCCTCAGCTTTGTGGTAGAGATGAAAGAAAGCGGTGGTGGGTTGGTTGAGGAATCGCGATTGTGGCGGTGAAGCGATGGAGAATAGAGGAGGGCTCGTGAGATTGTACAAGAAGCATCAGTCGCCATGATTTTAATCCGGTTATCAAATAACCGGTTCGTATAAAAACCGGCCGGTTCTCTGATAAACCGGCCGGTTTTTATATCCAAGGGTTATTATATAAAACCAAACCAGATATATGGCCGGTTTTTATATCCAAGGGTTATTATATAAAACCAAACCAGATATATGGCCGGTTTAGACCATTTTCAGTCGGACCGACCGGTCCGATCCGGTTTTCAAACCCTTGATAAATATTCACAATCAAAGATCCGATAGGTCAAGCTAAATACTGATAGAGCTAGCAAACGAACCTCATCCATAGCCACAACAGGTGGACTTATCCGGGATCGTGCAAGCAACTGGTTTCGGGGTTTCTCACAAAACCTTGGATGGTATACATCGGTGTACGCGGAGCTCTGGGACGTCTTTATCGAGCTCACGTTAGCGTAGAACTTGAATTACCGCCGGATCGAACTTGAAGTGGACTCCACCGCAGTACTCACAATACTATCCTCGTCAACCGATCGAGCAAAGGCCTTCAATCCCGTCATCATGGGGATTAACGAGTTGTTCACTTGTAACTGGACTGTTGTTCATCGATATATCTATTGAGAGAGCAACAGATGCACTGATTGGTTAGTGCACTACACCGGTCATTTTGATTTTGGGAGCACTTATTTTGATATTCCACCCATACAGTGCCACCCCCTCCTTATCGAAGATGTCCAGAATGATTTTTCCTAGACTGATTATATAATATTTTCGGTAGCTTCCTTTAAATTAAAAAAAAGATCCGATAGGTCACGAGGGCTATGGTGAAACGGTACGGCTCTTCTATCTTTACCTAAGATTTTGAGTTATAGTCTTAAGAATAGTCATTTTAAAAACTCATAAGAGCTTAAAGCTTTGCCTTCCAAAAAAAGTTATACGCAGGATCTAGATTAGTCGGTTACTCATGTGATATCGGATCTGGATTAGTCGGGTGGTTTAACAAAAAAAAAACCAATAGGACACTCATTTGTAGGCTCGGCAATAAGCCTAAGTCGAACAAATATTTACCAAGTTAAATTTAAAAAATCCTAAAATATTGGATACTTTATCCCAAATCTAAATAAACTCCTATATTAATTTTGTATACCACTTTTGTACCTTATTTAAATTTAACAAATATTTATTTTAATAATATTAGGAAATAAAGTTACACCTTATTAAAAAGAGTACTATTTTAATAATATTAAGTAAATACCATTACCATATATTATCCTTGGAATATGGAAATATGTAATAGTCTACCACTACAATTACAAAGTCTACAACTTGAAACCATTAATAAGAATAATTTAATACCAAACAACAAATGCAATCTAATCCAAATTATGTAAAAATCTCCCAAAGGTAATTAAGTCAATAACTTAATACCAAGCAACTAACTCAATCTAATTCAATCTAACTATTAGCTTATCAAAAATAGTAACATCCAACTAGATTTATTAATTTTTTAAAAAATTAAAAAAACGACGTCGTTTTGTTGCTCTCGATCGAGCCTAAGGCTGAGCTGGGCCTAGATAGCCCTAGTCTAAGCCGAACTCGTGGCACAGTTGGGCCAAGAAATTCCAACCCGCGATGCAATCAACCCAAACCTAACCCGTTGACTTTAGACCAAAATGGCAATTCCCGCTAAAACGCAGCCTCACCTCTAACTGATAAAAAGGTTATTTCTAATAAACTCACATAGTCGACCCATTAATAAAGCAATAACTTGAAATTATTAATAAACAAGTGTAAAACTCAATCTAAACTACACAATAGTAAATTCTTCCAAAGATTGCACAAGATCATTGAGCAAACTCTGCGTGAACTCCTTTGTTCTCCTTCCCATACAACATGGACAATTTACTAATGATAGAGCTGAATACAAGTGCAGTAGATTAATGGGGAAATGGACGTGAATTCCTGAAAGGAATGAGTAGGTGGTCATAGAGATTCCATTTTTAGGTAATTATTAACATTCCAAGCAACATTTTGGCATAAGTATGATATATATTTGGAAGCAAAAGATTGCAAAAGTTCTTGTTCTGCACTTCTGCTAATCCCACCTCACCTTCACTCAATCCGAGCCATATGAAGATACTGATATCTAAATAAACAACTATAAACAGTATTTCTTAGGAAAAACACAAAATCAAACAGAGAATTATCGACTGGAAATGCTCATCAGCATAGGATGCAACATTATCTTCTCACCTGTTATTATGCTCAGTAATCCTAGGTCTGCATACCATCTGCTCAAGAGACTTTACCATCTGCTCAAGAGCTTTGGTAAGTCGTAAATGCTTCTCACCCCATTGCTCGGCCAGCTTCTGCTCCTTGGTATCTGCATCCCTCTTAAATTCAGCAAATTGTTCCCTGTATTCAGCTTCAATCCTCTCAAGTGAGGCCTTTTCTTCTTCTCTAAGAGCCTTGATCTTTGACTCGGTCTCTTCCATTTTTTCCCTCTTTCGACACGACTTCTCGGACTCGAGTTGCAGCTCTAGCCTACTAAGCCTCCAGGCGGCTTCCTTCTTATGTGCAGCCCAATCCCTGTGCCCCTCTTCCAACTCTCTGCAGCATTCAATCAGAGCAGATATCATCGAGTTATCACCACAAGCAGGAACTGGTACATGCGGCGGCAAGCTGCCTAATGCCAGGGGAGTGTTATCTACTATTCTGTCAGGTTGAAGCCACGGTATTGTTGGCGAGGCTGCAATTGTTGATGGTGAAAGGCTAAGAGTTACTGATGGCGAAGGGGGCCTCACGTTGGACGTGCTGTTCGAACTAGAAAGCCATGGAGGAAGGAGAGCTGGTGCAGGGTTTTGGGGGTCAGTGTGGAGGAAGCCCCCATTTGAAGTGGCCATGACAAATGTTGGCGTAGACCGCTCTTTCACTAGCTTCTCTGCAAAAGTCTCCAATATCCTGTCGTACTTGCCTTCGTCGATTGGTTCAACCGTCTTGTTATTTTCCTTCTGCTCCCTCTGTTGCTTCTCTTTAAATACTTCCCACCACTTACCTAGTCTCTTGGCAGTTCGACCGGGAACTTCAGCTGCAATTTTCTTCCATTTATTTCCATGCTTGGCCTGAAGCCTGATGACCAGATGTTGCTCCTCTTCAGTGAGTGATCCTTTCTTTATCCCAGGTTTGAGGTAGTTCTTCCACCTTTCTAAGCAAGATTTGGCGTCCCTATTTAGGGGTGTGTTCATGCGCTGTGACACAAGATTCCACTCTCTTGGACCATACTGTTTCACATATGCTCGTAGCAAAGCGTCCTCTTCAGGTCTCCAGCGCTGCCTCTCCTTCATTTCCAGGTGCAAACACCACTGTCCATCGTCTTAAACTCTTCATAATGTATCTGAAAGATTATCAGATCAGCTTACAATTGAATAATCCATATATCAAAAAGGAATCTAAGACCTTGTATCAAAGATAAAAAAACTAATGAAATAACAACATTAAGCACAATTAAACAGGAACGAGATCACAACAATGAAACATGTAAAACTATCAATAAAGATGAGCTCTTTCCACTAAATAAATTTCAAACATGAACAGGAACAATCCATTATCAAGCTCTTCACTAAATATACTTCGAACAATCCATTATCAAGCTGGAATGGGCAACAAAAAGTCACATGCACAGTGCAAATTCGTGCCTACTCTACTACGAGGTGCTGTTGCAATGGAATTAGCATAATCATGCATACAAAAATCCGTAATAGTTTATTACAAAATCAGGAAAGCTGATCAGGAACAAGATAGACCTCCACATCTTGTCCTTTTCGCCACCATCACCATAAATGTAAAAACCATAACCCAGCAAGAATGGATCTACCAGCACCACCGCAAGCCAGGCACAAGAAAGCTACCACATAGCAGCAAACATGTCTGAGATTTGTGAAACTACAGAAGAAAACACTACAAGTTAAAACACTCCATGTTTCGTAGGTAGTAATATGGATCTACCAATAATTTTCCCATTTGACCAACAGGTACTCACTGGAATATGTCTGGTAAATGTTCATTTCTTTTGGCATATCTCAAAAAAAAAAAAAAAAAGAAGTTAAGAGCTCCATGAACTTGTTTGCACAGGTTAGGAAAGAAGACACTGAATTCTTTCCACCGCCATTGAAAATTAGTAACTTTTCAATATGTATCTTCATCTAAAACGAGACTAGCAACATATCTTCAACACTCAATGCAAACTAATTGAAGATGTTATTAGATAAACAAAAAAACAGTAAAAGAGAGAAACTGAAATCTGACTGAAACTAAAGAACGAAGTTCACACAACAGAGGCACTAAAAGATCAAAAGGTTCAAAAAAAGAAGATACCAAGCACAAACTTTGAGCAAAACAAGAAACTACTCAACTCGCGTTTACCTTAACCAGAGTAAACAACACAACACAAACGTTTGCAAAAGCCAGTAAGACGTACATCAACAGATACCCAAAACCATAAAAGCAAAGGAAAAGAGAGAAGAGAACGAAAACAAATGCCAACCATGACGAAGAAAACCAAAGAGCTTTGAATTTGTTGCTTTCCCAAGCTTCAAACAAAGAAGATTCAGCAAACCGAAGACATGAAAGTGCAGTTTCGCACTACTAACATCCAAAAGAACTCGTCTTTTTCCTATTTTCCTTAAAAGAAGTACATAAAACAGAAGCTTACGTTGCTCTTCAACTACTTAACACAACCGAGGTTGTTCTTCGACGCATCTCCGTGTCAACTTGGAAGTGAGAAGAAACACTAAAGGAAAAGTTACCAAAGCACCTATTCAAAGAACCGAACCAACAGACAGCAAGACAAACACTACAAGTGTAACATGTCTGAAATTTTATTTATATGTCCGAATCCGAAAGAGACAAGAGACGTGAAAAACTGAAAATACTGTTTTTGACCCGGGAAAAAAAAAAGAACAGAGAGATTAGACTAAAGAGAGTGATATCTTTATGAGAAATCTGACAGTGAGCGAAGAAAGGGGCACGCGAGAGAGAATGAGAGAAAACAGAAAAAAACAACTCAACCCCCGTAGCACACACTACTCAATCCCCGAGATAATACTGACATCATGCAAGGAATGTGCTTCCGTCACTTCCTCCGATTCCCCTCCGATTCCCTCCGGCCACCGCAACGGTCACACTTCCGCATACACACATGTATATATATAGATAGACTGTAGAGAAATGGAGAGACTTCAAGAAAAGACAAGGCCTAGAAGGCTAGAAGGCTAGAACAGTGCATTAATGAGTAGAGAGAGTGTTTAGAGACAGCGAGGGAGGCGTACCTTCGATGTCAGCGCTTAAAATGCGCCACCTTCTGTCATATGTCTTTTCATAAAACGCCCGTCACGTTGGATGTTCGACAGCTAAATCGTAGCCGTAGAAACGGATGACCGTAAAAAGTCAACGGTTTGATTGAAAATAAATAATTTTATATTATAAAGAAACGGCATCTGCGATTTCAGAAAATGATCACAAAAAGCGGTTATTGGGATGCGCGATGAAGTTATCATGCGCCTGTCATTTAGCGGGTTAGGTGCACTTCCTGTTACCCAACTTGGCCCCTCAATTCGGTGAAACATAAGGAACAAGCAGACAAACATGTTAGCTTTTTTTACGGTTGTAATAATAAGAACCCAAATCCCTAACATTTTTATCATACTAATAGAATCTAAGTACTAAATTTACTATTGGAGAACAGGAGAGTGTTGTTATGCACAGTAGGGTGTAAGTTAGGCATTGTGGGACTGGATTATGGTACGGTGATCGGTTAAAACTACGATGGTAAGTTAAAACCTTTGCCTGACATGATTAAATTAATTATATAAATTTTAAATTGTTAAATTTTTTAATACATTTATTTATAATTTTTATTATTAAAAATGGATCAATTAATTAATTTACTAATTAATTAATAAAATTTTAACTATAATTAATTAATTAATTTTAATTCAATAATTTTTAATTAAATTTTAATTTTTTATAAAAAAAGGACAATCTCTTTCGAGTATATTTAAATTTTATTCAATATTTAGCTAGTTTTGCGAGGGTCTCATACTAACCTTTTAAATATTAAACTCCTTATCTTTTGGATTTAACTTCCGAACAGGGGTTAAAATTTTAAAAAATTTTCTATTTTTAATATTTAAAACAAATTAAGTTTTTATTTTTTAATCATAAAACATAAAGCATTAAGTAATTAAATATTATTAATAAAATAACTCGATTAATAATTTAATATAAGTATAATAAATTATGAGTTTAAGTTAGACTTAATTAATTCGATTCAATTTTAAATTTTAATTGAATCATTATTTGGCTATTATTTAATTGATAACATTTAAAAATTTTATTAATTTAAAATTTCATTATATTTTAGTAAAAAATAGTGACAAAATATTAGAAAAAAATGACAAATTATTTTTTAATTTTCATCAAATTCTTTTATTATATTTTAGTTAAAGTTTTGATTGAATAGTTATGTAATTAGTAGTTGATTAAAATAAATGTAATATTTAGACATTGTATTTATTATTATTAAAGTATAATTACAAATTTTATAAAAATTAAAAATTAGAAAATTTTGTCATTTGTTATAAGATATGAGATTCTCGCTCTATGTGCCGTTTGTTTGTCGGTTTGTGGGATTGATGCAGAGGACGGTGGTGGAGGTGACTAGAGATGGAAACCGACCCAGACCGGACACCAACATTGGGGGGGAAAAAACTAGGCGACCCCACACTACAGCATCACCGTCCGTTAGACGAAAGGAAGTCAATAAATACAAGTGATCTGATTGATCACTGATGATGATGATCACAGTAATCATTGATGCCCCCGAGAAAATTCTGATTCCTTCCCTCAAACCAAACGTCACAATGTGACCCGAGTATAGTGAGACGGTACGTTGTGTGATACGTATGATTAAGGAGGGTACAGGAGAGAGGAGAATAGGATTGAGAGTAGGGGAAAAATTTGAAGGAGGAATGATTAGGAGAGAAGGTGGGATGGGGGGGTCTGTAGTCCGGGTTTCGCGGCACAAGGAGACGAGGGGAGTGATAGAGACGGGACGTTCCGTGCATGCTCAGACCTCTATTTGCCAGATTTGTCAGTGATACGTTACGTCTCTTCTTTTTCTTCTTTTTTTTTTACCTTTATCCTCAAATTATTTTTTACTTAAAATTACTCTTACTAATTACTAATTCATGAAAAGATAAAAACGTACATATTTATTTTTAAATTATTTGATAAAAATATTTTAATTTTAATTTTTAACTTTTAACTTTTAACCTTTTTATTTAATTTAATAGATCAATTTTATTAATTAATAAATTTTTATAAATTAAAATAAATTAATTATTTTTTATTTAATAATCACTCTTTTATTATATTTAAAATCGTTTAATTTTAATAAATCTTTAGCCAATTTTATAACGGTCTAATATTAATTGAACTTTAAGAAGTTTGATTCATGTTTAAATATTAAAAATTATAACTAAGTGACCCAGAGCACAGGTAAGTTAGTAAGGGGCTCTCTCGGCTTAAGTGAGAATCCGAGTTCAAATTCCCCTCATGTATGTAGCTGTTTAAAACTTGGGGTTAGAGCTTTGCCTTTCACAAGGGACTTACTCGACTTGAGCTGAGATTAGTCTAGGTGTGGATGGTGGCTTAAAAGTATCTTTCCATAATTGAGACCCTCCTAAGACACTTCGTAAGCAACCAAAAAAAACTAATTAGCTTGAAACATAGAAAACTATCAATCATTTTCTCATTTTTCCTTTTTTAGGGTTGCTCCATTTTTTTGGGTAAAAAAAATATAAAGTTAATATATAATTTGAGCAAAAATTTTAAATCATCTAATTTTTGAAAATTTTATAATAAATTTTAATTAAAAATAATGATAAAACAGACGTAATATAAACATGCGAACTAGTCAATTTAACTCTTAAACTCATTCAATTAATTAAAATAAACTCAAATATAAATTATTAAATTGAGTCAAATTGACTTTAATTTATTTTAAATTTAGAAATTAAATTAAATTATTATATAAGTAATATTTGATTAGTCAATATATATATATTATGTTAATATAGTATTTTTTATTATTAACTAAAAATTTGACAAGAAGTTTTAAAACAAAAACTACTTTCATATTTTTAGTTTTTGACCCTTTTGTTTGATGCCTGACCACTGACTTGGTTCTGCTTTTGTTTGATGAGAGCTGGAAAGGTATGGGGATCAGGAGTGTTTTGTGAAAGCTGAGCTGAGGCAAGTCATTTGCTAAGTAACTGCAAAGCTATGACTACAGACCCTACACTATTAAAAGGGTACAAGCTACCAAGCTACTGGGCTACTAGGGTTGTATACTATAAAAATGAAAAGGAGAGCATTTTTGGTTGTCCCTGTGCCCTCTAACTAACTAGAATAGTAATTTGACTGTATTGGCAGCATTACTAGGTTAGCCTTAAAATTTGGGCCTTTCTCTTTTGACATGACTGATGATACCCTCTTTTTTTTTATTTTTTTCAAATATTTCTGTTATAAGAACTTTTAAGGTAAAAAATATAAACTCTTTTATATTTTTAAAATTTTCAAAAAGGTCTTTCTTATTTTTCAATTTTCAGAAAACTTCTCTTTAATATTTTAGTTTTAAAATGATAAAAACATACATAATATGAATATTATAATTAAATATTATTAATATGATAATTTAATTCAGTTTTTAAATTTGATATGAATCAATTAAATTTGACTTAAATTCATAATTATAATAAATTATTAGTTTGAATCGAATTTAATTAGTTCCATTTGAATTTGTTGAGTCAAATCGTCATATAAATAGTATTTGATTAGTCTACATTTGATGTTCGTATTGTATGCATTTCATTATTATTTTTTACTAAAATTTATATAAATGTGTTTTTGAAATACTAAAAAACAAGAGGAAATTTAAAAAAAATCAAAAGTAAAATACATTACAAAAGAGTACAAGCTTACACTTATTGGTGCAAAGTTAAGAGATATTCTCTTTATATATAAATTTGATCTTAAATTTTACTTTTCATTACATAAAATTTTATATTTAACAGCAGCAATAACAACAACAACAATATTTAATGAAAACCTTATCAAAATGTGATATTTAAGAAAGTCTAATAATACGCAGCTTTATCCTTATATAATTGAAAGATTATTTCAAATGGATCTATGTGTAACTCAAAAATATAAAATTATGTATTTGTAAATTAAATTTAGATATACCCTTTAATTGTAATTTTTTCTTTTTGTGCCTTCCTACTTCAAACTTGGACAGTACTGAAAACTTAAAAGAGTGAGTGGGAGCTTTGATTAGTTACCACTTACCACCGAAGTACAAGGGGAAAGGCTTAAGAGAAAGAAATAGTAAATGGGTTGGCCAAAACAGGTAGGCAAAGTACAATAAGGAAGGGGGCAACATTGGAATTAGGGAGGGGAAAATGGGTTGATTTGACATATCATCCTCGTAAAATTGAGGGAGATCTTCCCTAATCTCTTCCTCTGACGCCATCTCTGACATTAACAGAAATAAAGTGAAAAGCCAAAAAGCTCATTTCAATGGCGAGGAATGAATTGAAGAAAGAAGTAAGTAGGGAGCATTTGTTTTGGTGAGAGGTCAGAAAGACAGCAAGCAACCACTAGCAGCAATGCCCACTAGGAACTAATACATCTCTCTTCTTTTAAACCATTTGATAGGCCAAATCAAGTTGCTGAATGGTAATGGGAACAAAAAAGGTGAAATCTACAGTGCAAGCACAGGAGGCATGATGATAGTGCATGCAAAAAAGGGACGGATCCTCTGTCTATTTAGGGTGTTAGTAAATATATAAAACTAATTAAATTGATTTTATACAACAGCTTAAGTTATTGTGGTAAAATGGTCGCTTAATATGGTATCAGAATTTTTGTGACCAAGTGGTCGTGAGTTCAAATCCTACCACTCACCTATTATTTAGCACAAAGTAGAATGAGCCTGTGCAAGTTTCAAGCCCAAAAGGCTTTCACTTAAAGGAATGTATTAGTGAATATATAAAACCAATTAAATTAGCCTTACACAACAGCTTAAGCTATTGTGAAGAATAAGAAGCTGCAGATTTTATAGGGATCGGCGATGTAAAAAGAAGAAATATGTATGGGAAGAGGGGTCAGGTCAGTCACCTAAAGAAAGTTGGTTCCTTCAGAAGGAAACATCCTCCAGAGATCCCTCCCAGAAAATTTTTAGTCCACTGCCATAGTTTCTCACCTTTATTGTCTTTTTTTTTTTGTTATTTCTTACTTTTAAAAAAATATGATTGTGTTTTGTACAATATCATCATTGAATTTTTTAAAAATTATACCGAAAGTTAAAGTAATAAAATAATATTAGATCGTTATTTAACAATATTTAAAGTTTAATTAAAAAAACTTTAAAATAAAAATTAATCGATTTATTTTAATTTATAAAAATTAATTAGCTTATAAAATTGGCCAATTAATTAGTAAATTGATCGATTTTTAACAACAAAGATTATTAGACTAAATCGAATCAGAAAGTTAAAAACGAACTGAAAAATTGGCCGGTTCAAAATTTTTACCGTTAAACCAATCGAGTCAATTCAGTTTTTAAAACATTGATATTATCAATTTTTATTCTAAGACTAAATATTTCTTTAAACTATCTTGCAATACACTAAATATTACATATTAAAGTTTAAATTTATGGTAATTATTGACTTTTAGAAGTGAGTAAAGTGATTTTTAGTGAAAACATTAAGGTTAAATTCACAATTTTTTGTCATAGATTTAAACATAACATTTCTGTAGCGATTTGTTCAACTTAGCCCGACTCTATTTGAAGTCAACTTGCTCACCTTAAGTTGATCAAATTTTAGGCTAGATTAGATTTTTTTAAAATTCACATCAAGTTCAACTTCAATCTATCCGATTTAACCTGTCCTAATATGAAACTTAAAAATTTTAAATTAAACGATAATATCTTTTAAATTTTTAAAAATTAATACAAGTTTGACTCGAGTTCGATCAAACTTTGTACTATCCAAATTCAATCAATCTTGAGCTCATGTCATGAGGTTCAAAATCGATTACAAAAGAAAGACTTAAGTTACTTGTGGTAATAATATCATAAGAAATTGTTCACAAGATGGTTTTAAAGAGGAAATTAAATTCATTTTCTTTTGGGTATTAGGAGGAAAATCCTATTGGGCCATGAAACATAGATGTAGATTTGAAGATTGAGTTGCACCTAACCCAAGACAAAACCACAACATTCTTTATAAAAAAAGTACAATTCAAGTAGGCCTCATCCTAAAGTTTTTGAAGATCAGAATTAGAGGCCAACAAAGCCCTGGCCCGAGAACTCTATGTCCGTTTAACCCGAAATTAATAAATCTCATTAAAATTAATTAGATTTTGAGCCGGTTCGAGTTCTAATCTTATAATTTAATATGAGTCAACCTGAAGCATGATTAATATTTTTTATTTTTCTCATTTACCTTGTTTACTTTATTTTAATAAAATAAAGTATATAAATTTTGGTTCACTTG
>JAOTBA010000005.1:36902974-36920091 GCA_025629845.1 Erythroxylum squamatum
AAATTACACACAATAATCCTACTCTGTCTTGGGTCATTAAACATGAACAGCACACAATACCCACGTCTCAAGCACCAGCAGAATCAATAATACAATAGCTGAAGCAATGAATAATACCTCTAAGATAAAAGTGAGAGATAGGAAAAGGAGGCAGAGGAGGTGTTGTGTGGACAAAAGGGAGGCTGCTGGTGCGTCGTCTGGTTGATCGTCTGGTCTGCTCTGTTGGTGCGTCGGAGAAGGCGATCGTCTGCTGGTGCGTCGGCGATGGGGGTCTGCTCTGCTGGTGCGTCGGAGAAGAGGAGAAGAGGGTCGGCCGTTGTTGGGAGAAGAGGAGAAGAGGGTCGGCTGTTGCTGGAAGAAGACGAGAATAGGGCTTCAACTGCTCTGAGATTTCAATTCACTGTTTTGTGGCGTGAATTCAATTTACATAGAAAGATGGATTTCAACTCACACATGGGTTGAATTCATGCTAAAAAGAGTGTTCCAAACAAGTGAATTGAATTGAATTGAATTCAATTCCTTGCTTTCCAAACAGGGTGTTAGAAATTCTGATGAGAATATGAGATCCCAACAACAGATTACAGAGTAAAGGTGAAGTCTTTGGCGCTATGGCGTTCAACAAAGAAAATTCCTTGAAAATGGGAAGATACTCTGTGCTCAGATGTTGTAGAACCTATTATTTAGGAAACATCAAAGCCGTCAAATATATGGACCCACTCGGTGGAACAGATCTGTTCCGCCACGATCTGTTCCGCCACGTAACAATCTATGTGGTCTCTTACAGGATCGGGCAGATATTTTGCCACGTCTACTAGGTTTAAAGTAACAATCCACGTAGGAACTTTTCTTGTCTCTATTTCATTTTCCTAGAAGAAAAAGAGTGTAACTTGCAAAGGACTTGAACACTTGGGAGATTGTTCGCTTGAGGATGGCGGTTTTGGAGCATCAAAGAGCAACAATTGAGATCAACGGTCTTAAATTCACCTACCCGGGAATCGACGGTCATCCACCGCCTGGTTCCAAACCTCTGATTGATGATTTCTCTCTTACCCTTAATTCTGGTGATAGGTGTCTTCTCGTTGGATCTAATGGCGCTGGTTGGTATAAAGTTTGAATATTTCTTCGTTTTCGCAGTGCAGTATCAGTCAAGTGTTTGAAAGTCTGAAATGGTAATCTTAATCTTTGGAAAAATTAAATAGGGAAGACCACGATATTGAAGATATTGGGAGGGAAGCATTTGGTTGAGCCACACATGGTTCAGGTGTTAGGAAGGTCTGCTTTTCACGACACTGCTTTGACGTCTTCTGGTGATCTCTGCTATCTGGGAGGAGAGGTTAGAGTTTGTGTTTAAATGTCAAATTAAGAACATGAGTATATGCTGGTTTATATAATATCCAAATTTTGGTCCAGAAAGAGATTTGGGAATTGCATTTCATCACTAATAGACCAGAAAGTGATAGTGATAGATGATGGATTAGTGAGGTCTTTCAAGTTCTTGCTTTTATTGACTGGCTTGATTATCCAGGAAATGGATTCATTGATACCAAAGTTGATATGCAAGTTCTGTTAAACTTTGGCTTCAGCTGCCAACAATTTAGTGTTTGAAATGCTTTAATAAATTCTTGCATTTATTTGAACAAGGAGATTTCCTAATTTTCAGTATTTAAAACGATAATAAATGTATGTTTCATGTGTTCTTGTGTTACGTTTTTCCTCCTTTTGGTCGTAGTGGAGGCGAGATGTCGCATTTGCTGGCTTTGAGGTTCCCATCCAAATGGATGTTTCAGCAGAGAAAATGATATTTGGTGTGGCAGGTATTGATCCTCAAAGAACAGCTGAACTGATAAAGGTAAGATTCTTATTGACCCCAGACATGTGAAGAAGCTGATTGACATGGTTCTGAAAATTTCGCATTGAAAACTCTTTTGATGCAAGTGCTAAACTATAGATATTACCCTAGAATTTCACAAAATGGGTAGATATTGTGAAATCCGATTTGCCCTTGTACGTGACAGGTTTTGGATATTGATCTGTCATGGAGGATGCACAAGGTTTCTGATGGTCAGAGAAGACGAGTGCAAATTTGCATGGGTCTCCTGAAGCCATTCAAGGTATCTCCCTCTTTTCAACCTCATCTTAGCTATTCCTTATAAGTTGCTTCTTTGCAATGCATTTACTTCCCCAATTTACTTGGATAATGTTATGCGACACATATACTTGCTTTTTCCTTTTTTCTTGAAGACTGTTCAAAATTTTTGCTTCTGTCTAGGTTCTTCTTCTTGATGAGATAACAGTTGACCTTGATGTGCTAGCAAGGGCGGACCTTCTCAAGTTCTTAAAGAATGAATGTGATGATCGTGGAGCTACAATTATCTATGCAACTCATATATTTGACGGTCTGGAGCATTGGCCGACTCATATTGTGCGTCATAGTTCCTTTTAACAACTTCTTCAACTTTCCTCTATGTTACACATTCCTGAAACAAAACGAATTGAACTCGTTCCAGGTCTACGTGGCTCACGGGAAGCTGCAATTAGCAATGCCAATGGCAAAAGTCCTAGAGATTAGTAATTTGTCGCTGATGGTTAGTAATTTTTCAGTTTGTTGGCCTGGATATCACAGATATTAATTATCAGATACTTCGTTTCTTCCATTAATCAAAAACGGCTAAAAAAAACTGAACTTTGCAGAGAACAGTTGAGAATTGGCTGCGGAAAGAAAGAGATGAGGAGCGGAGAAGAAGGAAAGAAAGAAAGGCCAGTGGTCTGCCAGAATTTTCTCAACAAATTGATGGAAGTCGAGTGACTGGTGATCCAGCTCGCACAGCAGTTCGTGCTATGAACAATGGTTGGGCTGCCGGAAGGCTACATTCCACCGTTGCCGGAGAAGAAAACTTCATCTTGAGCTCAAACAGAGTTCTGAGACAATAGATAAGCCCCCATTGAAGCAAATAGCATCAAATATTCTCAACTTCTGCAAATTTCTTTGGCTCCTGTAACACAAGGTGTTGAGAGAAAGCATTGCAGATTTGTTGGTTAATGTATATGAAAAATTGTATTCTTTTCTAACTCAAAAGTTTCATTCATCTTTTGAGGATCCATGGTTATATTATAAGATTGAGTACTCACTATGGTTTAAAAAGTTAACGTACCCGGTACACAAGGCTTCCTGCTTTGTAGAAATCTGAGGAGGGTTATAATATACACAATATTTCTTTTGTATTTTTACAAAAAGGTTATTTTCGTGACTTGAATTTGTGACCTTATGATATTCACTATAGTGTATGAGAGCAAAATGATAGTTTTGAGTATCAATTATGTTCTCCATATCTTCAATGCGACTTCAAATTAAATAGTGATAAGTGAGAGCTTTTATGTGATTAATTTTTTAATATTTTGAATAATTAAAAATATCTTATAATAAAAATTTAGATAAAAGACATAAATTTACTTGTTTCTTTGATCTTTATGATTTTTTTTAAATCTCTTTAATTTTTAGTTTTGTGGAAAAATTCTTTCTCATGGACTGATTAAAAAATATCAGTGAAGTACACAAAATATAAATATTAGACTTGAACTAATTGAATGATATTTACACGATGATTTAATCTAACTTTAAATTCTAATAAAACTAATTAAATTCGAGTTAAACTACTAATTTATTAGAAATATCTTAACTTATTAATTTAAGTCAAATTTAATTAGTTCGTATCTGATTTAAGAGTTTAGTAACCATATGTTCACACTGCATGAAATTAAAAAATACAAAGAATATTTTCAATAATTCTAAAGATCATAGAGTTTTTCCTTTAATTTTCTTAAAATATAAAAGAGGTTTACATCTTTTACCCTTTCTTAAATTAAAAGAGAATTATATAATTTTTATCCTAAAAATATTTATGTATTGCATTCTTTTTCGATCTTATATGAAATTGAATTTTGTTAAAAATAGTAAAATTTATTTTGTAAAGTTAATATTATCTTACATTTTTTTCTTATTTTTCAAAATGAGTAAAATTAAAAAGAGTTTTGTTTGTAGGCTTTAGTGAATCTTATATCATTTTGATCAAGACTCTGCAACAAGCCGTCTTAGCTCAGTGGTAGAGCGCGTGGCTTTTAACCACGTGGTCGTGGGTTCGATCCCCACAGACGGCGATTTTGTCGATCTAAGAAAAGACGCCTTTGTATCGTTTATAAATTTTGCACGCAAATTTCCAAGATAAAGACCTAAAATTATAAAATTAATAATTCCTAGTTATTATTATTATTAATTTAAATATATAATTTTTGTTATTTATAATGTCAATGATTACTTTTTATAATATCCACCAATTGTAGACTACGTTACTTTTTTCTATTAGGAAATTGGTGAAGGGAAAATGCTACTATGCTTGTTTTTCACTACATTTTTTATTAGGTCAGTAATACTTATGAGTTGGATAATGTTCGGATTTAGACTTGATCCAAAATTCGACCGAACTTGAGACTCTATCTCGAGCATGAATTTGTTTAAATTTATTTTGAAAGTTTAAAATTTTAAAACGATATCATTTTATTTAAAATTTTTCAAAGCTCGATTAACTTAAGTCGAAGTTATTATTTTCAAACTGGATTGAATCGGACAATTTTTATCATTACTAATTTTGACAAGATACAAATAGCTCATATTTCTTAATGAGCAAGATATGACTACCTTTGCACCGGCCTAACTCTTTAGGGCAAGTCACTTTCTCTTTTATCTCTTTCAAGTTACAAGTTACAACAAATAGATGCTCAATTACTAGATCCTTACATGTTGGCACCATAAAGTGTGGCGATGATATGTCATTTAGCTTAGATGGGGTAGGTTGTCCAAAAGTGTGTTAAGATATAGGGTACAACTAGAGGAAGCAGAGAATCATAAATATTATGAATGTTTTTGAAAAGCATCTCCAAATGCCTTAAACCCTACTTGAGGAAAATGGAATTTATGCACGTAGGGTTGGTGGAATGACTTATTGGGAGGCCCCTAAACGAATACAAAGACAGCTATTCACGTACACAAGTGGACAACTAGGGTTTAGAACCAATTTTGATGCTTATGTAGTACAATTGGACCGACCTGACTCGATTCAAAATTACTGAGTTAGTTTGAGTTGACGAAGGTTTATATTGAATTCTAATTTAATGGTCAGTTTGAATAGTTTAAATTAGTATTTTAAAAATCCCTACTAGAAGTTAAACTAATTAGAAGATTTAAAGTTTAAATGGTTCAATTGATACTAAATCATCTTAAAATTAGTTAAAAATTGAATGTAACTTAAGAATTTGAAATATGATTGAAGAAGATTGTGCTTACTCATTAAAGAATTTAAATTTTAATTGAAAAAAAATTATTTTTATTAATAAAAATCGATTAGTTTATAAAAATAGTCGATTATTTAATAAACTGGTTGGTTTTTAATAACAAAAATTATTAAAATAAATTGAACCGTAAAGTTGAAAATCGAACTACAAAATTCACCAGTTCAAAGTCTTCACTGTTAAACTAACCAAATCAGTTCATTTTTTTTAATCATTAGATTGAACTAATATGAATTAATTTGAGTATAATAACATAATTTTGATTTCAATTTGCTTGAGTTTTGAACTGCTCAAATTCAATCAATATGAATCTAATTGAATTTATGTCAAGAAAATCTGTGATGATACTAAATCATCAGGGATGACAATTTTTATCAACCCATTTGAAGTCAATGGACTCAGTTTGATTTGACCAAATTTTAGGCTAGGATTAAGTCTCAGCTATTTGGTTTAAGTCTGGGTCTAAGCTCGAGTCTATTTCAAGGCTTCAAAACTTGAGTTTTGAACCCGATCAAATTTCAAGTCGAGCTCAGATTTAAATACAAAATTTTGGTTTAAACTCAAACTTAATGGAGCTGAGCCCGACCCATTGTCACTCTTCCTAATCACATAATTAGGAGCAATACAATTGCAATAAACAAAAGAGGTAACAAAACATTAATAATAGCAATTAAGTCTATAGTATTAAAGGGTAATTTAAGAACATATATGTGTGATTGAGAGCTGCGGGCCACAGGCTCTTTGAGCTGCAGCCGCTTCAGGACTCTATCACTGCTACATCTTTTACCAATTTAATTTGGTAAAACTAAATACAAAATAAGGACAAGACAGTAAATATATTAAGACAGACAAGACTTTCTAGTCATTTTCCTAGTCCTATATTACTTGCATAATTTCCCCAGAAAATAAATTGAGAAAATTGAAGGACGTGAGTTACACGCGCCAAATTGTAAAAAGAAGAAGAAAAAAAAACAGAGAATGTGGTTTTTGATGTGATCAGACGCGGAAATTCTTTCCCGTGAAGGTCTGACCGAACTGCCAATTAGCAGGCGCCACGTTCACCGAAGTCGACTTGCGTCCGTCACTGCCCGTGACTCTAAAAGAAAGCGCCTGACCCACAAGTAAGGCGTTGGATTGCCAGTTTTGCCCCCAGTTCCTACTCATGGTGAGCCATCCAGTGTTGGCTCCTTTGATGCTCACCTTCACGACGTCTCCTGCACCCGCGACGTTGGTTACAAGAACCAGGTTGAAGTAACGGAAGCCGTTGATCGTGAATCTGATGCCTCCCTGCTTCCTGCACGGGACCCTGTGTGGGGACCACAATTTAACGAATGAGCACGTGGGTATCACGTGATATGCAATCCTTATTTTATTGTGAAATTAAGGCCGTTAGTTAGTTGTTACTGCGGTTAGTTTAGTTTAAGTGAAGCGAGTCTTTTAAGGTTTGTGTTTGCTTCCCGAGAAAATAAGATGTGAAAAGTTGACTGACTCACCGGCGGTAATTGACGGGAACGATTCCGGCTTTGTACTCAGCGATCTTGAGGAACATGGGCATGGCGAGGTCGAAGTGGGGACGAGGAGGGTTACACCAGCCACCATTGTCGCTAGGAAGAGCGAAGTTTGGAGGGCAAAAGTTAGTTGCTGTGATAAGTATTGATGGGTTACCAGGGTTACACCATCTAGGATCATCTGAAGCAGAGCACTTGATCTCGAAGCATGCGCCGCAACTCAGGCCGTTGTTGAACAGTGCTGTGCTTAATGCGGCTGTGTTCACTCCGTACCCTTGGCTATACAGATTACCGTAACCACAAGCGCCACCTGAACAACAGAACAACACCATTTTACAACAGAGCAAATGGGGTTTTGACAAAAACTGTTAGTGTTTAGAGAGAAGTAAGACTTACCCATTGTTCCGGACGCGTCGCTGCCGCCGTAGAAGGTGGCATGGGCAGTCTGCCATGGCCCGCCGGAGTAGACTCCGGGGATTCTGGCGGTGGCTACAGAGAGCAGCGAGAGCAGAGAGAAAATGCAGAGCATGCTCACTCTAGCCATTGAAAGATAGACAGATAAAGAGAGGGAGGTTTGTTTCGTGTCTGTGCAAGGATTGGGTGCGAATGAGGAAAGCGGGAGGAAGGTGGGCGTATATTTATTGAGGAAAGGGTACTGTGTGGAATTATCACAAACAGGTTAAATGCATGAAAAGGTCATGAAAAGTTAAATAGTTATTGCAGTGAATTTAGACTTTTAGAGCCTTTCTCTTTAGATTTTACTATTTCTTTTTTGCTAGGCTCTGTTTTCCAAGAATCACCCAATTTGTTGATTAGTGGACGAAACGGCACCAAATAGGAATCCATGTGCCGCTCACATGAAGAGGATACATACTTTCATAGTTTCATCTCAATCTTGCTTCGCTTACACAACTTGATCTCCACAGGTCCTTTTGCTGGCCCTACAACTTGGTTCCTAATTAGTCAAAACCTTTTTTTTTTTTTTCACAACGTGTTTCAAGTTATTTAACTATGAAAAGATACCTTTAAGCCATCCGCATCCAAGTTAATGCTTACTCGAGTCAGGTAAATTCTTTATGAGAGGCAAAGCTCTGACTTCAAGTTTAAAACGGCTGCATACATGAGGGAGGTTCAAATCCACGAACTGACTTAAGCCAATAAAATCCTTTACCAACTCACCTACACCATGAGATTGTCAAAGGGGTATCTTTAAAATGGAATCAAAAGGGTATTGCAAATGTATATACATCAGACGCGGTGATGTTTAGTTCGCATGAAAGAATAATAATAAGAATAGGAATGAGTATAGCGAGGAATAATAATAAATATTATCATTATAATTATGATGGTTGGTTAAGAAGAATGAATGATCACCACTACCATTGATAATGGTTGGTTTGTAAAAAATATTAAGAAATAAAAATTTATTATATTTTAATTCATTATATTGTAATTAATCAATTACAATATACTAGTTAATGAATGAATTATATTTTAATTAATTATATTATAACTAATTATTTATTTATTTTTTAATTAATTATAATGTAATTATATGTTAATCTCGTATTAATTAATACAAACTTAAGTGATGTCATGAGATAATAAATTTAAAAGTGTTTAATTTTTAAAATGTTTTAATTTAATACTCGTATTTTTAAATTTTTTTGAATTTAACAACTAATCTTTCAAAATTTATACACCTTAAATTAAAATATTATTTTTGCTATTTTACAAAAATAATATTTTAATTTAAACTATATGAATTTAAAAAAGTTAAAGTGATTTACATTAATTAGGATGACTGGATAATAAATTCAAGTATTTATTTTTAAAAAATTTTACTTAATACTCAATTTTATAAAGTTTTTAATTGAGTGATTAAATTTTTAAATTTGTACATTTGAAATTAAAATATTATTTTTATTGATGTGATAAACAAATAAATATTTGTATAATATTACTGGAAAAGTTATATTAAAAATAATTTTTTATTTTAATTATGAGTTAAAAAAGTTAATTATTATTACTATATTAAAAATATTAAAACATTAATTATCTCTCGGACGTATTATATTGCATAATTTTATATGTTTAGTCATGCATACTTATTTAGTATTATTATTAATTTGCACGGGGCCTTTTGGAAATAGTTTTTTATTTTGTAGGAATAAGGTTGCGTTTTATTAGACTTCTCAGACTTGCATTTCAACTAAACTCTCACTAAATATTGTAGATATGGAATCTCTAAAAGGATAATAGACTTACTAGCCTTAAAGCTTCCATGAGACTTGAATTAAGACCTCAAGTAATTGGAATCACTTTAATAAAAATTCCATACTAATGGAGCCACTCATAAAGGACACTTAACTAAAATACTATTAAAAACAGAATAGTAAGTCCAAAGGAAAGGGTATGCCCTAGCTAACCTATAGTAGGCATCAGGCATCTTTTTCCCTTTTATCTTATGGTTATAGTCAAGCTGACTTTTTACCTTTAATAAAAAAAAAAGTCTGTTCAATGACTTTTGGAGCTTTTACTATTAAACTGAAACTTTTACTTGTCCTGCTGATGACAACTATACTTCTTTTCTTCTTTTTTGCTTTTTAATTTTTATAAAATAACATATTCTCAAAATTTTTACAAATTTTAATTTAATAACTATTTTTATTTTTATATAAATTAGGTCAAAATATTTTTTTTACTAATTTAGCTAATAAATAAGCATTCATGTACTATTTAGTGGATATATTACATTAGTAAAAAAATAATATCTTAATTTAACCTTTTATTAAATACGTCAAATTTAAGAAAATCCAATAGGCCTATTAAAGAAGCTCTTTTTAAAAGTTTCTAAACAAAAAAGTAAAACCTATAAAATAAAAAGATAAAAAAGCTTTTAAAGTTACCTTATTGGAAAGAAAATATTTTACAAAAAATAATTAAACTGTGTATATAAAGATGACAATGAATCGCACCTGGCACAACACGACTCGACTCATAGGCTAGTTGACTCTTGGCTTGATAAGCTGGGGGTTACCTAGCCTGTGGCCCGGTCAGAACATAAGTTGTCTGATGGGCCACTAGTTCGGCCAGATTTATTAATTTTTCAAAGAAAATTTAAAAAACGACGTCGTTTCGTTGCTTTAGGTCGGACCTAGGTTGGGTTAGACGGGGCTAGGATAGACCGAGCCCAAGCCCAAATTGTGACTTAATGGAGCCAAAAAAAACGTCATTTTGTCGCTCTAAGTCGGACCTCAGGCCAGGTCGAACAGGGCCAGGACAGCTTGAGCCTAAACCCAAATTGTGATTCGATGGGGCCAAAAAATCCTGGCACATAGCTCATTGACTTCAAGCTGAACCAGGCCCAAGCCCAAGCCCGGGCTGAATTACCATTCCTATGAGTATATAAATTCATAAGAAAGTATTTTTCAGGCTATATTTCAGCAAGCACAATAAATCGGACAACAAAACTCCAACTTTGTCAGTATGAAAACGACATTTCATTTTCTTGTTTTTTTTCTTTATAAATATATTTAAAAAATGGTCCCTTATTTTAGGAAAGTTGTTGCCTACGGCCAGAAAAATTCAATTGGGTGGGCTTACCTAAATTTATGATACCGTAAAAAAGGTAAATATGAAATAATTGCGTGCTCTCTTTTTAATTTCACCACAAATAATATATCTATATATAATATAATATTTCAAAAATTAAGATTTAAAAACCTCTTTGTTCCAATATCCTCCCCAATCCAATCTTCGAACCCAACCGAACCCCCCATGTGCCTTCACTAATTGCTCCACCCCACCTCTTGCTTTACTTTTTTTTATATTTCACATCGCTTCTTAATTTCTTTTTATTTCTTATTAGGTCAATAAATTTTTTATATTATTTGGATTTTGGACCCCTAATGTCTTGAAATTAAGATATTTCCAACTGTACTTAATCCTTCAACTTAGACCCACATGTTTTCTATAATCCTACCTTGTATTGTATTAGAAATCTCCTTTTTGTGATGCCTTTTTAGTTAATGTTTTGAAAAATAGTCTGAAAATTAAATTAAATTAGTAAAATAAAAATTTAAAGTTTAAAGATTCAACAGATTTTAGACCGTTATAAATTATTATAAAAATAAAAATTGAAATTTTGAAATAAAATTAAAAAATAAATTATTTTTATCAACAAAAGAAATTGAATTTTAATTTTAAAAGAATATTAAATAAAAACTAATTAATTTATTATGATTTGTAAAATTTGTTAATTTATGAAAATTGATCGATTAATTAATAAATTTATCAGTTTTTAATAACAAGAGTTATTAAAATAAAATAAACAAAAAAATAGTTCATTTAAAATTTTTATAGTTTAACCAATTAAATCAATTTAATTTTTTAATTATTAGCCCGACCCACCTTTTTTTAATAAAAATGATATTTTTTATAAAATGACGTTATTTTGTAATTTTTCTCTAACCACAGGCTGCTCCACATTTGACTTTTTTTTATATAGATGAAATTAAATAGCACAATATGAAGAAGAATATCTTCAACCCCTCCTTTAGTCGAAAGAAAAAGGTAAAAATCCGAAAGGGTTAAATAAATTGTCTCTAAGGATTTATTATAAGTTTTTTTTGTTTTCAAAGGAAAGAAAACGAAAAACACAACCGTCCTAACTAACGCAATGTTTGCGATAACAAATCCGCAATGATCACATTATATGTGGGCTCAAACTAAAGTCAGAGACTCCGAAAGAAGATGCAGGCTTGTTTTGCAAAAAGAAAGACATGACAAGGCATCCTCTAGTTGTCCTGAAATCTTTTGTCCTTATTTTTGTAAATTCAAGGTGGCTTGAATTTAATGAAATATGTTAGGTACACAAAAAATGGGTACAAAGGATTATATCTCCCTCTAGCTATCTATCTTTTGAAGACGGTCGGGCACACCGACCAACCAGATCTAGAGAATCCGCCACGAAGGAATGAGAAATCAATTGTTCGTTGGTTTCACCAACCAATCGGGATGGACACGTGAACGTGCCGCCAAGGACGGTCCATGACCCGCCATGCAGTGCTCGTCATCTTTGCCATGTGATGTCTTACCCCTTCCTACATTCAATTTCCGTACTGCTTATCACCCAAGTCTTGATACAAGTGTGTATGTACATGTATACGTATCTCTCTTATCAAGCGTGCATGTATGTATATACATATATATGTATATATTAAAAACTTTTTAATTATTTTGAATAATAAAATTTGTAATTATTATTTTTAATATATATTAAATAAGCCTACAATTTATGATCACATAATTTAATTAAATTATTTTATAAACTTACAAGTCAAAATTGAACTAAATACTTTCAACTTCTAAAAATTGGTATAATTTGGTTTTCTTGTTAAACAAATACAAAAGGTATAAATTTTCTCATTTCTTAAAATGTTTTTCTATGTTACACTTTAAATTTTTTTAAATAGAATTAATAATGCTTTAAATCTTTAAATTCTTAATTTTTACCAATTTTTAATATATGAATCATTTATTTAGTTTATATAAAGTTACAATTAGCCAGACTCTGCGTTTCAGCAAGACTTTAATTAAGTGTTGATGATGATAATGTTACAATTAGATAATATATACCACCTACATATTAATATAATCTTAAAATAAATCTCTTTAACCATTAGTTAAAGTATATTATTTCAATTTAACATTTTACAAAATGTCTAAATAAACTCTTTGTATTATTTTTATTATTAATTTTGCTCCCTATTCATAATATAATAAGTATTATTTTAATAATATTTATCTGCAAAGTAGTAAAAAAATGTTTTGTTAGAAATATTAAATACTAATCACACATTTAAAAAGACAAAGTCAACGTACCCAGTGCACAAGAGTCCCCGTTTTGTGAAAGTTTAGGGAAGTCATTGATATATGCAACCTTGCCCTTTATTTTTTTGATGATTCAAACATACAATCACAAAAGAGTAACTCTTACCGGTTATTCAAGACTCCTCTTGCGCATTTAAGAAGATATCTCTCTTAAAGTGTTTGACTTTGCATGTGTACAGTTCACAACATTTTCTTCTTCTTCTTCTTCTTCTTTTGGTTTCTTACGAGGTGTTCTAGAAGAGTCCCAATTATGAGAAGACACCTTTAAGTCATTTACACCCAAACTAATTCCCGCTCGAGCCGGATAGGTCTCTTGCGGAAGGCAAAACTCTGGCCCTAAATTTTAAACGACAGCATACATAAGGGTGGTTCAAACCTACGATCTTACTTAAACCAAGAGAACCCCTTATCAACTCACCTAGACCTTAGGATTGGTTCACATTTTCTTAGCAATCCAAACTTACATGGGCTTAATCAATTTTCTTATATTTCTATGCAACAAGGTCTCCTCGAACACTAAAACTCTGTTAAATATATACGCATTACTATCGTTTCAAGTTGGGAGCAAACATTATATTAGTGTTCTAATCAGAATTCTAAGTAATAGAGACAAACCATCTATTGTTTCTTAATCACTCCCACTTTAGTTCAACGGTGAACATAGAATAGAATGTTACAGAACCTGAGATTCAATAGTTAAATTTAGCTGCTCATCAATCATCATCTTGTTGCAAGCAAACGGGGAATCAAAAAGTACAGTATGTCAGGAATCTCACATCGGACAACTGTGAGGGTATTCAAGAATTTATAATAGTGTGCAAACCTTTCCCTCTTGAGCTAGCTTTTGAGGGTGAGTTAGGCAATTATAACATGGTATCAGAGCCAGTTTGTCTCGATAGTTTGGGACGGTGCCCGGTTATGTCCTTTTGTCCAATATATCCATCAGATGTCCAGTCCTGCTCTGGACTAAAGGGGTGTGTCAGGAATCTCACATCGGACAACTATGAGGGCATTCAAGAATTTATAATAGTGTGCAAACCTCTCCCTCTTGAGCTAGCTTTTGGGGATAAGTTAGGCAAATTTTGCACACTATTATAAATTCTTGAATGCCTTTATAGTTATCCGATATAACCCATTTTCATTTCCGTACGTGTTCATGAACAAATACAAGTTCCTGGTATAATTTACATACGTACTATACAGAAGAGGGAAGGACAAAAAAAAGATAAAAGCATAAAACTTACGTCGGTGATGCATAGTTCCTGGAATATGGTAACATGGCCTGTTTCACGATGACACATCCATTTTTGGCTCCTTCTTCTTGACTAGGTAGGTTCTGCAACGAGCACATACACTTTGTTTGGGTAATGATATTCATTTTAAGTTTAATTAAATTTCATCCACGTATTTATACAGAACAAAATTAAAATATCATAATCGAAACAGAAAATTTCATGTATTCTAAACTGATCATGGTTTACAGTTTTTCTTCTTCCACAGGAATATTATAAACGAACTAATCAAATGTGTCTAATATAATAACTTAATTCAATTTTTAAACTCAATTTAAATCAATTAAATTCGATAAATTAATAATTTATTATAATTAAAATAAATCATTAATTTAAGTCAAATTTAATTAATTTGATTCAAATTTAAAAGATGAAATAGATAGTCATATAAATAATATTTTATTAGTCTACCTGTAATATTCGTACTGTATATATTTTACCATTATTTTTTAATCAAAGTATAAGAAGAAGAATTTTTTAAAAAATTAAAAATTAAAAGGAACTTTTTGAAGATCAAAAGTTGTTTTAGGATATCCTAAATTATAAGAAAATTTTATCATTTTTATCCTAAAATTAAATAACAAATTTGTGAAAAATAATTTCCTTTGAAATCAGAGATGACAATGAGTAGACTGGTTGGTAAGTCTCGCCAATTTTTTAGAGATGACAATGAACTGACCCATTGGTAAGTTCCGTCAAATTTTTTAAAAATTAGTTTTTAAATTTAAGAATAAAAAATGTCCTTTTTTTTAATTTACTGCGAGCTTAGACTTTAAAATGCAGTGCATTGCTATTTGAACTGAATCTGTACTATGAATACGCGTCTTCTTTTATCGGTTGGGAATTGAGCAGGTGAGGCATGTGGTGAGACCTCATTGAAGGGGACAGGAAACGCCGATTGAGCTGCAGTTTTTCCTGACCCATCATCATCACCGTCTGGTCATTTCCTCATCACACACGTGATCTCCCGATACTCCGCATCCACCGTCTGGCCACTATCCAACCATTCTCATCTAAGCAGGGATGTCAATTTAGGGTGTGTTTGTTTTCTTTTTCTTTTTTTCTATTTTTAGTTGTGACTTTTATTAATAATAAAACGTTACGTTGAAACGCGTTTGGTACTTCTTGTTGCGTTGTTGTGTTTTAAAAAATAAAAAAACTGCAACCATATTAAGGAAACCAGAAAAAGACGTTTTCCTGATATTTGACAACTGGTTTTCGTTTTTTCTTGAACAGATTTTTTTTGCCGACCTGCATCTTCAACTATTGTTTTTTTTCCTCTTTGCGCCGACTTGCATCCTCATCTTCGGCTGACTCCAGGTTTGTGATATATTATCTGTATCTGTTCCTTTCGTTTTCTCTGTCGGTATTTAGATATGGCTTTCTACTGTTAGTGCATGCTCTGTTTCAAGTTTTCGAATTTATAAACATTGTACAAAGCCAAAGCCAAGACCCAAATCGAAAACCATGAAGCATCATCATGGTGTCTCTGGCGATGCTTCTCTCACCCACGAAACGAAGAGAGTTTTTGGAGAGAAATTGAAGCAGGCATATGATGCTTCGTTAGAATGGGAATTGGCTGATGGGATGGTTGCTCCCGATGTCCAAGTTAGGGGGAGGTCTTAAGTGAAGCTAAGGTAGTGCTTACAAGATTGGTCTGCAAGAATTAGGTGAAGTTAAGGTAGGTGGTCGCAATATTGGTCTGCTAAAATTAGGAGCGAGAAAAGTTGTGTTTAGAAGAAGGAAATTCTCCTAGTTTATTGCCATGTTACTACAAATGGTAAGTCGGTAGGTAAGAGACAAAAAAGTGGGAAGTAGATGATGATGGAAGTTGAATTAAACAAAGGCTCTGTTTGTCAAATAGCTAATTATATTAGTTGATTTGATTAGCGGATTGCATTAGCTGCTTGTTAGAGATGTTTGGTAAAATTAGCTATTAAGTATTAGTTGTTTACGTGTAAAATAACTTATAAGGACATGATTGTAAAAAAAATATAAGGATATAAATATTATATATCTTAGTATTTCGTTGAATATTCTTATAAGAATTTAGATTTTAGAGAAGCCATGTTTACTTGTACTGTTTTATCATCTATGAGAAATTTATGCAACTCTTTCTATTTTCATTTTCGTTTAAGATTAACATTTTATTTCTAATCTATAACTGCATAAAACAATTATAAGAAAAAATATTGTTCTTAAAACGTAGGTATCTAGAAACTTCAACTAGGTTGTCCTATTTACTAGAAATTGTTATATATTAAAACTAACAAACATATGATGCGTGTAATACTTAATTACAACTTAATCAAGAATACAATTTAAACATCAAAATATTATGCAATTACACAAATGGAAGAATTAAAGGTTGGCTAGCATCACAAATAAATGGAAGAAGAAAAGTGGAAAGAATGTCCTTATTTAGGCAGGGGTTGAAGTGTTTGATACTCTTTTTTCTTCTTTAGCTGCTGCGGTGGCGGATGCATAAGGGTACAGTTGGGTTTTGATACATATAATTTTAGCTGTTGGATGAAATGCTCATATATATCGGCGTTTTCAATTTCGATTGTTTACCTTCAATCAGCTGATGAAAAAACTACTCAACAAATAGTGTTATTAGCTGTTTGAAGAGTCAAACAGTTAAAAATAACCAATCAGCTAAAAAAACAGCTAATTGGTTGGTAATCAAACGAGGCCAAAATGTGTTAGATAAGTGGAGAAGCAATCTATTGCATAGTAGGAGGATTTGATAGGGGAACAAAGAGCAAGCAACATGAGTAAGTCATAAATAGATTGGCACCTTGTAGAGAGAAGCTCTTTACTTTTGCCTTTTTGTTTGAGCAATCTTTGAAAGACTGAACAAAATGCCCTTTAATGGTAATAACTTAAGTTATAGTGATTAACGCAATAAGGGACTTCCAACTTATATGATGCAACTCACCAAGGCAATGGAGACTTGAGGATGCCAATGGGTCCAATTACAAGGTCACGCTCCAAAACGTTGAAGGCACAATTTCAAATTTATGTACAAGCTTTTGTTTCACAAGAACTTCAAGAAGTTTTGTTGATCAAGCTTGGG
>JAOTBA010000005.1:36920191-36933326 GCA_025629845.1 Erythroxylum squamatum
TCTCAACCAAACAAGTTTTCGTTTCTTTTAAGAAAAAAACAGAAACCAAAAACAGGAAACTGAAACCAAAAACGACAACAGAAAAACGGAAGTGGAACCAAACGGCCCCTTAGCCTTTGGCTTATGAGTTTCGAATTTGTTAAAAATATGAAAATTATGATAAATTAGTTGAATTGGGCTTAATCAATTCAAAATGGATAAGGGAAATCATATCTGGTGCATCATACTTGTGATTTTAGCATTATACTTGTGATTTTTAGTAATTTTGTTTAGGGTTGGCAATAGCCTTTGGGCCAAGATAGGAAGGGCCTACGTAGGGTAGGTCTCAGGCTTGGGCTATTCAAGCCTAAATAACCTAAGGCTAAGGTATTAAATACTGTTCTATACTAGCTGGTACCGGCTGGAAAACATAACGATATCATCATGTTTGGTACCGGCAACAGATACCGGCCGATATCGGGTGTTTTCGCCAAGTACCGGTCGATACTCAAAATACCAGCCATATACTGGCCGGTACTGTAATTTTAATAAAAATTGAGGACCTTTTTGCAAAAACTAAAAATAATTAACCCTAACCCCCCAACGCCTGCCTCTGCTTTTTCATTTTTTCTCTCTCTCAGACTCACCTCATCCTCTCTCTATCTCACGCTCTCATCCTCTCCACTCTCTCTCTCTCGTTCTCTTCTTCATCTTCGGTGGTGCTCCTACATCCTACCTCTCCGGCAGTGCACCACGCGAACCCTCTCCGACAGTCATCTTCGGATCTTCCTCCACCATTCGAACCCGTCACCAACGATCCTCATCCGGACCTCCATCAGCCTTTAGTCGTCCTCCACGAGGACCACCAAAACACCACGCCACCATCGTCTGTTCTCCTCTGTCGCCTACACGTTCGTAGCTAACCCGACCTGACTCGATCTGGAATTATACCGATTGTGAATTCCTGTTTAGATGTGTTTTCACTTTCTATTGAATTTTTTCTGGTTAATTGCATTTGTGTTGTGATTGTGAATGAGAAGTTGGAATGAAATTGTGAAGCATTTGTGATTTGTCGTCGGTTGGAGTTGGATAATGGATTGAATTTGGAGTTGAATTGAATGAAAGGAGTATCGTTTTAGTTTATTTGTGGTTCGATTGATTGATAATTGATGACTTGATTTATGTTAAATTTTTGGTCATTGATGGCATGCATTAAAAGTTAGAAAGACTTTCAATTCAAGTTTCAACTTAACTTTATGATATATGATTTAAAAGTTAAAAAGGCTTTCAAGTTTCAACTTAACTTAAAACTAACAAACCGATAATGTAAATTGGAAATAATTCAAAGTAAATAATTAGTTGACATAATCTTAAAATTATTGAAATGGTATTTGGATATTGGGTAATTAATTAATTGAGTATAATAATAATTCAGTTGCAGTTTTGTGGAAAAGTCGAATAGGAAGTTTTGTAAGTTGTAATTATTTTATATCTATAAGTTGTCTTTAATTTTTATCCTAAAATTAGTCCATCTTATTAAGGATTCAAATCTCTTACATATAAACCTTTATTTATCATAAAATTAGTCCATCCGATAGTCTTTGCACATTCAAAATATATTTTTCTTATTATTCCATTTTTATCTCATTTACAATACTTTGGCGTTAACTCTTCGAATAAGTGTGAAAGTTATTTAGTTCATCTTAATGAAAAAAATTACTCAGCTTGTGCATTCTATTTCAAGATATTTATTAAAGGCAAGGATTTATGAAGATATGACAATGACAATAATCATATTCCTGAAAAAACAAGAATAAAGATGAAAGTGAAGTTAAGGATGCTTAAGTTATGATTTGAATTTTTGGATTCATTGAGCTATCATCTTAAATCTTTGAACGGTACTTCAATTTTAAATTTAGCATGAATTTACTACTCTCCAATAGGAAAGTCTATTTATTTTTGAATTTTACTCTAGTTTCATGAATCTTTACTTCTTTAGGCTTAAAATAAAGAGTTAAAGACATTATTTATGCTGCATTGCCTCATGAAGGACTTAGTGTTAGCACTGCTAATTTTGTTGATGAAATTACTAAAGGATTAATTTCTTACAAAACTAATATCTTCATTTTTTGTTATAGATAAATAGAAGGAAGTTCAACTACTCCTGATCAAATTGCTTTAATAAGATATAATGATTTAGCTTAGGCCCATGCTGCATTGGTCCGAGGTATGAAGAATCATACGATTTGCTTGTTTTGTAACAAACATTTGAAAGGTGGAGGAATCACCTGATTGAAGAAGCATTTAGTTGGGGTTAAAGGAGATGTAGAACCCTGTAAAAAAGTAAGTCATGATGTGAAGTGACAAATGAAAACATTGCTTGAAGAATATCAATATGAGAAAGATAAAAGAGAAAGGTTGAATTTTGAAATTGGTAGTGGAAGTTCAATTTCTAGTTTTCGTGGTGATTGTGGAAATGTTAAAGGTGGTAGTGGTACTAGTAGTGTTCCATCCCAGGCCCTTGAAGAAGTACCTGGACCTGATGTGAGGAAGAGAAGAAGGCAGAGTAGTTTTTTTTGCACCACGAACAACTCATAGAACCCAACTTTTAATTCGTAGTGCAATGTAATGAAGAGATGTAACTCATAATGTCGATATGGCAGTAGCTAGATGGTGGTATGATACATCTTCATCATTCAATGCTTCTTAGTCTTATTATTATCAACCTATAATGGATACAATAGCCTCTTATGATCCGGGATACAAAGGTCCTTCAATTGATGACTTAAGAGGTAACCTTTTGAGTTGTTCTATTTATAAAATTAGAAGTTATTTGGCAGAAACAAGAGTAAATTGGGCTACTTATAGATGTTTAATCATGTGTGATGGTTACACAAATGGGAGACAAGAGCCTATTATTATTTTTTTAGTTTATTCTATAAATGACTATATGTTTTTGAAATTTATTGATGCATCTAGCTTTATTAGGAATACTGAGACTTTGTTTGCGATATTTGATGAAGTTGTGAATGCAGTAGGGTCAGAAAACATTGTTCAATTTATTACTGACAATGATTCCGCTTATAAATCGGCAGGAAAAAGGTTGTAGAATAAGTATAATTCTTTTTTTTAGACTCCTTGTGAACATCGCATTGACCTAATGTTGGAGAATATAGAGGATCCTAGGTATTTTCCTATTATTGAAAAGACTATGCAGAAAGCTAAAAAGGTGGCCAAGTTCATCTATAATTGTGCATGAGTATTGAATTTAATCAAAAATGAATTTACTAATTGTAGGAATTTGCGTCGTCCTACTGTGACAAGTTTTGCAACAAATTTCTTATCACTTCAGTCTTTTGTTATGATGAAGAAAGAGTTAAGGCAAATGTTTACAAGTAATAAGTGGATTACATCTTAGCACGCTAGGTCTAATGCTGGAGTGGAGGTTGTAAAATTATACTAGAAGATAGAGAATTTTGGTCTCAATGTCAATTTGTTATCCGAGTTTGTGAGCCTTTGGTGAGGGTGCTTCGCTTGGTTGATAGTGAAGAAAAGCCAACAATGGGTTATTTGGCAAGGATCGAAAAAGACCGGCTGGCTTGGATTGTCTCGGGCTGTTAAGAATGATATAATTCTAGAGGAGGAGGGGGAAGTAGGAGAGAGGTAAGTTTAAACATAGGTCTTCTTTGTACGTACCAAATCTTTCAATCATTAATGAGATAAGGGAAAGATAAATTTCTTCTCCGTTGTTTGCAGCTGAGGCGTTTTGAATCCTAGTGTCTATTTTAGGTTGAATCTTACTAAGCAAGCTGAAGTTAATAGAGGAAGACTTTTAACCTTTACAACAATTGTTGGCAATGATGCAATGCAAGTTCTCTTAAGCTTACAAATGGAGCTTTATAAGTTGTCTTATAGAGATTTTTGAATGTCGATTGCTATTCGACAAAGAGGAAAACTTTCTCCAGGTATTAGTTGTTTCCTTTTTCTTATTTGTTAAAAATTAATTGTCACTTTATTTTGTTTATAACGCTAATTTTGTTATCTTACGACTTATAGTATCTTGGTAGGATCAATTCGGAAATGGTGTTCCAGAATTGAAAAGGTTTGAAATTTGAATCTTAAGTTAATGTGTGAGTGCAACAGGCTGTGAACGAAACTGAAGCACATTTGAATTTATCCACTCTAAGAAAAGAAATAGATTGGAGAATAAGAGGTTGAATAACTTGATTTTTATTCGTTACAATTTAAAGCTTAAGGAAATGTATGTTATTATCATTATTAATTTCGATATAATTTCTTATAATTTTCTAATAATTAAATTTTATTTTTACTAGAAGTCTTAATAGCACAAGTAGTTCAGCTGATCCAATTTCTATTGATAATATTGATCTTTTGTCGGATTTAGTTTCTAAAGAACCGAATTCGGTAGATGTTAATGATTTAGAAGATATTCTTGGATGAGAAAGCACTGACATGTCATTTGGTGCATTAAATTTGAATGATAATGATAATGAAGCTCCTCTCAGTGATGAGGATTTTATACCAAATGACAACTGAGGTCAGTGCAGTTATAGCGGGTATCCTCCCGTAGACGATTGAATGTCGTTCCAGGTTTTTGTTTTTCCTCTTCTTTTAATTTTACTTATATTTGATGTTTATGTGAAATTCTATATATGTAATGTAATTGTAAATGTTTTTGTTTCAGGTTTAACTTTTACTTGATTGTTTCCTTATCACGAACTCTTATTGTAAATTGTAATAGTTTGAGAGTTAAGAATATTTTTTGTTCTTTTTATTGGATATTCTGATGCAATTATTATTTATTAGAATGATGAAATTGTATTATTGTAATATTTTAAATACTTTGTATTAATCTTAATTTTATATTTGTATGATGATGATTATCTTTTTTATTCATATTAATTGTGGTTATTATTTATATGTGAAATATTTAAAAATTATTGTTATTTTATATTAGTTGTGATTATTATTTATTATTATAATTTTTGGAGACATGGTTGATGTAAACTTATAAAGTATACAGTACAATATTCCAATAGATTATTTTGCAAATTTTAAAAAATTTCAGTAACTATTTCATAAATTTAAAAAAGGACCCGATATTGACCGGTATCGGTACAGTACTGTAGTAGAACCAAAATTGGTGCCAAATCTGGTACGGTATTCGCAACTTTGCCTAAGGCTTGACTATTCTAAGTAAAACGATGCCGTTTTATTAAAAGCGTTATCTTTTTGTACATTTAGTTAAAAGAATTGGTCAGACTAAGTCAGCTGGTTTAGGCTTGAGCAACGGGTTTGCTATGTTAGGCCTTATTGGACCCGGATTGGGCCTAGGCCTTGGCAGGGAAAGGTCGGGTCAGGTCGAGCCCAAGCCCATCTCTAATTTTGTTTTATAATGCTACTTATGGAAAATGTTGTATCAAGAATGTTATTAAAACCAAGTTATACGATTAACACAAATGTGATAGGGTATGCGATAATGAACAATATGATAACATTCATTAAAAATATCTTAATAAATATTTAAAAGAGTTTTTTTTGGAAATTTGAATACAGTGATATATGTTTTGATAATTAAAATACTAATATTAATTTTTAAAATGAGCAAAACTGTAATATCCATCTAATTTCTTTTTCAAATACACTATCACTAGAAAGAGGAGAGTTGCTTCGAAAGAAATGGAAGACAAAACATAGGTGACTAGAATACTTTTCACTAATCAAAACTAATGTTTTAAAAACCGCATAAAAATGTTATATCGCAATCTTTCAAAGGAGTTTTCACTTGGCCGACTTTTTGGATTCTCTTAAATGAGAACAGAGATGAGTGACAAGTCTAAGAAACAACGAATCACTGCATAGAAATGCAAAAATAGGCAAAATCTGTGTAAGACATGTACTTTTTTACGATTTAAAATGTAATTTTTAAAATTATCAAATTTTCAAGAATACCTTTTTAGACTTTAGTTAAAAAATAATAAAATATATATTAAACATGAATTAATTAAATATTATTTGCATAATGATTTAAATTATTTTTAAAATCAGATGCGAACTAATTAAATTTGACTTAAATGAAATTTAATTATTTTAAATCAAGTTAAAAATTTAATTTAATAACATTTGGTTAGATATTTATACTCAATTTCTTGTTGTTATTTTTAACTTAAAATTTAAAAAAGTTTTTAAAGTAAAAATTTTAAAAATAAGAGAATTTTTATAATTTTTTAACCAAAAGACTGTCTTTCCGCCTGAAGGGGGATAAGACGTTGCTCGGTCATAGGATGAAAATGGGTAGGGTTAAAATTGGGCCTGTTTATTAGGGCCAGCCCAGTCTATGGTTTGATCGGCTTCGAATAGCGGGCTTGATCTCAATTCTGCCCGGTCACTTTTTAAAAATTAAAAGTACAAAATGATTTCGTTTTTAACAAAACAACGTCGTTTTATTTCAAAAGGTTGACCCAGTTATTTTTTAAAAATTAAAAATGCAAAACAAAATTATTTTGTTTCTGAGAGTCGGGCCTTAGTTTGATCAGATCGAGCCTAGAAAATTAGGCTTGGGGCTTGACTCGAGGCCCAATCAATCCAGCTTAGCGTATTAACTTTGGATCGAAGTTATGTAGACCAGCAAATTTTTGCTAATGGAGATCGGGCAGCCTATCTGTCCACATGAGACTACGTTGTCCTAAAGTTCCATTCCCATACAACCCCAACCAATCGATAAGCAACACGTGTCCATCCTGTTATCTTAAACGCAGCTAACCAACAAGTGGGCGACGCCCAAACAGTGTCTCGCCGGCTAGTTTGATCAGCCGACAGCCAGCCTACTAATCCTCTTGCTTAGGCGCATCAACCAAAGCAAAGCGCGTGGGCCAACAAGGCTTGGTGTACGCAAATGTCTCCCCATTTTTCACTTCAAACCATCGAGACCAAAACATATATTTATTTTGTCTTTAATTTTTATTTTCTCTTACAAAACTGAATCTGTCTATCTCTGTAATCTGTATATAAAAACATACCAACCTCTGACTTTCTGTTTTCTTTGTACCATTTGGGGTCTGCTGCTCTAGAGAAAAGAAGAGTCTGTGTTTGGATAGGGTTTGTTTCGTAGCGATATGGCTTCTGATGATCCCAAACAGCAAACCGGCGGTGGTTTCTTCGCTTCCATCGCTTCCAGTTTGTCCAATTTCGGCAGCGCCATGAGCAGATCGGTTAACGGGTATTGAGATCTGTCTATCCTTTTTGATCCTTTAGCTGTTTCGATTTTGTGTAAAATGGGTCCGTGTACATTGCTTATAATTTCGTTTCGTTTTGACGTTGTCGATTTGGTTTTAGGTTGAAGTAACTCCCGATTGATTGATCCGTCATTGATTGTTACTCTGTTTTGCTTTAATTCACAATTACCGCCCCTGTTAAGAGGTCCTTCTAATATAAGATTGTTTTCTGCAATAGTGAACGCTCTTGATGTGATGTACTTTTACGAATGGATTTATTGATCCTTTTTCGCTAGCGAAGAAGAAATGACACGTTATGGAAATCTTATCTGGGTGGTTTTGTTTCGCAGTTTAGTTGGGTACGAAGGATTAGAAGTTATCAATCCAGAAGGAGGAACCGAAGATGCTGAAGAGGAAGCAAAGAGAGGAAGATGGAAGCAGGAGGTAAGCTACATACTTGGTTTTGTGTGGTTTCAAATTGAATAAGAATAGAAACAGTAATAACAAACAGTTGGCGGTTTGTAAATGTTTGCTCAATCTGATCGTTGTTGTCAGTTGCATTTTCAGACAAAAATTGCAGGTTTTCCCAAAGTTCAAAAAAGTTTACATGCTTGGTATTTTAGTTCCAGATAGATGCTTGTTTGCTTGAGTTTAGGATGTGAGAAATGTCTTTCTGTATTTAGGTGGAATTAAAGGATCAACTATTCTTATAATTGGAGAAAAATGTTTGAATACGTGCTTCTTAGCATATGCATCTGAATTTGCGTGTTCAGTGTCTAAGTCTTATGCTTTCTCCAGGATCGAGACAGTTATTGGAAGATGATGCAGAAGTATATAGGATCTGATGTCACATCGATGGTGACACTTCCTGTTCTCATTTTTGAGCCAATGTCAATGCTGCAGAAAATGGCAGAGGTGATTCCATTGTACCAGATTTTTGTGTTCAAGTTTTTGGTTCTGCTGTTCAACAAAAATCTAAAAGATGTATTCAGTGGTGTAAATGTTACATATACTTTGTTTGTCACAGTTGATGGAATACTCCTACTTGCTAGATCTTGCCGATGAATGTGAGGATCCCTACTTGCGCTTGGTGTATGCTGGTGAGAGCTTTCTTGCCTCTCTCTCTCTCTCTCTCTTTCTCTTTGAAGTGGCCTAACTGTGTATCTCATTACAGCATCATTTTTTATATCTGTTTACTATGCCTATCAACGCACTTGGAAGCCATTTAATCCTATTCTCGGTGAGACTTATGAACTGAGCAATCATGGAAACCTTACATTTATATCAGAGCAGGTGAGTGCTGCGGGCAAACTTTCCCAATTATCAGTTATCTTTAGCTTTTTTTTATTCATTCTTAGATTCAATTTATATAGGTGAAATCTTCTGATATCTTAAATATTTATTAATTTGGTAAATTTTCTCTTTTCTGAATCTTCTCTTCTTACAGGTAAGTCATCATCCTCCAATAAGTGCTGGACATGCTGAAAATGAGCATTTCACTTATGATATAACTTCAAAGGTCAAAACTAAGTTTTTGGGGAACTCAATTGAGATTTATCCTCTTGGAAGGTAAAAGGGTCTCTGTTAATGGTTTGCTTTAGATTTTGGAAGTTTTGGATATAATGTCATACAATTCCTGCTTTCTATAGCACTGCTTCTGCTGTCTATATTTCCTTTTTTCTTTTATGGGTAGAAGATGAGAGAGGGAATAAGAAAATATTTCTGCTATGTAATTTATTGGAAATTATAGCAATTATTATCAGCTCTTAGCAACCAGGATAGTTTTAAAAGGTATGGGACTTGAAATAAACTGTCCATTGAGTCTATTTCATGGCTTGAAGAAATTTGGAAGTCCATGGTTCATTTTTTTTTTCCATGTTTGAATATATTCTGCAATCTTGCTGGAAGAAAAGAGAAATTGTATATTGTGCTGTTTGGTTCCATTGTAGACTGTATGTCATTCCTGTGACTAATAATCAGTACTTAAAATTGTCATTAGTTGTTTGATTTGTTGAGGAACTTTGGTCTTGCACATACCATATTGACTGCTATAATATTTTGATAATTAATGATATTCTAATTTCGTTGATTCAGCAATTGTCATTGCTGATATAAGTTTTCCAACTTTCTCATGACTGTAAAAATTTGAGATTTTCCATGTCTTTGAAGATTCCTCTACACACATATTTAAAATATTGGACATACCTTTCATATGAATAACCCATTTGTGCCTGTTTGCGACGAATGATCAAAAGCACGATTTTTCATTTCATTGAAGGCTACTTAATTTTGGTTTTTACTTTTGAACTAATTAAAATTTTGTATGTAGGACACGCGTGACCCTCAAAAGAGATGGTGTAGTACTTGATTTGGTGCCTCCTCTAACAAAAGTTAGCAACTTAATTTTTGGACGAACTTGGATTGACTCTCCTGGAGAGATGGTCCTGACAAACATGACCACAGGGGACAAAGTTGTGTTATACTTTCAACCTTGCGGTTGGTTTGGGTATGAACTTTCCTTTCTGATAGTTCCTGCATATTTTCTTGTGGCCTGTGTTTATAATTGTTGCTGGTTTTGATACACTGTTCTCGTGAAAAGTTGTCCTGTTTGTCCTTTTGATTTGCTTCTTGTACTTCACTAAAAGAATATTTCTGACTGATTATATTGTCTCTACACTTATATTCATATACTTCGGTTAATCAATTGAATCTTTACTAGATTACGTCGGTAATGCAACTCAAAGGGAGGGTTTATTTGAAAGCTCACTAACACACTTGCATTCTTTCTGATTGGCTCATCACTGCTTTCTTTTTCATTTTCCTTAACCTATCCATATTTATCTTCAACATATTTCAGAGCTGGTCGCTATGAGGTGGATGGCTATGTTTATAATGCTGCTGAGGAGCCTAAGATTTTGATGACTGGAAAGTGGAACGAGGCTATGAGTTACCAACCCTGTGATTTGGAAGGGGAACCAAGCCCAGGAACTGAGCTAAAAGAGGTTAGTTTTTAGTTTCTGCAAATCTTGTTCGTGCTGTTAATCTTCTTTCTTCCTGAAGTGATTTTAAGTACTTCCATCGAGTTACCTCTCACATGAGGGTGAAAACCATACAATCTTCCAAGCTTTGTTTATGGACTGGATCCTTGTGTTCTGTACTTATGTAGCCTGTTCTACATATTTGTATCTCTAAATGGCCTGTCTGTTATTTTAGAGTGTATTATTGGGTGCTGAAATTGCTACTGGTATCTCTTTGTTGGTTAATGGACAAGGTAATCTTTTGCTGAGTAACTGTTTATATTCGGTATTTAAGGCTTTTTTTTCATAACATTAGGGACAGCTAGTTTATATTCGCTGTAAGTGGGCATATCAAATATCTGACCCTTTGTTTCCATGGTAATTGATATGTAGCTGTCTTAATGTTGTTTGATAAATTTGGCCATTTCTAACATTAGCTTCTTGCAGGTTTGGAGAGTTGCAGATGCTCCAAAAAATGATAAGTACCAATATACTTATTTTGCACACAAGATAAACAGCTTTGACACGGCTCCTAAGAAGTTATTGGCATCAGATTCTCGGTTACGTCCGGATAGATATGCTCTTGAAATGGGTGATATGTCCAAAGCTGGTCATGAGAAAAGCAGGTCTATCTCTCTCTACCTATTTATATTGATTCATGGTTCTCTGTGTGATTATTCTGTCTATAGCATTTCATTAAATTGGGGCCAGTAGGACCATAGCGCACCGTATGTTGATTATCTGCTATTTATACTGGAAAACACGAGATAAATGATTTTGGTTTCAAAAGTTAGCCGGGTTAAACCTAAAGTTGGAGCATGAATGTTTGAAGCACGACTAAAGATCTTATTTACCTTTGTTTCAGTTTGGAGGAAAGACAGAGAGCCGAAAAAAGAAACCGGGAGGCTAAAGGGCAACAGTTTACACCTAGGTGGTTCGATCAAACCAGTGATATTCATCCAACACCTTGGGGCGACTTGGAAGTATACCAGTTCAATGGAAAGTATAATCAACATCGTGCTGCCATAGATACTTCAGACAACATAGAACAGACTGACATTCAATCAATAGAATTCAACCCTTGGCAATACGAGATTGGCTGCTAAATGAGAATGATCTCATTTATATACGCCTGTATCATATTGGTTAATTGTTTTTAAATCATTGTCTAATAGTGTTGTGATGATCATGGTGACAGTATTTTGAATCCATTTTGCAGTTTTGTTTGGTTTTGATTTCATTTTGTTCCCAAGTATGATCTTTGAAATTGAGAACTTTGTTAATTGTTGTAGGGTTACTGAAATCTTGGAATGATTTTCCAAATAGCTGAAACATATGTACAAAACAAAAGATGAATAGGTTATAGAAAGTATATTTCTTTGATGATTGCACTGCACTTAAAAGGCATAAGTTCTTGGAGGAATTGCTTTTCTGGACAGGGTACAAGTTCCTGTCACATTGCACTGCACTTAAAAGGCACAAGTTCTTGGAGGAATTGCTTTTCTGGACAGGGTACAAGTTCCTGTCACTGTTCTCCATGCTTTGTGGAGCCGATGAAACATAAGGTCCAAACATGTAAGATAGATAAAGAATAAGGGTTCAAAGGCTCTCTTTTTATACCTTCAAAATCCTAAGCAGAACTCCAAGATTGGCATCTTCACTAAATTGGTGTGTCCAAACCTTGCTGTTACGTTCGTTGTACCCGTCGTCCAAGGAACTTGGAACATGTACAGAACAAGTAATTATCTTGCTTTTGGATGTTGTTAGAAAACTGAAAGTTCAAACCTTTTAAATCATGGATTATAAATAAAAAACAATAAATGATATAAAGGATCATAAATATTATTTTTTAATTTAAAAATTAATTGTTTATTTAAAATAATTAAAAAATTTATTTATAATGCAATTCTTCAGTTATGAAATTTACTTAATTCTATTTGTTTTGAATTACGAATTTATAAGTAATAATAATAAATTTATTTAATACTAATTCGTTAAAAACTAAACAATATTATAAAAATAAGAACACGAAAATTAGCGAAACAGTATCAATGTCAACTTTTACATTCACCAAACAAGCCAGGTCAGCCGTCCACGTAGGCTTAAAGGTCAACCTTTGCTAAACAATCTTTAAACTTGAAAATATCATCACTTTCGCGTCTTTTCGCTCTTCACGACTAAGGCGGCCAATCATAATAGCTACGTGTGTTCTGCTTCCAGGAGCAGTTCAGTGAAGCGTTTTTAGCTGACATTTGTCAGAAGCTGATTCGCTGGATTTTAAGGTTACGGTCAAATGGTGATGAAGTGGAGAAGTTATCGCCTTATCGGGCTAGAGCCGCTAACATTGGCACCAGAAAGATGGACGGGTCTGATCTATCAGTTAACGTGAGTTAAAAGACTTCTTGTCTCTCTCTGTTTTTGCTCTTTTTGTCTAAAAATTACTCCCACAAGTTAGTCTTTACTTATCTCTGTCTCTTCTTGTTATTGTTCTTCTGTTTATGTGGTAGTTAAGGTTTTGGTTCTCTGTTTAGTTTGCTATCAGTTGATTCATTTTCGAAGCTGTCAATGGTTTTTTGTTGACTTTGAGTAGAATCGACGAGTTGGGTCTTGCAAAGTTCTGAACTTTACTTGCAAAGATGGGATTTTTGTTTGATGGGATTTCTTTGTTTTTTCTATTTAGTTAACGAAAAGCTTGAAGCTTTGTGTTTATTGGTTCTTGCGTTCTTCTTGTTTTTGATTCTTCTTGTTTTTTTATAAAACAGAGTTGGCACTTAAATCATAGGCTGTGCTTGTCTTCTTCTTTTGGGGCGAAGCTATTCATTCACTGGAAGTTGGGTTCTTTGAAGCATTTGCAATTCTTGTCTCAGAAGCTTGGGAATTATGGATCCACGCTTCAGAGGTTAT
>JAOTBA010000005.1:36936457-36954996 GCA_025629845.1 Erythroxylum squamatum
TCTATAAATTAATAAATATTAATTTATCGATAAATTAATAAAATATTCATTTATCGATAAATTAATAACTCCGTATATGATAATAATTTTTCTGGTCCCAACAATATTCATTTATAGAGGTTTTACTGTAGATTTGACTTTGTAGAATTGTGTTTGAATATGGTAATAAATATTTTGCTTATTGTACTAATAAAGACAATTGTTTATTGTTTTACAGCAATTATCATTTTAGTTATATAGGAAACAACCTATTTATTAATTATGGATAAGACTTTATATTTTTAAACCTCCCAAAACTCTCATCTCAACAAGATTACTATTGGAACATTGTTATTGTTGTATTTTCACTTCAGTTACAATCAGTAGAATTAAACTTCTTTTTAATAAATTTAAATTATATATTTTGTATATATACCAAGACACATATTTTGATAATAATTATATTTTTAGTTGTCTATGAAGTTTTAAAGATTAGATATGTGCAACTCTATATATATTTTAAATAATGTGTACCTTGTTAAGAAATATTAAATAGTTCCACCTGAAATCAATAATTGAATATACTTTAATTAAAATTCTAATAAAGTTGAAGTTTAAGAAATAATTTTTTAAAGTTTTGAGTTAGGATTAATTTAATGTTGTTCAAAGCAATTTGAATAGATTAATAAAAATAACATAATTTTTATTAAATTATCGAAATAAAATAAAAAATTAAGGTTATGTTCTAAAATAAACAAAAAAATATTGTTTTGTTGAATCAATAAAGCAAATATATATATTTTTCATTTTAGTTTAATCTTGTTCAAAGCAATTTGAGTAGACTAAAAAAATAACATCATTTTTATTAAATTATCGAAATAAAATAAAGAACTCAATTTGAAAAAATTAAGGCTATGTGCTAAAATAAACAAAATAATATTGTTGTATTGATTCAATAAAGCAAATATATAAATACATAAATAACACAAAGTCTAATCGAATTCAAACTAAGTTTGAAAACGATCTAGAAGGGGGGTTAAATAGATCTTTTAATCTTTTTCACAAAGTTCTACAAAAACAAAAGAGTTAATACACACAAACAATCAAATTGAAATGTAAAAATGTAAAAGAGAAGGGAAGAGAGGCAAACACAGTTTTTATAGAGGTTCGGTGCTAAGACCTACGTCCTCTACCTAAGCTCCCACTTAGGATTTTGGCAAAACTCTTTACTACATACTTTTTAGTTCAGTGTGAACTCTTCCAACATAACTTGACTTCCGACTCAAGCTACACCTTACAAACGATCTATTTTCTGGCACAAATCCTACCTCCTAAGTAATTTTCCTCTAATCACTCAACTCACAATAATCACAATGATAGAAATGAAGTAGTAAAGCTCACTACAGCTGAATATAATTGAATATGCTAAGAGCAAATTGAAAGCAAATTTTTGATCTATAGTAAGAATGCTTCGTTTTGGACTTATGTAGTCAATCCTTTGAAGTTTTGTAATTTATTTGCAGTCTTCAAGATGTTTTTAGACGTTGTAGAACTCTCCTAGCCATTGTAGAATGCTCCTAGCCGTTGTATGAAGATTTTTGTTCCGTTTGTAATCATTTGACTCAGTCAGATTATGTTCAGCTGCAACTGATAGTCGACTAGTCAGTGTGTAATAGTCGACTAGTATATTATAGTCAACTTGTCCTCAAGAATCAGTCGACTAGCACTAACGTTTTTATGAAAACTTTTTGCTCTGCTCTTCGAATAGTCGACTAATAGGCTAATAGTCAACTAGTCCATTAAACCAACTGACAGTTCTGTTGTCAATAGTCGACTTGCAACTTAATGGTCGACTAGTACTGACTCGAACTTACATATCTGTTTGTCAATAGTCGACTAGTACTTAGCTCCAACGTACATGTCTCACATAATCTTCAATCTATGTTTGTTGAGATGCTGATTTAATTCATCATACACGATCTGCACGTTGTTTATCTCTTGCACGTTGAAGTATAATACTCAATATTACAATCTTGATTTGCACAAAACCTTTATTTGAATTTCAATCCAAATACCTGAAATTATTTCTTAACCAATTCTATAAATTTTATTATTATCAAAACATAGAAGGATTTAATTTGTCAACCACCATTGGTCCAACAGAATTTCAATAGAAAGTAGTTTGACATTCATCTAAAATTGAACAACATGAACTTCTCTATAGTTTAAAGTATCTCCTGACAAGGTTTCAGGACAAGTCTGTCATTTTCTTATTGCAGTTTTTGCTTATCGAGATGGGTTTATACTCTTCACTGTTAATACATGTTAACGCTACAATGATCCCAGAGCAATAGTAGAAGCAACTGGGAATCAAAAACGAGCAGTGATTTGTGAGAAGAGGGCTTTAAAATCTTTGGTTGGTGTTCCTGTTCCCTCTGGCTTTGAGGCGAGATCAAATGCCTTAAACTTAGCTTCCTCGTACTGCAGTGCCTGTTTTAGAGATCATGTACATTAATGCTCGGTTCGACTGATGACTGATCAGAATGTAAATGTCCAGCGAAAAGCATAGAGGTATCAAGCAAAACGGCACTGTAATTTCTGGTTCTCTATAACTATACCTGAATGCAAACTTCTGCAACATCAGCCCTCGGAATGGTTTTCGTGTCTGTCTGCAGAAGTTCATCATCCTTTCCCACGAGCAGTTCTCGTATACCTCCATCTTTGTCTAGCAGGCCTCCAGCCCTGATTCAGCCAGAAAGGTCAGAGTCAGTTTGCAAGCTCCATATAAGATAAAAAGAAAAACACAGACAAGAAAGGAGTAAACTTTCAAGGTTAGCCACATTAGGCAAGGACTCGAAGCATGTAACCTTATTTTTCATATCAATTGTTTCCAGATAAGTTTTAGAGCCGACTCTTTATGGTTATCTCGGCCCCCTCAATCAGACATGTAAATTTGCTTAATCACATTTTGGAAGAAGCTGAATAAAATGAATTATGTAGCGAAAGAGGACCTGTATTGGTCCATATCTTACCTTATGATGGTGTATGGAACACCAGAATCAGCCAAATACTGCTCAGCCTTTCTCTTCCAAATCTGATGAAACACAGGAAGAATTACGGTAAGCTAAAAAGCACCTAAGAAGAGATACTAGAGTAGAAGACACAAAAATATAACATGATCAAGTATCATCTTTTTCCACAGAGAGGTCTAAAAGAAAACCAGAAACACAAACTTTTTCTCGAGATACAAGGAAGGATCACAAACCAGTATATTCCCATTGCCCAAGCGGTTCAAAGGGTGATTAGGATCTGTTCCACCCATAGATCCAACCAGGACAATTTGCTTTACTCCGGAAGCCGTGGCTGTTCATGTAGTGACCGATTTTAGTTCAATCACGTTAACTTGAAGAAATGAAAGTATAAATCAATAAGGAAAAGGGAAGGAACTCTCACCAGCATCTATTTGATTTTTCTGACCAATCCAGTCAACCTAAATCCGCAATGGCATCAAATCGATGTTAGCAAAACGAAAACCTATGACGTTTAATGATTCAATAACCAGGAATACATGAATTACTTGTTCAGGAAAAGCAGCATCCTCATAATAAAACTCAGGTCTTCCTCCTTGGGATGGATCAAAACCAGGCTTCATCTTTGGCACTGCACTTGTGAGTATAATCAGAGTATCAATTCCTTGGACAGCTGGGATGATGCTTTCGGCATCTCTTATATCCCCAACGAAGACATCTTCTGCTCCACCGATTTTCTCCTTACTCTCTTGAGTTCTCACTAAACCTCTTGCAACATATTGGTCAGATCTCTCCTTCAATTTCTTATAAACAATTGAACCTGCAGAAATTTCAATTAACAAAAAGATAATCAATACCAAGATTTGATGAAGGCAGAACAGATTAAACAATATTTCCACTGCCTTTTCATATCTGCAGTAAAAGAAAAGGCTATAAACTTGCAACCATAAAAGTATATCATCCCTACCCTACATGTCGTAAGGCAATGAAAACTTCTTAGAAACTAATGATTAACCGAAGCAAAACTCGAAACTGTTGTTGAAGCTTATAAAAGGAAACGACCAATCACAACTCACAAATTGCATTAGAACAAGACAAACATCAAGAACTTTCCATAATTGTTCATGGTAGACAGAAAAACACACACGATGAGTCAGTTAGTCTTTTCAACTGCCAAAGACCAGTTGTTGTTTTAAACTTACATATATATGTCTTTAAATTCAAAACCAACATTATCAGAAAGATTCGAACTTGGAAAGGAAGAAAATTTTCTCTGCAAAGTTCCTTTAGCCGGTGGAAACCAAGATTAACAACTAGATAGTGATTTAATCAATGATGCATACAAGTTGATCCCATAATCTTAAACTAATTTTAAAGTTCAAGCCATCCGTGAGTCCAACTACATATGATTGAAGTCATCTACAGAAACAGAGCTTAATCCCCAGAAGACTACCACACCAATCAGGGTTTTAATCACCCATTTCATGGTAAATTGGTAACAAGTTTATTTGCATTAATCGCTGGTTAATTGAGGAAAAAAAATACAATTACTGATCATCCCTTCTCGTACAACTTATAAAGATTCAATCTTTGTGGCAAAAAAACATAAAAAGCCCATAAAAAACAACATGAAGAAGCTGTCTCAGAACAAAACAAAGAATTAAAGAACATCTATAACAAACTAAAAGGTGAGTGTGTGTGCGTGTGTATGAGAGAGAGGGAGAGAGCACCAGTTCTGCCACCAGCTCCGGTGACAAGGACAGTATGTGAGCTCGCCATTGAATCTGACACACTCAATCAACTCTACTAAAGTACCAATGATCACAGAGGAGAAGAAAGAAGCGAAGAGAAAGTTCCGAAGATTCTGGAAGTGTCCAACTGTGTGTTAAACGCAACCGATGGTAGAGAACGTAAACGGGACACGTCTCAACGCTCCAATTGGTTAAGTCGCATTAATTTCCACCGCACCGCCGGTCGAACCAGCTCTCTCTCTCTCTCTCGCAGCCGTCAGTCGCAGGTTGTTGTTTTGTCAACCTTATCCGGACCGTTTGGTTCAACTGCCAACCGACCTTTCTAATGGGCCGGGCCGGGTTGCAGTTGGTAGTAAAATTGGGGTTAGCTATATGGTTTGGGCCGAAGAATCTTTTTGTTGGTGATTAGTAGTTATTTTATTTCTATTATAAAAGAAAGTATGTATTTTTATTAAAATATTATTTGTATTATTTATGTTAGAAATAATTATTTTATTATTACTATAAAACTTTTTCTTAAATTTATATATATAAATAATTATGTATATTGATGATAAAAAAGTCAAATTAATTCTTAATATTTACTTTTATAATTAAGTTTATAATATTACAAAAGTTAACAATTTAATTTTTATTTGGAAAAAATGTATACACCACATGATTAATTATTAATCATGTCAAAGGCTTAATCAAATAATTAAAATTTTTGAGTTACATACATTTTATAAAAAAAATATTAATCTACATAAATAAAGTCTTAAAATCGATAATAAATCAGATCGAATTTGAATATTCTAAAATTAGAATTTGATATTGAAAAGAATTTTCAAATTCAAACTTAAATCTTAATTTAAATTTGATGATCATTAATTAATTTAAATTTTTATTATTAATTAAACTTGAAGAAAATTATTAAATGCGACTCAAATTAAGATGGAAGCCATTAATAACTCAAGCTGAGTGCGGTGTCTACGAAGCATTTTGTTAATCAGCAGGATGGAGTTATTAGGTAGGCGAAGATCAAAGTTCAACACTCCACATCAAAGTTTTGCATTATCATTCACCAATCTGTGCTTCCAATGTACTATCTCCAACCTACTCATTGGCAATGACACACAGTGATGTAATGTTCCATGATTCTTTGCATCAGAAGTGGGACATTCCTGTCCATTTATGGGGCTTCCATGATTTGAAAACTTACTTAGGCTTCCACTTTACAGCTTCAAATATCATATCTGCATCTGGGCTAAGGTTCTTTTTTTGTTGCCAGCTTGAATTTGTTTGATAGTAACTTCAGGTAATCATTAAACTACAGGACCATCACACAACTCACACGTAGTAATACAAACTTGTTGCCTTGTTTGAGATTGTTACTTGTTGGAAAGCTTGAAAATGAACGTATATATTATCCGCGGTACCTCTTCTGCACTAGATTTGACTCGTATTCTATATTATATATATATGTTATTTTTGATGATAAGCATGAGTTTTAGTAATTGGAATCAAATGATTGCTAATTGATTATGACATCAGTTTGAGTGTATCAGAGAGATTTCAGGGAAGAAAGGACATTTTTTGCTAATTGATTATGACATCAGTTTGAGTGTATCAGAGAGATTTCAGGGAAGAAAGGACTTTTTTTAATCATTTTTTTGGATTAATGATTGCAGGAAGGCATCTACATCAATGGAACGTAAGATAGGGAAGTGGGGTTTAATAACATCCTAACGCAACTGATTTGTCTGCTAGAGGCTAATGATAGCTCATATATCTAAACTGTGACAGGTGTCTCTGCTGTAACCTTGTAAAGATCAACCAATAAGATCCCGCCACAGATGATTTTCAGGCTAATCATAGCACATATATCTAAGCTCTGACAGGTGTCTGAGCTGTAACCTTCTCAGAATAACCAACTTCTGACTTAATCTCAGCTTCCCATAGCTCTGGAATTGCTTCCCTCAGGTTGTGGATGCTTTCTAGTGCATAGTCTGCTCCTTTGACTCTCTGTGAAGTGCCAACCTGAAATTTATTTGGGAAAAATTAGGAAAATAACATTCTTAACTTCTTCAAAAGTTGCAGTGTTTTAGGACTTATGTTGCAGTTTTGATTGGCTTACCAACACAGTATCAAGACCTACACGCTTTCCAGCCTGGATATTGCGTACGCTATCCTCGAAGAACAACTGTAAGGGGAAAATAATTCTGGGTACGTTAGGCAAGTTGCAACTAACAAATCCAACATCTAAAAGGTCTTCTCTTTTAACCGTTTATGACCCTTTTCTTGCATCTTGAAAATGAGTAACTTACAGTTCTCTGAGGATCAATATTAGCTATCTTGAGAGCTCGTTCTATGGCAACCTCTGACGGTTTGCAGACAATGGGGGTCTTAGGCAATACTGAATTGGGACGTGGTTGAGCAAAATGACCAACAATGTCAAAGATCTCAGGGTCACTGCTTGAAGTAGGGCCATTAATGGCAGAAGATCCAAGAAATTCGAGGTCGTCTTCATCATCAGAAGCAGTATTTTTGTGGGTACGATTTAGAGTCTCAAAACAAATAATCCCTTCAAAACAGTCTTCCAACCCAAGTTTTTTAAGAACTTTAAGGGCATGTACCTTGTCTGCGTTGGTGAAGATCTGTAATGTAATAAAAAACAGATAAAGAAATGTCCAATTTGGTTTGAAAAATTGTAAGGATATTGATCTTAACAAGGTACTTACAACTTTGCGAACAGGCAAGCTGAGCAGAAGACTCCTCAGGACAGGGTCTGGTTTAAGGTTTTCATAAGGTAATCTGCCATGAACAAAGCTGCAGAGAGGAAAGAAAATATGTAAATTCACATCAGACGAAAGTCATATGTTAAGCACTGAAACAAAGTTGAGAGGAGAAGACAAATATACCCACCTATGGTACTCGTCATAGTCGAAGTCATAGCCAATTGCCTGCAAAAGAGTAATCAGATACAATCATTTCTCATCTAAGAAGCAAAGTAGATGATAGTTTTGGCATTAAAACAGTTCAAATGCCTTACCCTGAGACCAGCCATTGTTGTGCCAAAATTCTTGTACAGTAGGTAACCCAGTTCAGTTATTTTGTTTTCATCTATGCCAAGTTTTTCAACCATGTAATCTGCAAAAGAATATTCATTTCTTATTCAACAAACTCAAGCTTCATCCAGAGAATTGAAAAACTAAAAGCAGAAACTAACCTTTAATATTTTTGCCACATGCTGCTGCAATACCAGAACTTAGGGGATAAAGGGTATCATCTAGATCTGCGGAGTTAGATAAACAAAAAGTAAGAATTTGTTCCAATCGTAACGCAGTTTACTAACAAAATCTTAAGAAATGGAACTTTTACCAAAGAGAAGGCAATCATATTTTGGTCGCTGTGCCTGAAGATAGCAGTCCTCGAACTCCATTCTGGATAGGAAATCTACAGAACACGACGAAAAGGTATCAATGCTAAGCTCCATAAAAACGTAAACCCTCCAAAGCTAAGATGAAAATTCAATCTAAACCTTAAAAGGGTAAGTTTCATGGTTTGTATGAAATGATGTTTCCCACTAGGAGAAGAAGAGTCTAGACAAGTGATACAAATGACAAATTCACAATGACCACGGAAGATTTTATGCAGAATAAGTGGACCAGCGCTGTTATGGAAACTGAAGCTCCTGATGACTATGCATTTGGAAAGTCAATAAAGTTGCTTCATTTTATGAAACCTGGCTATCAATAGAGCCAATGACATTGTAACAAACAGAAAAAGTTCAGAGGAAAAGAGAATTGATGATCTCAATCAAACTGAAAAAGGCCATCTTTTTTCTCTTTCAAATAAAAAGAACGAAAAACTGCAAAAAGGGTTCCATGCTTCCAAGTTTTTAGCATCGCAGACTTCTCAAGGATTGTTTCAGTCTCTGAATCAAATTAAAAATTCCAACAAGATAACCAAAATAGGCATCTTATTACGCCTTGAGATAATTATAGACAAGCTGCATCTTAAAAATAGAGTTCGTTTTCATGGCGTCCGGCTGAGCAATGTCAAATGAAGATCATGTCAATGAAGGAACTGTCATCCAAGCTTAATAACCCAGATGAAGAAAACCTTCAAAAGGGTCATAAGAAAAAAAGAAAATGCCAAAGCTGCGAAGCAGAAAGACATATTCATGTATCGTACCAATCTCAAGCTTCTTGATCAATGGAACAAGAACAAAAGATGAGATCTTTATCAGAAATTGGAGAGACCAACTGATGCAAAAGAGAGATTGAACAGAGAGAAGAGCAGAGGAGGAGAGGGAGGCGGGGAAGAACATGATAGGCAGACATGGCTTTATATAGGCAAAAGCCTCAATGTCACCTCCATCTTCAATTCTAAATTATTTTAGAGACTTTGAAAAGGACCAGATAAAATTTTCATTTTTGTAAATTTGTTTATATAAAATTTTTGTTTTTCTGTTTTAGGACACGAAATTTAAAAGTTAGTTGAAAGCAAGATCATAGAAACAACAAAAGATGGTTCAAGTTCACGGTTCCTCTTCCTCCAAACGTTAAAAAAAAATTTAAAAAAAGATTGTAATAAGGAACGTAAAATTCCTGAATTGCCCCTGCATATTTAATTAATTTATCACGTGAAAAAATTGTCCTACGAGTCTAATTATTAATGTTTTAAAAGCCGCCTTACAAGTTAAACAGATAAAATAAAAGATTTAAATTTTAAAAGATTTAACTAATATTAGATCGCTATAAATCTAGCAAAATATTAAATAAAATTAAAAATTTCGAAATATGATTGAAAAGAGATTATTTTTAACTAATTGGTCAGTTTTAAGTTTTATTATAAAAGAGAGTATTAAATGAAACTAATTGATTTAATTTAATTTGTAAGAACTTATTAATTTTCAAAAATTGACCAATTAATTAATAAATTGATCGATTTTTAACAACAAAAGTTATAAAGGTAAATTAAACCAAAAAATTAAAAGTGAATCAAAAAGTTAGATGATTTAAGATTTTACGGTTGAATCGGTTAGATCGGTTAAGATTTTTAATCATAGCTTATTATAAGGGAGGATAAAAATGTTCTTGTTAAAGTTGCAATTTTCTTTTTATGTCAAAATTTATTATTTATTGGTTATGAATGGTTAGATGAATTGCTATAAATATTTAAGATTTTATTTGGTTAAAATTTGAGATTATAAGTCATTTTATTAACATAATTGAAAAATAATTAATAGTATAATCAACTCTTTATTTAGCCAAATTTATTTTTGGCATAAGATAGATTTATTAACATGGCCATGCTAGATTTTAGTAATTTTGTTTTTGTTAAAACAAATTTTTTAATTGTGCAATTTTTTAAATATGCAATGACATACAAATTACTTATATTAATTAAGCCAAGTTATAAATAAAAACAGACTCAACACTTGCAAAGATGCTATAAATATTTATACTTGTGCATGGAATAAATAAAGTTAAGGTCTCTTGTAGTTGTATGATACAGGGTGAATGATAGTTTTGTCCTTAGATTTTTATATTAAGATTAAAATATAAATATCTAAAGTATGTGGCTCCCATACTTATGAAAGCAATTACTTGTAAATTCAACTTGGCATACTCATTTCATATAAAGAGAATCAAACTTGTCTATTGACTTTAGATGTAATATCAAATTTGAGTTATGTTTTGTCAATATCTTAAATATAAAAATTGAATAACAATTTTTTAAAAAAATATCTAATTTTTTTCATATAAAAAGAATTGCACATTCAAACTTGTCTATTGACTTTAGATGTAATGTCAAATTTAAGTTATGTTTTGTAAATATCTTAAATATCAAAATTGAATAACAAATTTTTTAAAAATATTTATTTTCCCGCAACTCTATGATCTATTATAAATTCATTAGAGTTTTGTATATAATTTATGATATAAGAAAGCATGTTTTAATAAGTATAACCGTAAAAGACATAGACATTGTTTGACAAACAACGGATTACATAAGTTGTTAGCTGATTCTATCAGCGATTAGCTGATAGCTGACTAGTAGATAACATCAGCTTTTTATTAAAGATATTTGATAAACATTAGCTTTTTATTAATATAGCTATTTATTATTAGGGCATGATTTTATAAAAAAATTATAAGGGCGCGAAAATTATATTTCTTAGTATTTCATTGAATATTCTTTTAAGAATTTATATTTTAGATATTTAATTTTACAAAAATTAAGTTTATAACTTTAATAAAAAACATAATAATAATAATAATAATAATAATAATAATAATAATAATAATCAAACGTTAAATTCTCTATTACATCATCTAAGTATTTTTATATAATATATATTAATTTTATTATTTAATAAATTAAAAATATCTATAATTATAGTATGATACAGATACGATATATATCATAATCAAAAAATTATAAAAAGAGGGCATAATTAGTTTTTCACCTATTAAATTTTTGTTGATCATCCAAAAAGCTCCTCTTGTAGAGTTTTTTGAAATCAGCTTATTGGAGTTAAATAAGTTAACTAATAAGCTATTCATCAAACAATCAATAGTTTTTTAAAATAGTCAAAAAATTAACTTTTAGTCTTTAAGCTAAAAAACAACTGATAAGCTATTTGTCAAACACCTCCAAATTGGCTAGGTTGATGGTTTGGAAATAATGTTGATGATCCATATTTGAGATACAATTTCTCTTTCTATATTTATTGCTTGATTATACTAAAGACTATGCACAAGCTATTGGTGACTATGAGCGCCATGCAACTTATATGGAAGTTAAAAGCAGTTGTTTCTTAACAAGGTCTGTCTGCTTCAGTTCTCTTTTGACCTTGAAAAAGCTTTGGTGGCATTTAATGAAGTGGATCTGGCAACATCTATATTCTCGTAAATAGAGGTATGTAAACCTTTCAAGAAGCTAAGGCATAATCCAATTACTAATTTATACCAACAAGTGAAAGTAGGTAAACAAAAGGAGAAAGATGATCTTTCGATTGAATTCAGAGTCTTAACATCTGTCTGACGGCAATTCTGTAAATTTTTAGTTGTTTACCTGGTTTAGGGTTATGTTAAGTGTACAAGTAAAGTAACCATTGATGTTCTTCGCTCCGTGGAGGTTGAGAATATTTAATTAGGTGAAAAAAGCAAAAGTAAACTAAAAAAGATGATGATCCAGATCATTGTCAAACTAGAGTAACAACGCGGAGCCACCAACTTACGATAAAAGGAAATTAAACAAGAATCATGTTGAAATAATTAAGCTGTAATTCATTGGCATATTTAGGCAGAATGCAAAGGCTGTTCAACAAAGGAGAGAAGTAGATATACTTCATCCACGATCAGCATTCATTAGCTACATATTCAGTACCATCGAACCTCCTATCATTGTTTGTGTTAGAGATCAAAAGTAAAACCAAGCTCGAATACTTGCTGATCATATGCATGTGCTAATAAGACTAGTTAACCAAATGATGAATGAATTTCTACATAATTAACTAAATTTCAATGGTTAAAGCAATTTGCACATGTGAATGTTGTACAAATATGGAGGAAAAAAAAAAGAGAAAATCCATATCTGAATAAGTATGCAGTCGCCTAAATTTGTGAACAGTCCTCAACCAACCTGAGATGCTTGGAAGAGGAAAAACATGCATATATATCTAGTTTCGCTGGGCTGTAAAAAGATCTACAGGCGAGTGAACGACTAATCCATAATCGCAGGCGAACTGATAGAATCTGTTAGCTTCTGTTGCAGATCAAACACATTGATGCATCTTCCATCATTGACCTGCATGCACTCTTTCTATGTAAGATTAAGCTGTTCGATAGTAAAGAACTTAAAGTGTGTAGTTTTTATTTTACGGAGAAAAAAGAAATAGAAAAAAAAAATTGAAACAGCAAAAGAAACCCTAACTAGAATCAAGAATTGCTTGAATTTTACCTCAGCTGTAATAGCGTAAATCATCCTTTGACTTACTTTACTGGAAATACAGCTAACAATACTGAGCTTTTCTGCAAGAATAAGTTCGATAACTCTTGAAAGAGGAAGCCCATTTATAAAAGCGGTATTGATGACAACCTCCACGCCAACTAAACACGGTTCAACTGTCAAGCTATCCCTCTCGCGGCTTTCAGAGCTTTCAAGTGTACAACCAGAATAAGTTGGTTTATAGGAGTTGCTGGACATTATCCTTAGCTCACCTTTCTTATCACTCAGTTCTTTAATTTTGTGTTCCAAATGTTTTATGTATTTGACTGCCTCTTGAATTTGATCAGATATTGATCTTTTTCCCTGAAAATCAACAAAAACATGCAGAAAATGAGATCTTGTACTGTAGACAAGTGAAAGTAAGAGTTTCCAGATTGATAATGATCAAATAGGAGAAGATAAGGACCTTGAGATATTCAAAGGGAAGAAGGGATCGGAGGTTCACGTAAAGGGCAGCCATTTCTTGCCTTCTCTGCCTCTCAATATCTCTGTGTATGATTTTTTTCTTCTTCCTGTCGCTAGAGTTTAGGTTGTCGACACCTGAGGCCATGGAAGATTTACGCCGTTGTCTAAGTTGGGTTATGTTTGTTAAATCACTGCCATAGGCGGAAGGTGTTATGAGCAGATCTTTATCTCCCGAGATTTTCTGTTGTTGCCATGGAATACACGACAATTGGAACAGCTCATCGGTATTGTACAGGTCCACTTGAGAAATGGATGAATTGTGATCCATGTTCAACGTTCAAAGCATTCGCCAAGCCCTCTTCTGTATCTTTTGCACTTACACTACGTTCTATATATTTCTATTTAAAGTGGAAACTTTCAACATAAGATATGCTAGTTAATCTAAGAAAATCACATCTTTGATGGGCCCAACCTAAGTTCACCCATATTTCCTTGTTATACACAAACATTGCTATTTTTATTACGCCCCCGAACGAGAGCTTATCTCTACATATAAAGAATAATCTAAACACAAAATGGAAATGGGGGGTAGAAAAATAGGTGAAGAAAATCGCACAGTATCTAGGCGATATCCATAATAAACGAGAACGTATCATTCGAGAGATTTCCTCAAATATTGAGAATGTAAATCTATATTTCGATACCCTACAAGCTAATAAGAAGACAAACAAGGGCCATATTGTCTAACATTTCGGTCTTTATACTTTCTAGTACGCTTCTTGTATTTAAGCTTTGAGGAGATGAATTGGAACTCTAAAAAGCTTTTCTTACGATGGGGTTGTAACTACTATTCAAATATAGTTAGACCACAACTAATTTTATTAAGTTATTGCCAACTTATTATAGCTGATATTTAAGATGCCGATCAACTTCTGATTTGTTTAATAACGACATTGGGAATGATTGAGAGAAAGAGGAAACAAGATTGGGTTAGTAATCTTGATCATGAACATGTGGGGTACGTCCAAGAATTAATTTGATCATTCGTTGACACATCATTAACATGCCTGGATCTATAATATGATCTCTCTATGCCATATGACCACGTTGGTGCAATAGCACACAAGGAATACTCAAATGCTCAAACAATTTAACATTGATCTTCGCCACCTAATCCAATTTCAAGACAATAAACTAGGGCGGTCCAACTATTTTGTTTTACTATTAAAGATGACAATCTCTGAAATCCTCCAATCTCTGAAGTTGAGATTGTTCAATTAAGTTCTGTTCACTTGTCTAAGAACTTATGATAATTGCAGCTCAACCATGCAATCTCCTCTACATCATAATGAAGTATATATTATACCCACGATCACCTTCTAGTGGATTCGGATACGATCCTTAATTAATTAGCCTCACACGGGTCTGCCGACCTTATAATCTAGCTACTAATTTTATGAAACATCTAACGAATGATTTGAGATTTTTCCTTTAATTGATATTGGTTGAATGTTCTCGCTTGACTATGATATTTTAGGCTGTGTAGGGCGCCCATCCCCATGCACTGCTTGTCTCTAGTTCAAGCTATGCTGACCTACGAACCTCCTATACGTCTTTTATTACATGGAACCATTCCGCTGCATTGGTATTCAGTTTTATGATATCAATGAGACTATTTTAAACTTGCCAAATTTCATTTTAACGGAAATATTTTTTTTTTTTGAAAACATTTTAACGGAAATATTATGTGTGAAGTTTGCTCACGTTGTGAAGCTATCTAGAAGAACATGATGATTAATCACAGGGGGAAAAGACCTGATAAAACACGTGGGTCTCTTGCACAATGCAATGATATTTCGAGTATCTCAATTATTCGTGTTTTGGGAGTAAGACGAGTAGTCAGTCTATAGAAAAGCCTGATTCGGAAAAATGATGCGAAAATCGGCTCTAATCATGCATGTACTTTGGATACTAGAAACTTCAAGCCATCGCCATGCGATTTTTAGCAGTGGCCTTCTAGCCGATGCTAATATTTTTTTGATATTATTTTCATCAAACTTTCAAAATCTTACTTTGCTATGTAGGACACGAAGTCTCTGATCCAATGTCTTTCTTATTATGAAGAACAAAGCATGGAAATTGTAAGCAATGGCACATTTTGTGATATTGAATTATGCATGTGCTATCCGGCTCTTTAGATTTCATGTTACTTTTTTATTAGACTAAAAGATATTTCACAAATTTTATTATAGTTTTATTAATTTATCAAAATTTTAGTATTTTAAAGAATTTTATGGGAAGCCTTTGTACTTACTCAAAATTCTTTAAAATCCCTTTTCATTATTTTATTAATAAATTATAAGATGACTAATATATTACAATAATTTATAATTATACATAGAATTTATTTTATTTATTATTTTAGAAATAACTTTTAATTATTATTATTTTATTTTTTAAATAATTTATTTAGTAAATTCATAAAATATGAATTAATTTGTAAATAATTTCCTATTAATAATAGTTACTATAAAATTGAAATAATAAATATATGAACTAATATGTAATACGAATTCATTTATTTATTAGTTTAATTTGACATTAAATTAAGTATTTCATTAAATTTTTACTTATTATATCATAATTAATGACAAATAAGATGATCAATTTCTAATTTTTATTTATAATCTATATTCTTATAAATATTTCATTTCATTTCATTTTATTTTTAAATTGTATTTACATATTATTACCTTATATAAAAATATAAATAAATATTCTAGTATATAATATTGATTTATTTTATTGAAAATTAATACACAAATTGATCATAGTCCATTAATAATTAATAACATGTTAATCAATTCTAAATAATATATAGTAAAATAAGTTTTTTAATTATAATTTTATTATATTATATAATAATAATAATAAATAAATAAAAAGAATAATATGTTATTGTAATTTATAATTATCCAATATATATTTTTAATTATAAATAATTTATTTAGTATATTTCTAAAAATGTAAATTTATAAATATTATTATTAATAGGTATTCATAATTAGTGTTGAGTCTAAACAACTGATTAGGAAAAAATTATTCATTAATTTGTTCTATCACTAATTCCATCAAACTTATGTAAGAGAAAAAGTAGTTAATTATAACACTACCATAAGAAAAATAGTCAATAGTTATTGATTAACAATAAAAATTAATAAGTTAAATTTTATATTTAATTTAGTTATCATATTTAGATATTATTACTTATATCAAATAGGACAGTAATATTTAATATATAATTTTTATTTTTATTTGAAAATAATAAATCAAATTCATTATTAATTATTTATAAAAATATAAGTAAAAAATAAAGATTGATCATTTTATTTATTACTATGGTTATAGAATAAATAAAATTTAGTGAAAGATTTCATTTATTATCTTAAAATAATAAATATATAATTAATACTTACTAGATATAATAATTTTAATAAAATTAATTAATATTATATATTAAGAAATTAATAATTTGTTCTGTTTGACATATACTAATTTACTAACTCACATTCACATCCTTATGTTCTGGTTATTCTCGTAAAAAAAAAGTTTCTCAGGTTTGTATTGATTTTAGAGAAAGTTTAAATAATTATGAGGACTCCTTACTAAATCTTTAACACGAAAGGTTTTAGTAAAATTGGTGAACAGCACTAAAAGTTAACAACATTTACTTTTTTAAAAAGGAATAGTAGATTTTAAATTATCAAGTTTTAAAAGATTTTTCGATTTATTGTCAAACTTTTTAATTAAGTCAGTAACTTTTTATAAACATAATAACTTAGTTAATATTTTTTTTTGTATTTTATTGGTAATTAACTAACATAATCATTTTTACCTATGACGTGAACTTTTTAGGTACAAAATTAAAAGACAACTATGCATTTACGTGGAAAAATACACCTAAACTGTGACTTATGAGTTCGGTCCTCTGTCTAAAATAATTATGTTGGATAGGGTTAGACAAAGTTGTTTTGGAGAGAGCATCCAAATTGGTAACTTATACCCTATAACTATCCATGACCCATGACCTCTACTCATAACTCATTGTATCATTTTGAACATCGGATAGGATTAGACAGAGTTATTTAAGATAGAGCATCCAAAGTGGTAACTTATGCCCTATAACCATAGACGGAGCCACATGGGGCTCAGTGGTATACTGGGCCTCCCAAAATTTAAAAAAATTAAATATTTTTTATTTTTAATAGATATATATACATATAAGGATGGAGTTATTTAGAGCTCAGTGGTGCACTGAACCCTCCAAAATTTAAAAAAATTAAACATTTGAGCCCTCTAATCTTAAATTCCTGGCTCCGTCACTGCCTATAACTATCTGTGACCCATAACCATAACTCATTTTATTTCAAAACAACCACACTGTCTTCATTTCTGCGGCATTTGGAAAGCTCTCCTTTCCTCTTTGACATCTGCAGCTGGAAGCACCATTTTCTTCGTTATTTCCGGGCTGGGTGTTGAGGTGTTTCAACCCCTAGCTCCATCATAAATAATTACCCAAATTTTAACACATATAAAGGTTTTATTGGCAAAACCGGTGACTTGCACGAGAAGTTGATACCATTAACCTTTTTCTTTTTTAATAAACTCGGCGCATTTTGATTAACCGTTTTCAATTAATGGACGATAAAGATACTCCCTCTTATTTAAAATAAAAGTCGTTTTAGAGGGATTTTAATTATTTAAAATAAGTGTCGTTCGTGACTTTTCATGCATGATTATAATTTTCTTTCCAAAATTACCCTTTAATTTCTCTCACATCCTAATTACATAGATTATATTTTCAAGGCACTTCAACTTGCAATTAATAAGGGTATATCAAACATTTCATTAACTTTCTTAATAAGTGTGCATCTCTCTAAAACGACTTTTATTTTAGATATGAGAGAGTACAACATAATTTCAATCCTCATCGGGAACAAAATTTGAGATAATCTTTATGAAATCTATACTTTTATTGGTCATACCAAATTTAGACTTTAAGATTAGGAGGTTGCAACATAAGAATGTGTTCCTTTTTTTTAATTATTATTAGTACAGTAAAACCACGATAAATGAATATTCGATAAATTAATAATCTCGATTAAATAATACTTTTCTCCGATCCCGACTTGGGCCAATGGGATAAAATAATAACCTCACTAAATGCATAAGATAATAATTTTAAAAAAAATTCCTTGAGGCCCACTGAAAATATAAAATAATAATTCATTAAATAGGTATGAAAATTACATATATAATTCATAAAATAAAGCACTTCCTAAACAATTTTTATTTCAAATTTTATGCTTTCCTA
>JAOTBA010000005.1:36955096-36975844 GCA_025629845.1 Erythroxylum squamatum
AATAATAATAATAATAATAATAATAATAATAATAATAATAATAGTCTAACGTTAAATTCTCTATTAATATGAATGATGCAGCGAGTTACATCATATTAATATATTTTTTCATATAATATGTATGAAATTTATCATTTAATAAATTAAAAATATCTATAATTATAGTATGACATACATACGATATATAGTAGTTATATATTAAAAATATTAATTTGATGTGACTCTTTATGTTCAAAAACTTAATATTATGATGTTTTTAAATGTAAACTAATATTATAAAATTAAATAAAAATTAAAAAGTTTAATTAATCATTTTATTATATTCTTCCAAACTTCACGACATAATTGTATGATTAAAAAAAGTCAATTTTGAAAACACACATAGCAAAAATAGAGAGTAAATTGGAGAGCAATATTGTCATTAGGCAAACAGTTAATCCCAAAAGCTCTTCTTATGGAGCTTTTAGAAATCAACTTATTGGGGTTAAATAAGCTAATTAATAAATCATTTATCAAACACATCAATAGCTTTTTAAAATAGTCAAAAAACTAACTTTTAGTCAATAAGCTAAAAAACAACTTATTAGCTATTTGTCAAATACCTTCATTGACATCTCTTGTAATTTAAGAAAACTTATAAAAACTATCTAATCTTTAAAATTATCAAAAGAATTTGTTATTTTTTATTTTTAAAAACCTCTTCTCTTAAACTTTGGTTAAAAAATAAAACAAAATACACGAAATATAAGTATAAGACATGGAATGATCAATGTCATTAATAGAGTAACTCAGCTTAGCTCTTAAATCAAACTCAAAATAATTAAATTCAATTTAAATTAATAATTTAAATAATTACAATAAATTGTTAATTTAATTTGAATTTAATTAGTTGATTTGAGCTTAAGAGTTAGATTGAATCGTCTTACAAATAACATTTGATTCGTTCACGCCTAATTTTTCACATTGTTTGTATTTCGTAGTTATTTTGTTAATCAAAACATAAAACAAGGGATTTGTCAGAAAAATAACAAAATTATGTGAATTTTTTTTAAAAAAATTAAAGATCATAAAAGAATTTTAGTAGTTAAAGAATTTCTAAACCCTAGATCTCACGTATCAGCAGAATTCATACTAGGCGGACATTGTCGTTGTTTTAGAATTTTTCTAAAGTTTCTTAAACTAAAAAAAATGTTTATATCTTTTACCCTAAATTGAAATCATATTATGGTGTAACACAAAAAGCTTATCTTAATTGTATGTAACTTATCTTCAACTTTGTCGATTATATCAATCACTAATTTCTCAAAAAAAGAAGAAGAGAAAAAGCAACTAAAATATGAATTGTTGTTGCAGGTGACATCTGATTCTGAAAAATAAGTTGAAAAATGGAACACAAATCCATTTAAGCATTACAATCAGTGGGTAAGACGTCTGTTTCTGGGGTATGTTTGTCCGATTTTTGGAGCACTTGAGATGCGAGTGTGTGTGGTGTGGCCCTCTATAATTGAAGCCGAAGGCAAGAAGCTCACGTCTGCCTTCTTCTTTTTATCATTTTATGTACGATTAGTGTCTCATGTTAACGTTATTATTTGATTAATTGAACGCACCAGTTTGTGATGAAACATTCTTACAAGACACGTATATAGCTAAAATGTTGGAACTGAACTGACATTGTCCTTATTTTGTTCTTATTTAAGGATAAAGATGATCAACAAAAATAGCTTATTTGCTGCTTTGCAATTCAATGTTCAACTATTTTGAAGGTCGCATCAATAATACATGATGCCGGACAACACTGAAGAAACCTTTAGTTTCTTCAAGTTGGAGTTGTTGTGACATGTTAGGATGTTTACTATGTACTATTTATTTTAATTTTGGCATTTTTAATTGTTGAATATTCAGATGATAACAAAAAATATAAATTAAGAAGTCTTACTTGAATTGACTTCTTGGATAGAGTTGTTGTGCAAATATAACTCTATCTTAGATGAAGATTTACATGGATTACATTTCTTATGGAAATTGTGTGGGCATAGAAGTGCAGTGGGTGTGTGTGTGAAGACCTCTTATGCTGTGGGAAAATTTGTTTTGTGGGATCTTGGCTAAATAACGTAAGGCACGTTCTAATGTGTTCATAAAGGTGTAGCTGCGAATATCTCCATGGTTTTCACCTTTGTTTGTGGTAGGCTACGCAATTGATGTGGTGAAGGTTGTGAATGTCTTGTTTGTCGTGGGTGTGTGACTGATTGTGGTGAGGCTCCACTATTTCTTGGATCTATCTTGCATGAAGTCCTTCTACCGCAGCTGTAACTTAGATCTGGAATGTGCATGAATCAGGCTATTTTGTGTTTCTAATTTATTTTAGTGGAGCTGAACCTTTCAAGAAGTTTTTTTTTTAAATCTAAAGTGTTTTCTGTTCTTGTTCTTAGCTAGTCAATCACTTGAGTTATTTATTTATTGTTCTTTTATTAAAAAGAGTGTTGAGAAAATCCTCTGTTGAGGTTAATACGAGTCGGTCGTGTTATTGGGTGTGAAATTCTTTCACAGGTAACGAGGACAAGGGATAGTGTCAATGGTTGAGTAATGTTGACTCAGTAAAGCCTTGTATAAAACTATTGTAGTTAGTGAAAGAATTAAGCTGAGTGAGGGCCACGCAGACGTAGGCAAGGTGTACCGAACTGCGTTACCAAATTACGGTATTAATCTGTTTAATTTCATACTTATTTTTCTATTTTTGTTTGGTACAAAAAAAATTAACAGTTGCTGATACAATTACTTTATATCTAGTAACTAACAGATATATTTACAAGTAACTGCGACAAAACCTTACAAGTAACTGCGGCCAAATCGAAGTTTTTGGAAAACTACACCCCATTGGTTTTCTTCAATTGGTATCAGAGTAAGGTCACCGATTCAGAACTTAATTGGTAGCAAGTTGGTGCAGATCTTAGTTTCACGAACATGACTATAAGAGAGGGTGCATCAATCACCAGACCCAGGGACGGATCCAGAAATTTTTTTGAGTGAGAGCAAAATTTCACTAGAGGCAAAAAAAAAAATTAGTGGGGGCAAAATTTTAATGAGAGCAAAATTTTAAATTTTTAACTTAATTTTTTTATGAGTTAAAAATTTAAAATAATAATTTTTTTATGTAAAATTTTTTGGAGTCAGTGGGGGCAAGTGCCCCCACTTGCCCCCACTGTGGCTCCGTCCCTGACCAGACCATCACTGTTGGATGGATCTAGCTATCCTGCATGGAAATCACGGATGAGAGTCTTCATCTAAGCTCAGGGTACAAAAGCTTGGCATTCGGTAGTACATGGGTGGACGCATTCGATGATTACTGATGATAAAGGAGAGACAGTTCAAAAAGATCCAATTGAATGGACAAGAGCCGAAAAAGAAAGTGCACTTGGAAACTCACAAGCAATGCATTCGATATTCAGTGCTGTTGATGAAGGACGTTTCTCAATGATATTAGCCTGTGAATCAGCTAAAGAAGCGTGGAATGCTTTGCAGACTATTCATGAATGGTCCAAACCTGTGATAACGTCGAAACTTCAAATGTTAGCTGTAAGGTTTGAAGAGCTAAAGATGAATGAAAATGAGACTATTGGGAATTTTCATGAAAGATTGCGTGATATGACAAATCAGGCACATCAACTTGGGAAGAAATATTCCAATTTGAAACTAGTTAAGAAGACGTTGAGATCACTAACTCCAAGATTTATTCTGAAAATTGTAGCAATCGAAGAGGCTCATGACATCAATGACTTGTCGTTGGAGAAGGTAATTAGAATTCTTACCAATTTCGAAATGAATTTGTTAAGGGACAAACAAGAAAAGAGCAAAGGATTGGCACTACAAGCTGAAACTAGAAAAGGCATAAATGTTGTAGAAGATGAATCTGATGAGAATGAGGAAATGAAATTATTGACAAGAAATTTCAGCAAGTGGTTAAAGAAAGTGAAAAAGGATAGATCCGATTTTAGGCAAAATGGTGGGAGCTCATCAAGTAAAAATTTCAAACAACGAGGGAAAACTAAAAAGGGTGAAAGAAAAGTAAAGAAAATTCGATGTCATGAGTGCCAAGGCTTCGGGCATGTGTAAGCAGAACGTGCTAACACCTTGAAGAAGAGAAAAGGGAAGTCCTATACAAGCACTGGGAGTAAGAATGAATCCGGAAGTGAGTATGGTAGTGAAGAAGAAGCTGTGAATAGTTCTGCATTAGTTACTTTGTATAGCAAAAGTTTAGTTACTTGTTTAATAGTAATTGAGAAAGAAGTAACTGAAGACGAAAAAGTGACTAAATCGGGAAATTTTGGGAAAAATACAGATGATTCAACTTAATTCTCAATCTTAGATTATGACAGTGATGACAGTACTTTAGATGATCAAAAGGAAGGTATTTATGAAGCCTATGAGTTAATGTATGGTAAATGGTTCCAAACTTGTAAGAAAAATGAGAAGTTGAAGGAGGAAAACTTTTTCATGAAGAACGTCATTCAAGATCTAGAGAAGAAGTTGTTGTCTATATTAGATGAGCTTGGTGAAACAAAATTGAAGTTGGTCAGTACAAAAAAAGGAATAAGAATGTTAAATGGAGGTATCGAAATCTAGAAAAGTTGTTGAAAATTGATAAGGCTAAAGGAGGTTTTCAAGGCATTGGCTATAGAGTAGAATGTTCCAAGTCGAATGATGAGAAAATTAGTGCGACCAGATCTTCCCAAGGAGAAATCTCAAAGAGAAATCGGAGGTTCATACCTATATGTCACTTTTGGGGAGTAATTAGGCACATAAGACCGAAATGTTATAAGTTGTTAAAAATGATGTTTCAAAGGGGTTAAAACCGAAAATCTAAACACTCTCTATTAAATTTCCAGCAGCAGCCTATGGTACTGAAGCACACTTGGATTCGAAAGAGTCAATTACAAGCACGAAAATGTAGTGAAGGAAAACAAGAAATTGTACAGATTCACAGTTAGTTACTGCTTTTGAAGAAACTATTTAGACTGAGAGTAAGTCAGTTACTTTAGATGAAGAAATCAACCAAACAGTTGATGACCGAAATAATGTGACAAGGAATAAGCCCAGGTTTGAATTTATTCGAGAGACACAGGATTGTGTACTTTACATTTTGAAGTATAGTTTGATGTTATTTATTAAACAAAAAACAAAAAAAGTTCGAAGGAATTATCGTTTAGGCTTTCTGAGTTTTTTATTTATGGGCTTTTTAAGGTTTAGTTGATTGATGTGTATATGAGGCTATGCTTAATGATGGGGTTTTTGAACTTAATAAGTTGTATGCGGATGACTTTGATGTGAGTAATGATACTTTGGCGGGTGTTTTGACTGGTGGTAAATTGTCATTTTGGCATACTTATGATTCTTCTGCTATACCTATTGCTGATTTTTATGCTTCTTTATTCATTGAGATTGATAGCATTAAAGGTATTCTTGTGTTGACATTGTTTTGTCCCAAGGAGAAGATACCATATTGTTTTTGGTGACTATTCAATTTAGGGGGAGATTTTAAAGTATCTCCGTGACTATTAATCTTGCTTTTGGCATTTTTTGTCCTAAGGGGAAGAAATTTGGATATTTAGATATTTGATGGATATTCATTATTGCTTTTTTAGATGTTTCTTGAACTTGAAGAATTTGATGGGTGCTCTTTGGAACTTGACCTTGGATTGAAGGGGAGTATTGTAACTTAAATACATTTATATATTCATTTGTGTAATTCAAGAGAAGTTTCTGTTTATGAAAAAAATGAAAAAAATGGGGAAATTGTTAGGATATTTACTATGTCCTATTATTTTAATTTTGTCATTTTTGATTATTGGATATTCAGATAATAACACAAAAATATATATCAAGAAGTCTTACTTAAATTGGCTTCTTGGATAGAGTTGTTGTGCAAATAGAACTCAATCTTGGATGAAGATTTACATAGATTACGTTTCTTATGGAGATTGTGAAGGCATAGAAGTGCAGTGGGCGTGTGTGTGAAGACCTCTCTGTGCTGTGGGAAAAATTGTTTTGTGGGATCTTGGCTGAATAACGTAAGACACGTTCTACTATGTAGGGGTGAGCATTCAGGTAATTCGGGCCGGATTTTCACTGTTCGGGCCCGGCCCGAATTACCCGAAAATTTTTTCCCTTACCCGGCCCGAACCCGAATTTTCAATTACCCGAACTTACCTGGCCCGATTTACCCGAATTACCTATTTACCTAGCCCGAACTTACCCGATTTACCCGAATTATCCCGGCCCGAATTACCCTATTTCACAAATTTTTTAAACCTAATTCGGGTAATCGGGCCGGCCCGAATTTTTTTCCCTTACCCGTCCCGGCCCGAAAATAATTCGGGTAACACCCGGGCCGGCCCGAATTACCTGAACTTTAAAATTTTCTTACCCGAATTAATTCGGGCCGGCCCGAATAATGCTCATCCCTACTACTGTGTTCATAAAGGTGCAACTGTGAATATCTCCATGGTTTTCACCTTCATTTGTGTTAGGCTGCGCAATTGATATGTTGAAGGTTGTGAATGTCTTGTTTGTCGTGGGTGTGTGACTCATCGTGGTGAGGCTCCACTATTTGCTGGATTTATCTTGCATGAAGTCCTTTTGCTGCAACTATAACTTAAATTTGGAATGTGCATGAATCAGCTTATTTTATGTTAACAACTTTCTGATTTATTTTAGAGGAGTTTGAACCTTTTGAGAAGTTGTTTTTACAAATAACTACGACAGAATCTTATAAGTAACTGCAGTCTAATTGAAGTTTTTGCGAAACTACACCCCTTCGGTTTTCTTCTTGACATCTTAAATTAAAGTTATATGGTAATGATCCTATATATGTAACTCTTTAGATATACTAAACATAATATATATGCTTCGCTGATTTTGGTATCTGTAAGTTAACATGGAATAATGGTTGCAAAATCAAGTTTAGAGATACATCATACGATGATATAGTACAATCATCTTCTCCACATATTCGATTATGTTATTTTATATATTGATGGCCTTGCCATAAAATATTTAAATACAAAATCAACAAATGCATGCACTTATGAATTGGGAGTTTATGCCGCCATGATTCGTATGAAAGTGACGAACCCTAACGTGAGACCAAAAACGCAAACTTTCATGTATGATATTGTTTTATATGAGGAAATGATTGATGACCTTAAGATTGCATGTTGGAGAAAAGACCAAAACAAGCTGTAAAAAAATGCTCAAAGAGGGATTTTGAGAGTGAAAAAGGGTTGTTTAGTGATTCTTTCACATTCATATAATACATAAATTACAAGGGCAGATAGTTACATACTTGGAAAACAACAATGAAGGGATTGGTGATAGGAGGGAGATCTTACAGGCTTAGGTCTCCTGAAGATGCCATATTTCTTTACCTTTTCCTCTCAATAATTTCAGCTATGGCCATACTTATGACAACATATCTATAGGTTCCTTGACAATTTTTTTTAAATTTATCATTTTAAATAAATTATCATAAATTTGTTACATTCTATTAATTAAGTCTTTTTCTTTCTTTTCTAAGAGTTTACCGGAAATAACATTTTAATAATTAGAGATAAGGTTACGTACTACTGAACCTCCTTAAATTTTACATTTCTACGTGTTGTTGTTGTTGTTGTATTGATAGGTTTTGATGAATTAAAATTAAATGATAAATTTAATTTAATTACTCATTTAATAAGATTTGATTCTAGAACTTTTAATAATAAACTCTTTTTAAGGTAAATTTAAGGGGATAATAATTCAAAAGTGTTTAATTTTTGAAAGAATTTTCAATTTAGTGTAAAATTTTTAAAGCTTTTAATTTAATAGTTGACCCTTTAAAACTTGTACAAATTAAGCAAAACGATATTTTTGCTCTTGTAACTAATAAATAGATATTCAGATAAATACGTCACATCAGTAAAAATAATTTGATTTGTAAAAAAATTTAAAAAACAAGTTATTAAATTAAAATTTAAAAAAGTTTAATATTAAATTAAAAATCATGAGTTTATTAAAAACTAATTAAGTAAATTATCATGAGTTTATTATAATCTATAAATTTGAACTAAAATTTGATAAATTGATGCACTTATACTTTCTGACACTAAAGTATTTTTAATTGAACCGCCCTAAGAGATCTTTTCTTTATTTTTTTTACTCTTATTTGGTACGGCCAATGCATTATATTCCATGAATTGTATAATCATTAGGTGGGGTTTAAGAATTAACGATGGTAAGCGAAGGACGGTTGACTTTGTGAGCAACAACAACGGCGGCCATGTGGTTCCATGAGTTGGAGTTTGGAGGAGTTAGTACTTCGTACAGAGGATGATGTTTCTTCAGACACCTTTGGATTTTGCACAGATATTTTGTAGTCAATTGTTTAATGACATACACGTTTTTAATGATTCAATTGAACCGACGGTCGAGGAATTCTTCTTTTTAATACGAATAAAATAATAATAGTAATGTTTTAAGTGATAAGACGTTTTTACTGTACCGTTAACGATCGTTTAAATATTAAATAAAATTAAAGAATTTAAAATATCATTAAAAGAGATTATTTTTATTTATCTAAAAATTTGAAGTTTAAACGAAATTCTTTTAATAAAAATTAATTGATTTATAAAAATTATTAATTTATAAAAATTGATCAACTAATTAATAAATTAATAAAATTTTAATAATAAAAATTATAAAACTGAAAAGTTAGATATTTCACAATATATTTAGTTTACATAATGTAAATCCAAAGAAAGAAAATAGATATATTTCACAATATATTTAGTTTAATTTATATAAATTATCATTATTATTATTATTATTATTATTTCTGTTAGGTCTATTTTTATTTTTATTTTTTACTTTAATATATATGTTTTTTTTAAATCTATTGAAAATAATCTCACTACTAATTAAGGATAAAGTTGCGCACTAATTAAAGATCTCTCCAAATCTTACATTTTTGTCGGACTTTTACTTGAGTTGTATTCTTATTTATAACTTAATCGTTACAATACTATTATATATATGTGTGTGTTACCATACTATAATCATGTTCGAATGTAATATTTATATTATTTCCATGATTGCTTAAATTAAGATTATTAATTAAGAAAAAAAGTCATTACAGAGAATATATTATATTAATGTTCTATAAGATTATATATAGCTTTCCATTTGTTATATATTTTTTAAAATTTTTGTTTATCCAATTTCCCTAATTTTACTTTTCCATCTTCACACAAGCTATGGAAAACAACATTCGTGTTTTCCAAATGTATAAGGAAGACATAACTTGTACTTCTGAGCTAACAAGAAAATATCTCGAAGAAAACGGTGCGGTACACCTGTCTGCATTTATCTCGAGTCAACTATAAGCGATGAACGTCACTCACGGGAGGAGTTAAAATACAAATAAACTAATAGCTAAATTCAAGTAAAGATACAAATTTCATAGTAGTTGAGTTTAAATTTTTTTGACTCAAAAACTTAAATAATTTAAAATTTAATTTAATTAAAATTTAAATATCAATTTTTGTGAAAAATCCTACTAGTTCAACCTTAAAAACTTTGAACAGTCGTTCAATTTTCAACTTTTCAGTTTGATTTACTTTAATAACTTTTATTGTTAAAAACTGAATGATTTATTAATTAATCAGCCAATTTTTATAAACTAATAACAAATCACTTCGTTTTCATTTAATAATCTTTTTTAATTAAACTTCAAATTCTTTGATGAATAAGGACAATCTCTTTAAATCATATTTCAATTTTTATTGTTTTATTCAATTTTTAGTCAGTTTAATGACGGTTTAATACCGGTTGAACTTTTTAAACCTTAAATTTTTTATACCGGTTTCACTTCCGATCCGATTTTTAAAATATTAATTTTTGATTGAGATGGATGGACTCAAAATTGTCTCTCTTTTCTGTGGGTAGTATAATGTGGGTAAGTAGGTGGGAGAGTTGGCAAAGTTTTGAATTTGGTAGAGTTAGTGTTGTATACACAATATGTACTTAATGCTTTATTGGCATTGCAATATAAATAGTTCCTCTTGCCTAACTTTTAGCAATAATTAGAACCTCTAAGCCTAGTTTATTAATACTTTTTGGATAAAGAATTACTAGTAATTATGGAGTTTCCCACTAATGCAATCTGCCAAATAGTGATTAAGTTGGATTTGTTGAGCTTAATGGCAACACATATTCTTTTTTCAGCCGCAAAAGTACAGGATTTGGTCGTGTGGGATCTTACCAATCCGATGCCGTTTATTTACTTCAAAAACATATTCATGAAGGATTAGAAGTTGAATGGGTTCAAGTTTGGCGCAAATGATTGGAGTTGAATTATTAAGCATTATTAAGCCATAATGCATTAGTCTGCCCTTATCCTTTTCATTTGCTTTCCAACAAGGAGGTCATTAACTTGCCAACTTCTGGCTCCAGGTTAGGCTTTTGCAATCTTAAAACCAACCCAAGTTTGTCTCAATGTGTGATTTTCATAGATAAACCGAAATTAAGACATTCGTATTATCAGTAATTAGACGTGTATCAATTCGTAATTGTTATAATTGTTCAGAATAGTAATGGAAAGTAGAGTGATTGCTAAGAAGATACCATACTTAGGGGTTGAAAACATTAGCCTCATTGCATTCTCTTCAAGCAAGCATTATTGTTCGCTTTTATAATGGTAAGAAACAAACCGCCTCTCGAACACAAGCCTCAAATGTCAAAACAAAGACTCTTCTTGGTGTCATATCTGTCGAGTTCAATCACACTTTGAAAGAGGATTCAACTTGGACCTCTAATATTGTGATGTATATCCAGAAATGATGTTATGAAGAAGCATTTCCACTATTTGAGGATCTTGAAGATTAGCTGAGAGTAGACTGTAACCTGAGGCAGGGAAAGGGTGCATGTGTCAAACTGATGTTCTTTTGCATGAACATCCAGGTTTTATTATCACACATGATACACCAGCACCTCTGTGGATAGAGATCAGCTTCACACCACAAAAATGTTGAAAAAAAGAAGTTTTAAAAAAAGGACTTGTGCACACATCATCATCATCCACTGCTTTTTCTGTTAGGAAAGGCCAAGGGGGGCAGAGCTAGCTTGAACCATAGATCGCTTTCGACCATATGTGAGACAATAAAGAGAAAATGAAGCAGAAGCTAATACTAATTCAAGGCAATGAAATTTGCCCCATGAATTCTGCAGAAAATGAAACTTTTTTGTATGTATCTAGTAGTTATCAAGCTGCAACTTGTAACAATATCCAACATATGTACAAATACGGGGTAGTTTAGAAATGAAGACTAGCTCTAAATCCATAGCAAAGTTCCAGGTCTGCATAAATATCATATCTTCCAGAGTTACTGAAACCTTTAGATGGATGTTCAGTAAATATTTGTAGATGCAAGGGGCATAGAACAAGCGTTTTTATTAACCAAACATAAATCTCATGCCAACAATCTAAGTAAATAGAATTCGGGTACTTAAATCTGAATCGTTAAATAACTTGCTCAGAATATGTGAAAATAATGGGAACAGATCATACCTTTATGAAAAGAAAACTCGAGTCACATTAACTACGTGTGTATTCATCATCTATGATCCAGCTGCGATGACAACGACCCATCATCCATATGGGGCCATACCGTTTTATTACTATCTACGACTCAAATGTCTAGTTACAGAAATCCAACCCATCACAGATTGCAGGGTTTAATTGATTTAGGTCCTGGAACTCCCAACAATGTCATTATCATCATTATGATGTATGGAACATCTTTGCCTATTTGAAACTTTCACTCTTTTCAGTGCTTCTTCTATCAACCGAATAGTACGGTCGCATCTCTTGGTCAGTGTTTCACTATTTGGCGAGTCACAGTCTCTCAGAAATGCCATTCGTTTTTGGTGAAAGAAACAAAACCTACCATTATTGCAACGCAAACTTGGTGGCAAATTGATGGACCATCGTAATTTGTTACTTTCTCCAAAGTCTATTTATGGGACCATTCAAGATCGTCCCCTGTAAATATAGAGAAATGTCATGACAAAACTTCAAGGTTTCTGATCCATTCACTAGTAGGATGTCATCAATTTCACAACTAGTTGAACTCGAAATTTCCATATACTGTGGAGGAAGGTTATTTTTCTCTTTTCAGTGGAATATCAACAAGTTGACATATTTTGACGACCTTTACATGGTTTGTTAGTTGAAGAAACTGAAAGTTCAAATTGATTTTAACTGACTTTACCATTTACAAAATCGTGAACTGTGTAGCCACCTACCATGCAGGAGCAATCTCCGGCTGCTGCGGGGAGGATCCTCATCTGCAGAGGTCCCAACTTTAGATTCCTTTTCTTTTTCTTCTTCAAAACCCTGTTTAAACCGATCATAATTATTTGGTTCGCTCGACTTAAACGGACGATGTCCCAGAACTTGAACCATCTCATCTTGATGTAGGACCTCCTTCTCCAGTAAAAGCTCTGCAATCTGAGCCACATGCTCCTTATGTTCCTCTATCAGCTGAATTGTACGATCATATGCCTTGGTCACCCATTCTCTAACTTCACTATCTATAATGGCTCCTGTCTTGCTACTATAAGGCTTGGTCTTCGCAAATGAATCATCCCGCTGGGGGAAGGAGAGAAGACCAACCTTGTCACTGAAACCATAGACTGCCACTTGGGCATAGGTCATCTGAGTTACTTTCTCCAAGTCATTCTGAGCTCCAGTTGATATCCTCCCCAGTAAAACCTATTAAAGTAAAAATATTTGTTGAAGTTTTAACTCAAAAGAATACAAAAGTTTGATGCCAAACCATGTAAATTAAATAAACCACACTTGTGTACATGAACATAACAAACTGCTCCAGTCCTAGTTAGTGGTTAATCACCTGCTCAGCAGCTCGTCCACCTAGCGTCATGCAAGTCATATCAAACAATTGCTCCTTGGTCATCAACAGATTTTCATTGGGTACATACTGGGCAAAGCCCAGTGCTGCAGTACCACGAGGAACAATTGTTACCTTGAGCAAAGGTTCTGCATGTTCCAAGAACCAACCAGCAACAGCATGACCAGATTCATGGTAAGCAACAGTCCGCCTTTCAAGCTGGCTTATAAACTACATAAGGAAACAGATTAGAATTGCATTTCATATATCAAAAGAAATTGGTTAAGCAGGAAGCATCTATGAACCACATAGAAAAGAAATCAGCTTCAAACATGAGAATCAAATGATAAGCTACTTCGCAATTAGAATATGCAACTCTTCAAAGACTACAATAACTTTGTGCTGCAAATTATAATGAGATGATGACAATCAAACTTGAAGGCTTAGGATGGTTCCCATTGCAGGTAGTTCAAACCAAAATTGAATAGGTTCATCCCATTACTGGAACAGATCCATGTCCAAGGACATAAAAGGTCATTTCCAGAAAGAGCATATTACCAAGTGAATGAAGAAAATTCAAACAGCAAAATTCAGCTGGGTTATGCAAATAAAAACATATTACCTTATTCTTCTTTTCCAAACCACCTATGACTCTGTCTACGGCTGCCTCAAAATGTTCCATTGTCACATGTGGACTCTCATTTCTTGCTGCAATTAAAGCAGCCTCATTGCAAACATTTGCAATGTCTGCTCCAGCAAACCCAGGAGTTAGAGCAGCAAGTCGCTGGGCATAATAAGAAGGACCTTTATCAAGTTTCAACTTTTTTAAATAGATCAGGAAAATTTGATTCCGTCCTTTAATATCAGGCTTATCAATTGTGATTTGACGATCGAACCGGCCTGGTCTTAGCAGAGCTTTGTCTAAAATATCCGGCCTATTAGTTCCAGCAAGTACAACAACTCCAGAAGTGGTCCCAAACCCATCCATCTCTACAAGCAACTGATTAAGCGTACTTTCACGTTCATCATTACCACCAGAAAAGCCCCCACGTCCTCTTGCTCGACCGATTGCATCAATTTCATCAATAAATATAATGCTTGGGGCACATTGCCTTGCCTCCTGAAACAAGCTTCTAACCCTGGATGGCCCAACTCCAACAAACATTTCCATAAAGTCTGATCCAGATATCGATAGGAAAGGAACATCAGATTCTCCAGCAGTTGCCTTTGCAAGGAATGTCTTCCCTGTTCCTGGAGGGCCTACAAGAAGGGCACCTTTAGGGATTTTAGCGCCCAACTCCTCGTACTTCCTTGGATTCTTGAGGAAGTGTACAAATTCCATAATTTCTTGTTTTGCCTCATCACAGCCAGCAACATCTTTGAAAAATACCTGATGGACCAAATCAAACTTTGGCAAATAAACTACCATGATAATTAAGGTCAAAGCACTTCAATAATTACATATCTGAGAGAAAAGAGTGAACTAGATGTGCTGACCATTTTCAAGGTGAAATGGTACTTAAAAACCAAGTATTTGGGATCAGCATTCTAGAGGGTATTGTAAGTATCAACATTACAAAATTTTAAGCGTGGTTAATGCTTACCTTATCTTTGGCCTTCTTGTCAATTTTTGTAAAATGTGCCTTTCCTATGTTGAATATTCCACGGGCTCCCTGCCCACCAGAACCACCAACACCGACACCACCCTGCATTTTTCGCCCCATTAACCAGAGTACTCCAAAAAGAAATAGTGTAGGAGCAAACCTCATCAATTCTTGAAACCAGTTCACTTCATTAACATAAGTCACAGGAACATAATCATGTGGATCTATATGCAAAGCTTCCTGGGCTTCCTCTAGCTTTTCTTCAAAAGATTCAAGACTTCCTACGTTAATATAGTATTTGTACTGGCTAACATTCATGGCAGTGGTACCATCAACAGGACCCTGGACAATGTCATCATTTGTTGAGTTTGCATTTCGTGGAGTGGTTCTCACATACACTTTTGCAACCGATTTATTTGAAATAACAATGCGATCCACCAGACCAGGTTCAAGTAGCTTGTTTTTGAACTCTTGGAAACTGATCTGTGGAACATCAACTAGTCATATCCACTCACATAAATAAGAAAGAGCATATATCTAAGCATCCATGGAGTGTTTCACAAGCACTTGCCTGCTTCTGCTCAAGTGGAGCCAATAAGATAGATGAGCATACAAAGGCTGTGAATAACAAAGGAGTTATAAGTTTTTGGAGCAGATTCATAATGTTTTGGGAATCTCCACCAGCACGTCCACCAGTGTCCCCTGCAGAAATGTTAAAGAAATGTTTGACAAACATCAAGTTTTGAAATGCACACCAGCAATAAGACTGTACTTGTGACACAAGTTAAATTCCCCATTTATTCTGATTCCAATCCCAAATTTTCCATTCAACAGACAGTTAATGAATTCAACAAAATTGAATACTAACTAGGGAAAAAAACAAAACCCAATGAGAATCTATATAAGAAAGGGATGCACCTTTGGACTCAAATTTGCGCTCATTGGCTCTGGGAGTCTCCTTCTTATTCTTTGGATAATTCTTATACTCTATATACATCATACAAGCAAAAATCATTAGAAGACTTTAAACAAAGCCGAAATGCTGCATTTACATTATCCAAAGCGCACACACTCAAACATACACGAAAATCATACTAGGCACTTACTTTTCTGCTTCGGAGCTTCGCTCGAAAATAAACGTCGAAACCTAGGGTTTGCAATGAGTGAACCGACATTAGACCGCCACGTGCTCGATAACAACTGTTTCGAAGCTCCACCAGCAGATACATAGCCTCTCACGAGCCCCAAAACGCCATCGACGCGTGGAAAGCACGCGTTCTCTAGCTGCGGGGACGCGATAATCGGTTCTTTCACTAACGAGTTCCTCACGTTGTGAACCCTGGAGACCACATTCTACGGAAAGTAAAGAACGACGCTTATTCAATTGATAATCAGATAATCACAGAATTAGAAAAGATAAGGAACAAAGCTTACTCTATTGAGCACGTGACGAGAGGAAGAGCGAGCGATTTTCGATAGAATCATTGTACCGGCGAAGTTAACATTAAATTAGGAGAAAACGAAAACCCTAAATAGGGGCTCTCGCGAGCTTGGACTCTGTTCGGAAGGCGAGAAACGGATTTTGTTCGTTAGAATCGAAAATGAGGACAGGAGATCGTATGACGCGTGCAAGGACATGAAACCAAGAAGGTCAAACCGCCGCATTTGATTCATATTTACCATTGGGTTGGATGCGTACTCTTTTTGCAGAAAATGGGAATCCAACCCAAGACTTCAATTGAATTCTTATTGTTAGGATTGACGATGGATCAATTCGGATTTGAGTCTACTCAAATTTTAAGTTTAGTTTGAAATTATGTATTCGAATTTGGGTTTAACTTGAAGTCCGAAGTTTTAGACTTGAGTCCTAATCGTGTTTGGATGTCCTAAGATTAAGTTTAATTAAATATTTTTAAAATTAAAATTAATGTAATTTTATTTATAAATTTTGAGCTTTTAGTCGAATTGAGCGAGACAACTCGAATTTAAAACCTAGCTTAAAACTTGAAAAAAAAATTAAAGCCCGAGCTTAGTCTAAAATTATATAAATTCAAGTTAAAATTATTAACTTTAATTTAGAAAAGGTCGAGATAAACTAAATAAATTTTTATCATTTTTAGTTAAGATTAAATAAAGTCTAATCAGAATTTGACTTAATTTTTCAATTATTAATCTAATCAAAATTTGACATAATTTTTCAATTATTAAACTCTTTTAAATTTAAATTGATTTTAAATTAATGCAATTTGAGTTTAGAAATATTTAGATTTTTCTTTTTCAAAAAAATGTTTAATTTCATTCAATTTTTGATCCAACTTATTATTGTACCCAAAACTCAAACGTAATTGAGATTTATATAGGGATGGCAAATGGGTTCGGGTTGACTGGGCCTCGAACTTAACCTTTTTGAAAAAGTTGATTCTTAGGTCGGGCTTGAACTATTTAGACTCGATTCGAGGCTCGACTTTTATAAACAAAGTGACATCATTTTTTTTACATTTTTTATTTAAAAAATTAGGGTAAAGCCAAGTTGGATTTGGGTTGTCTTAGGCCGGACCCCACCTGGGCAGAAGAGGGTGGCTTGGAACCAGCCCGATCTATTGTCATCCCTAGATTTAAGGGGATGCTTGATTCATACGGGACAATGATAGTAAGATTTATAATAAATATAGCGAGGAATGAAAATTGATACAATTATTATAATTATGATGGTTAGCTAGAACAAAGAAATGATTATCATTATCATTAATAGTGGTTAGTTTGTTAAAAATCTTAAGAAATAAAAATTTGTTAAGTTTTTGTTTTACATTAAATTTTAATATATTTTAATTAATTATATTTAATTTATGCACTCCTTCTTTATTATGAATGACAAAATATTTAAGAATAAAATATATTGCAGTATTTCTTTTCCAATAACTATTGAAGAAAAAAATGCACTGGAATTTGCTTGTATCAACATTTCATTAGCTACATAATGTCCTCAAAATACAGTTTAATTATGATCCAATTAAATGTAAAATTAGAAGTTTAATTAAATGTAAAATTAAATGGAATGTAAAAAAATCATTCTAAAAAAATCACATTTTTGATAAAATCATTAATAATTCAAAATTTTGAATTATTTTCATTATTTTAGAATAAATTATTATACTTAGATAATTGTTATATATAGATAATTATTATAAATAGAAATAATTAAAAAAGAAAAAAAATGTGACGCCTATGCATAAATAATTATTATATATAGAAATAATTAGGGAAAAAAAGAAAAAAAGTATCACACAAGTGACAAGAAGTGTCACACCCGTAATACTTCTGCCATGCATGTGACTTTTTTTTCTTTTTCTTAGAATGACTTTCATTCCTTTTATAATTGGGAGTATAGAGTAATGCCCCAAACTTATGTATAAAAATACTATTCATTCAACAATATAATATTACCAAGCAGTTATTTTTCATTCCTTATTTATTTTTCTCAAACTCATTAACCAATCACCTCTTAAATCAATTTAAAAAGCTCAAAATCCGACGGTTTATTGAACCTACGTATCAAACCGAAACGTAGTGTTAGGCTTTTAAACATTTTGAATTAATTTTTACATTCAATTCTGTCCAAACTTGAATCTATTGAACCTTAATTACATCACTCTGAATGTAAGTAACTTTGGGTTAAACCAAACGCCAACTCTTAACATAACTGAGTAAGCCCTTAGAGTTTTGATTTTGTGATTTTCTAATTCTACTTTATATTTTATTTAACTAATTTAAAGCAAATATTTCTTCATAATTGACATGCAATTGTAATAAAAAGACTATTTACGCGCAATCCTAAACACTCTATGATGTTATTATTGATTTTAATAATAATATTAAAAAGAGAAACGAAAAAAGAGCATGAACATTATGACCAAAATTATTATAAATTACGATAAATTATAATTATGATATTACAATTACAATTATACAACGACATTTTAGCATAAGTCCTGCTGATAAGCGAAATTTGAACAAGTTCAAAAACACTTAGCCTTATTTCTAATTGATAAAAGACTACTTTTTATTATAATTATAATTATATTTATATTACCGATTTAGAAGTTGGCACTAGATAAAGGCTAAAAGTGCATTTTGAACCTTAACATTTACAACAAAATATAAAATAAACTCTAATATTTTGAAACGTTCAAATTGACCCTCAATGTATTCAAAACATTCAAAACGAACCCTAAGTAGATGAAAATTTAACGGCGTTAGTTCTCTGTTAGCTAAACACTACATCAATGCTAACGTGCATTATTTTTGTTTTTTAAATAAAAAGTGTGCCTCATTACCACAAGGCAAGTGAGAGAGACTCTAACTTTTCTCTAACATCTTGTCCCCACATCCAACCCTAACCCTAGATCCGAATCAATCAACTTTCTTTCCTTCCATCCTCCATTCGAGTACCTTTGACCATTGTTTTCCTCTTGTCTTCCAGCATCCTTTGTTGACCTGCAAAAAAAAACATAAAAGGATTAAATTGGTTTCCAAAGCTAAAATGGAGATTGATTTCCCATCACTTCCCTTTTCCACTCAACTAGCTATTTCCCTGAACCTTCATTCTACTCCCTTATCCCCTTCTCAATCATCTGCAGCCCACTCCTCTTCTCCATCCCTCTCTACAACTATTCCACCCTTTACCTCTGCCATTCCTCCTAAACCTTCGATGCTATCTGTTTGTGATTTGTGAACTACTTGCTTCTGATGTGATAAATTGTAACACGTGAACTGATTGTGATGCATCTACTGCTAAATTGAGACATGCATTTCATACATGAATGCATGATCAGATAATGACAGTTGTGACCGGAGCAGCCACCGAGACCTAAAAGTTCAACGTATTAGGGCCTCGAGCCCACCGTGATTCAGAGCTACAGGCTCACCGATTAATGCGCCCACATTGGGACAGTTCAGGCGCTTGGTCACAATACCGTAATAAATGGAAAAAGTGTCACATACGCATCTCATATGTATTTGATTGGATATTTTTGATTGGGTGAAAGGCGAAAACGCCTTATACTTATGTGATAACAATCATGTGGTACTTCTGAATGTGACTTATGAAACAACTGTGTTATGCTTGAGTGTTGCATGTATTCATTTGGTTATGTATGTCTAATTGAATAATATGTATAAACTGTCTATGCTCAAGTGAAATTGTCTATGTAAGTCAATTGGTAAAGTCAACGGACTGTAGTAAATTGTATTTATGAAAAGGGCCCCCGTGGTCATTGTATTTACCGGTGATTATGTATGTTAATGATTTTTCACATAGTGTATGTTTGTTTTTTAAAAAAAAATTCATATTGAGTGATGTAGCACGCCACTCTCGCAGGGCACGGACTCGGATATCATCATCGATGTCGGGTTCGGGTCACGCGGGAGTGGAGTGTTACATTAGCTCCTGGATTTTGGGTCATTTTACTATCTATCAACCAGTAGACTTTTTATCCATCATGACACTGAGAAAAGATCTCTCTTTCTTTGTTCTGCTTGGCTCTATATGATTGTGTGTCACACAATTTACTTAAAAATTCTTCAGTTTTAAACATTTTACATGTTCATTGAGGTTAATTTTGATTTTCATCAAGTTTAGTGGTTATAATTTTTAAATTCTAATGCACGCCATTTTTCTGCTGAAATGGTAGTTAAAAGATTCTATGCATATTTCATCGTTTTCATATTATAGTTGATGCACCCATTTTAATTAACCTTCTCTTTGGAAGATTTTACAGTATGTAAAAGAAATAAAGTAGTGAACTTAAGTGAAGCTGTCTAATGCATTTGTTTGCATTTCCACAGGATGGTGATCAAGGTCTTGATGATGAGGATGAAGATGGGCCTCACGATGCAGATTTGGAGGGTAGGGTTGAGAAATATATAGGCGTGAAAGTGAAGGTAAGTCTTTGGGTCAGCATGATTTTCATTTCAGACTTCTTGCTTATAATTGTTTGGTGCTATTTAGGTTTAATTTACAGGCCAAGGGGAAACACAGTCTATGAAACAACTTTCAGGGGGACAAAACACTGTTGTAGCCTTGACATTGATCTTTGCTATTCAACGATGTGATCGTGCTCCCTTCTACGGTTCTACCTGTTTGATGAGATTGATGCAGCACTGGACCCTCAATACAGAACTGCTGTAGGAAGTATCCTATTCATTAC
>JAOTBA010000005.1:36975944-36994798 GCA_025629845.1 Erythroxylum squamatum
GTGTTAGTGAATATATAAAACCAATTAAGTTGGCCTCACACAACAGCTTAAGCTATTGTGGTGAAACGGTCACTTAATATGGTATCAGAGCCTTTGTGACCAAGTGGTCGTAAGTTCAAATTTTACCATCCACCTATTATTCAACAAAAGGTAGAGTGAGCCTGTGCAAGTTTCAAGCTCAAAGGACTTTCATTGAGAAGGTATATTAGTGAATATATAAAACCAATTAAGTTAATCTCACACAACAGGTTAAGCTGTTGTAATAAAACGATCACCTAACAGTAAGATTTGGTGGTAGCTAGATTCCATGCGTCTAAGCAAAAAGGTATTTAATGCCCGAAAGTCAAGCCAGACTTTGTAAATGCATGAAGACGTAGTTGATAAATTCAGTTGAAGAAATAGACAAACAAAGTGTACTGTGATTGCTGTGATAAGATCACAAGACTCAGTGGCCGGCGAGGAGCTCTAGTGGTTGCTTCAAAGTGAGGGAAGCCAAGTGATCTGTACTGTCGACATGGGTTTGACTTTGGGGAATCCTAGAAAACCCAGAAAGGACAAGAACGAGTGACGACAATGTGCGTGGTTGACTTGTGCTATAGAGTTGGCTTAGGTTTTGGTCTCTTCAGCTCTTTGTCGGAACTTTCTCGAGTTGATCTGGAGCCAAATCCTAGAACAAAAAGTCCAAAGACTTGCCTCTGCAAGTAATCAATCCATGATCTTTCTGCATTATCTTGCTTGTGGTGCTTAGGACGTTGCATGTGAAAGATCAATCTTGCCAGTACTAACATCCAAAAAGAAAAAAAAAACTTTGCTATTGTACTGAGATATCGTGCTTGTATTTTCGGAAAATATAAATTTTTTAAAAATTAAACCTAAAGTTAAATAGATAAAACAAGAGGTTTAAGATTAAAAAGGTTCAACTAGTATTAAATCATCATAAAATAAATCAACTAAAGATTAAATAAAATTAAAGAATTTAAAATGTGATTCAAAGAGATTGTTCTTATCAATAGAAAAATTTGAAGTTTTGAAAAAAGATACTATTAAATAAAAATTAATTGATTTATTTTAGTTTATAAGAATTTATTAATTTACAAAATTGACTGATTAATTAATAAACCGATTATTTTTAACAACAATAGTTATTAAAGTAATTCGAACTAGAAAATTAAAAATCAAACCAAAAAATTAGATGATTCAAGGTTTTTATGGTTGAATTGGGTCGAATCAGGTGGTTTTTTAATTATTGGTAAATATAAATGCAGAAGTTTTATTAAGTCCAATTATAAAATGATAAATAAGTAGGCTATCCTAACTTTTTCTCCTTTTTTTTCTTAGGTATATCAAATCTGATTTTTTTAACTTTTTTTTTTGAAAGTTTTTAACTTTTTTTTAAAAATAGATAAGTTTATTTTGAAATGTCGATTTAATTGAAGGGTAGGCCAATCATACTACAATATTACTTCAATCAAGTATATAGTTGTTTCTCTTAAGATTGAAAATGAGCATAGTTGAATTCAAGCTTCTAAATTTTTAGTATGAACTCAACAAACAAAAGAAGAATTTTAATTTCAGGTGAGAATGATTTCTTTTTTATGATTAACCAAATTTAAAATATTCACTACAAGAAAATTACGGTTTACCGACAGATAATTGCCAACGAAAAGAATACGGTTAATAATTACCGACGAAAAATGATTCCGTCGGTGGTCGGTGAATTTGTCGTATTATGTAGTAATTTACAATGGACAAAATACCCATCGACAGAAATGGATGGGATATTTGCGATGAAATATAGCGGCAGAATTGAAAATCCGTCGGTTAAAAAGGTTAATGCATTGTAAATTACCGATGGAAATGTTTTCTGTCAGTAAATCTAAAAATTAAACATCGTCGTTTCATCAGAATACAACGTACTTAATAAAACGTTGTCGAATCGATGTGTACCAACGGAAGATTATTCTATCGTTAAATTGAAAATTTAAACCTAGTCGAAGCTTTGTCCTCTGTTTTCCCTTTCTCTCCATGAAACTTCGTCGCACAACCTCAGAGCACCCGTTGAATCGTCGTGTTACTCTGTCTTCCCGTTCTCTCTCGCCCGCCACGAAACCTCCATCCGTTTGGTGGCCACCGTCGCCGTCGCAGTTCGTCCCTTTGTTGTTAGCATTTAGGCGTCGCACGAACAGATTTGTTCTTCTTTCTTCTATTTTCCTCTCTTTTATTTTCGTTCTTCTTTCGTTTCTTGGTTCCCAGCTTTTCAATGGATCTCTTCGTACATGGGGTTATTAAGAATTTCTTTTAAAGTTGAGTTTGTCTTCCATTTGATGAAGTGATTTACTGAAATGTGCATTTGAGTGTTACGAAAATTGTTTTGGTTGCTGAGAGAATGTGAGATTGTTGGAAGGAAGGAGAATGGGGTTTTGTTACTAGTTTTACGAATTTTGAAGAACATTAGCTTTGGGTTATGGAATCATGCTGATTAAGGATTATTATGCTATATTTTATGGTTTGTGTTGTTATTGAATTGTGAAGTAGCAGAGAAATGGTGTGTTATGGTGCACATTTGTGGAGAGTTGTTGATTTATGGTGAAATGCTAGTATAATAGATTGTGTGTAGAAGAATGGCTCCAAGAATTAAGAAAGAGGCTAGGAGGAGTCATATTCCTTCTTTATTTTTAACTCCACCCCCTCTAAAGGACATTCCTAAGTTTACTAGTTAAGAGAACCAAGAATGATACAATGAGTTGAGAAGCAATAATATGATTATGGAAAAGACTATAATCTTGAATATTGATACTTTAAGATTTGGAATATGCTAAAAAAATTATAATCTTGAGGAGATTCTTACCTAAAGGTAGTAAAGGAATTTTATACAACATCAAGAATAAAGATAAATCAAAACCTTTGGTCATATACTTCTATTTCAAATGACTGAGATGTTAATTTCCAAAGGAAATATTGAAGAGCATGTTGGGCTGCCATCAAAGGATAGGAAGTTGAACTTTCACAGTGAGAGCCCACTAAATTGTGATTAGTAGAACTATAGGGAGGCATTGTTCATATTCAGGATGGGTTAGACTTTTTTTATTAGATCGATGTCGATGTAAGGATCTAGCCATACAACCTAGACTAATGGCCTACATCTTGAGCCATAATGTTCAGCCTCAGTCAAGTAGATTAAATCAACTCTAGAAGACAGATTTATACCTCCTAGATTTGCTCTTCAATGGTTTAGGCAAGACTCCATTAGCCTAATTGTCATTATTAATGTTATAATCCATTATCAATATGGGTCACAAGACTAAATTTTTATGTTAATAGTGCTAATTAGTCAGTTATTAGAAAACCAAGGAGTAAACCTCTTCGATGTTAGGGCAATAAAGATCGAAGAGACAAACTACATCAATGAGGATCAGATGGTATTATTTAGGTATACCTAAGAGAACAATAAATTAATCTATAAAGACTCAATAGAGAGTATCCAAACAATTCATTCAAAAGGTGAGGTAGGTTGATAATGATAAAGAAGGAGTAAGGTGAGAAAGAACAAATGGCATGATGTATTGATGAAATTTAGGGGGAAATTATGGTATTCACACTAAGTTGGATTTTATGTGGGCCTCTCTACAATGCTTTCAACCTTCTCACTTCCCTAGTGACTTTGGCTCTACACGCATGCATAAATGTACTTAGGTTTAGAATGTTTAAAATGCTTTAGTTATGTATAGTTTTGACTAAGTTTTATTTATTTAGTTTATTGAATTGAAGATATTGGAAATTTAAATACAATGTAGTTGTTATATTTTCAATAACTTTATAGATTGAATGTTGTGCAAATGGTTACTAACATGAGTTTGTTGGACTTCCTTTAAGTTTATAAGCAAGCATAAGCAAACAGAGGAATAAAGCTTTATTTAGTAAAGACATTTTGACACTTAATAAAATAAAGAGCACTAAAGATATAAAAAATATTTTATGAATAAATATATTTTAACGTTGTGTAGTCTCCTCGACGTAAATGATTCTTCTACAATTATAATTGTAATCTAATTATATAAATAGACTATAATTAAAATTTAAGTAAGATTTTATAATTTTAATTCTTATGTCCCTTATCCTATTCTCATGCTTTCAAATGAATCTTATTTATTTGATATCATCGAAGTCCTTAAAAGAGATTAAGAATGACATGCATAAAGATTTTTAAAAATAGTGGTAATGGACATAAGGCTAATCCAACTATTATGTTATCACTAACACCCTTACTCTAAAGACTTCTTGGTAAAGAATTAATAAGATAATATGCTTTTAATTTGCTAGCAAGAATTTAGAAATAATCTCATCAATTGCATTGCAAAAAGAGGATGGATTGAAAAACTAAGAAGTAAGGTAGATATGAGTTTTGCATAGTTTCTTTAACATAACTTTATTAACTAAATCTCTTCTTTTTACTGTGTTTATGATGAATGTATCCTTTATTAGTAGCATATCATATTTTACTCTCACATATATATGTGCTTGTATAACACTTGACCAACAAAATCAAAGTCATCCAATCATACGCTTGCTTGATAACACTCTTCAATTTCTTTATGTATAGGATAGATTTGTAATTTTACTAGTTAAGATCTTATGGATTATTGGTTGGTTGTAGGAACTCATTTATTGGCAGAATTTTTATTTTCAAGGAGATTGAAGAGAACATCACTTTGGTTAGTCTTCATTTTGCGTTAAAAGACTATTTGATTTTATGGAGGATGACTAACGAGTTTCCCGATGGTTTATTAATATGGACGTATGACATGTAGCCTAAGAATCTTATACTGATAATGGCTATTACACACTATTGAGGATAATAGACTTAGAATTTTTGGAATTTGTGTTAACATTGGCATTGTGGGTTCTGTGAATGTAATTAGATCTTATCGAAGTTGTGGATTGGTAAACTTGGATGTGGATATTGTGAATTATAGTGAATATGTTTATGAATTCTTTTGTGATGAAGTATGGCTCCACGGTTAAAAATGGTGGCTAAGAGAACTCTTTAGTTCTTTTTTAGTTTTGTGTTTAAGAACTCTTTAGTTTGATATCATCACTTTTTGGGTATAATTCTTGGTTAAAATTGGTTGCTAAAGATTAAGTTTATAATATGATTAACTGCTTTTAATGTGAGATGTTCATTGTGAATGCTAGGAAGACAATTATGTTTAGTGACAATATTTTGATTTAACCTAAGTGATCCTACAAGAACTAGGCCTTCATATACAATTCTTTGTTTCAAATATGGATATTTTATTTCAAATTTGTATTCAATTTACTTACATTTCATCTTTTCAAGATTACACGTAATCTATGTAGAAGTTGGTTTGACAATGGCACTTACCTCACCCTTTTAGTACCCTAAAAACGATTGGAAGGTTCTCTATAAACCATGATGCTGAAGTAGTAATGGCAAATTTTTTTATTGGATTACTATAGTTGTTTAGTAATCCAAAAGTTGTCATAACTTATATTTGAAAGCTACAACTTATAGTGTCAAATATTTTTTGAAATTCAAATTGATTGTTGAATATTGATTGGATACATTATGTTTTTAGATTGAAAGAATTATATTGAGTACCTGTTTGGTTGAGCTTTTAGAGGGTAAATGAGCACTTTTGTTCACCGTAAAAACTTTTTTTAAGAAAAATGAGTGCTTGACTGTAAAATAAAAAAGCATTTTTTTAGTAGATATAGCTTTTTTGGCGGCTAAAATACAGCTTTTTAAGAAACTTAAATTTGGAGCTTTTCAAAAAAGCGCTTTTTCAGTAAATTTTTTAGATCAATTAATGAGCCTGTTGTTTAGTTTCTTTTACCCTTATGTTTTACACATAATTCCCACAATACCCACAAACTCATCTTCACGTTTATTTTGGGAATTATATAATATTATCTGGCTTTTTTATATATTCTAATATTTATTTTTTATATTAGTTTTACTTATGCTATAATCCATATAAAAGATTTGGTTAGATATATTTTCATTTATGTTTTATATGGTTTAAAATTATATAATAATCAATATATTGTGTTTTGCATATTGTTTAATATACTTTAAATAATATTATATGCATAAATAATTTTTATTACAAAATAAAATATAGTAAAAATTAAAAGTGCTTTTTTTGTGTTGCCAAACAGTTTACTGTATGAAGCTCTTTTTAAAAAGCTCTTTTTTAAATAACAGTCAAACAGTTAACTAGCTTCTTAGAAAAGCTCTTCTCAGAAAAGATCTACTGACAAAAGCTCTACTGGTATAAGCCCATCCAAACAGGCACTAACTAAGCTTTAAGCTAATATCAGAATAAGGAACAGTGTACAATGGTCAAGCCCCTTAAAGTGAGCATACTGTAGTTTTTTCTTTAGGATTCTCTAATCCAAAAGGTCGTATTAATTACCATTGCATATTTATCTAAAGCTAATTGAATATTGAAGTCTATTGCTGCTTTCCCTCTAGATAGCATATTACAGTATAGGAAAGTATTTCTACTTTAGCTAAAACCTGAATTACCCATAATTAATGTTGTTGGTAGATAGTAAATATGAATGTCATGCAATATTCCGTGGTATGTTTTATGTGGCTTCACTCATACATCTTGAATCAAACATGACAGTAATTTAAGCTCTCTTCCAATTACTTAAGGTTCCTGGTTAAAATATTATTCATTTTCTTCTTTGCTTTGTTTTGGTTATCTTCTTTGGCCGTTAACACATTCTAGCTCCGTCATCTTCTTCCTTCACGTACTTCAGTGACTTCTTCTGTGTTTTGGTTGAGGTAAGTGAGTTTTGTTATTTAGTAGGTTTCTGTGTACTTGTTTGTGCTATGAACTTCGGTTTATCATTGAATGAGATATAGGATGACTTTTATTTATAGTTCTAAATATCTGAATATTGTCAATGGGTTATTTCATTAATGCTCTTTGAAACGATTAGGTTCTCTTTACTTTTAATGTGCGAATCTTTACATGCATCTTTTTTAATATAATAATAATTTACTTCTAAACATGTTACATAATTTGTATATGATACAATAATGTATGGAGCGAAGTATTCATAATTTTATGTTTAGTTATTATATTTGTTACCAGTACATAATTAATTTAGGATAAATATCAAACTTCTAACATGAATTTTAAATTTCAATAACAATATATAAACCATTCAATTAAATATTCCAACTTTATTTAATTAAGTTATTCATTTATGTTCCCATACCAAATCAAGCTGACCAAGAATTTTTCCTCTAACGTCCATAAGTGCATCTTTCAATTCTCTTCTAACATATATGATTACAAACAAAAAAAATAGATGTTTAGTTAATGAATAAGCTTGATCTTAAGCTGTAAACCTTAACCCATAACTCGTGCTGCAACTCCCGTGAGACTTATCGTTGAAAAATACCACGAGCTTAGGAGTCACAATGAGAACTTATTTTCTTGATTCACACGGGTAAACTTTCGTGATTAATTCAATTGGTTCATATTTAGGGGATGTTATGTTAAGTTTAGATATTCTGTAAACATTGGCAAACATAAAGTATACTAACTATGGAATTATTGTTTGAAATTAACAGTTTCACAGAAATGAGTAATGTTGATAGATCTTGGATGTATAGACGATTAACACCTAATGGTTTCATTAATCCTAAATTTGTTGAGGGAGTTGAAGCTTTTATTCATTATGCATGTTCTCAACCTTCATTTATGGATGGACTAAAGATCAGATGTCCATGTAAAAAGTGCAAACACATTCGTTTCCTTCCTATTGATGAAGTTGATAGGCATTTGCTAAGAAAAGGGTTTGTCCCCAATTATTTTAAGTGGACATGACATGAGGAACCATTGATTTGTAGCCCGCAAGGGGTAATCAAGTACAATCGTCTATGAACTTAAATGAGTTTGAAGGGGGATTGGATTTAGAACAAATTATGTGGATGGCAATGAAAATCCTTATATGCAAATGATTTATGATGCAGCTGGTTATACCTTTCAGGAGAATATGGAAAATCTTGAAAAAGAACCAATCCCACATGCAAAATAGTTTTTTAACTTACTACAGTCAATTGACCAAGAATTATGGCCAAATTGTGAGACAATGACTCAATTATCTTCAATTGCTCGAATTTTGAACATAAAATCTGAAGGGCATATTTTAGACCGTAGTTTTGGTAAAATTCTTGAATGGTACAATAAATCATTGCCTCCTGATCATACAATGGTTGATAATTTTTACAATATGAAGAAACTTATTAGGAGTCTTGGTTTTCCTGTTGAAAAGATTGATTGTTGCAAATTAGGATGTATGTTGTATTGGAGAGATGATGTAGAATTACAAGAATGCAAATTTTGTGGTCAACCTAGGTTCAAGCCTACAAAGCGTTCTATGAAATAGAAATTAGTACCCTAGAAGTGGATGCACTATTTTCCGCTAACTCCGAGACTTCAAAGACTATATGCTTATGATATTACTGCATATCACATGAGATGGTATAATGAACACAAACAGGAAGATGGAATAATGAGTCATCCATCGGATGCATTGGCATAGAAGCATTTCAATGACACCCATCTTGAGTTTGCAGCTGAAAGTCGAAATGTTAGGTTGAAATTGTCGACAAATGGATTCAACTGTTTTTGCATACTCACACTAAGAAGCATGACAATGTGACATTTGTCAACACCTGGTGTAGAGAACTGAATGTATATGAAATATATGTTTTAATATTAATTCTTAATAATTATCACTTACTAATATAAACATTGCCTTCTAATATGACCAAATACAAGAAAGCATTCAGCGATAGTCTCAGCACGAACAAGCTGTTGATTAAAGTTAGACGTATCTTGATGCAGTGGGTGGTAGGGACCGTCATGGAAGAATCTTTGGGCTAGGTTCATTTGCGAGCATATGTTATTTGCAATCCTCCACGTCCAGTACAACATCATTTAGTAGACGGTCACAAACCAATTAAGTCAATCAACTTCGGACCAGAGTGGACACATTGACAGACTACATAATTTAGCTGAGACATGAGGTGGATGAGTTGAAAGCGAGGGGCAGCACCTCAGAGCACCCGCAGTTATCAGGACATTAGGATTGTTATAGTCATTTGCTTTGATGTACAAAGACTTATTATGTACACTATAATGTTTTTATTATCAATGAAGATAATTTTAACTTTATATCATCAATCAACTTTCTGTTTAAACAAATTAAATATATAAAAAATTAAAATATTATGCACAGATAATTCATTGGGGTTGAAATTATGCATTAATCATAAGATCATGAAATAAAATTAAATGTCGGGATATTTAAAAAAAATAGTTTTCTTTACCGACGGAAAATAAAAGTACGTTGGTAAAATACATTATATTTACCGACGGAAAAGATAAACTGTTAGTAAAATGTTAGATATTTACGGACAGTTACTCTTCGTTCCGTAGGTAATATTGCAATCCGTTAGGATTTTTTAAACTATGGTTTACTCACGGTCAATTACAACCATCATTACATCACCGATGAAGTAACCATTATTGTCGGAAATTATTGAGACGGAATATTTTAGTTTGTAGGTAAATTTACCAACGGTTCACATACCGTCCTTCTATTGGTATATTTACCGACAGTTACATAATATATCCGTCGTTAAATTTACCTACGGTCGTTTTAACGACGCCGTTGTCCATTGGTTGATTCCGTTACTAATTTATATTACTGACGGAATATAACCTTTTTTTCGTTAGAAATTGCCGTCGCTAAACAACGGTTAGTGATTTACTGAAATTAATTTGAAATTTGAATTCAATAAAACGAATTGACAAACTAATTTCAATTCGAGTTGAGCTCGAATCAATTTACCATCTCTAATATAACTACCTCAATGAGGGTACTAAAATTTTTTTATAAATAAATTTTAATCCAAATTTAATAAGAATTAGTATTATTAAGAATTAGTAATTGGTGAGATTAATATTTTATGACTCAAAGATCATAAGTTTGAGTTACAAAAACAGTCTCTTTATAAAAATATAGAGAAAAAGTTGCGTACAATTAATGTCTCTCCTCCAACTCTCTCAAAATAGTAAGTCTTGTGCACTAAAGTTAGTTGAATTTTAAGAATTAGTAAACTCATATTTACTAAAAAGGTCTTACCAAATAATATTGATTTTTACGAAATGTCTCATTTACAAGTTGAGGGGTACAATATTGAAAAGTAACACCATTACCTTACCAAATGATATTGATTTTTGCGAAAGGTCTCATTTGCAAGTCGAGAGGTACTCTTAACTTTTCAAATGAGACATGTTTGCATATATTTCCATTTTGATGTAACCAAAAAAAAAAAAAAGTATCGCTGTTTATGGTTACGTAGGTATGACTAGTGATTGAAGTCATCCAGAGATTCTAGCAAGTCTTGAATGAAATTTTGAAGTTTTAACTTCTTTAAGTTGACTTATTTATATAATATGCGTTAGCATAAAGATAAGAAATAATTATTTCTACCTAAGATTAATATTATTTAAATTATTTTTATATATTATAAATTATTTTTTAATATATAAAAATAATAAAAAGAGTGTTAATTATAGACTATTAATATCATTAAAATAATAATATATATATTAACTTCAACAAACAATTACAAATTCCTTTAATATATAACAGAAAAGATTAATGATACAAATTGATTAATATAAAAGCACACGTAAAATAATTATAATTTTGAATTTACATATATAAAATATGTTGTGAAATTCAAAACTAATTTTTTAAAAAAATTGAAACTTAAAAAATTAAAAAATGAAAACGAAGGAAAGTCTCTTTATAAAAAAAATATTATTTGTAAATAATTTAATCAATAATGTATATAAGTTAAACCGGTAAGACAAGAGGTTTAGAGTTTAAAAGGTTTAACCGATATTAGACTGTTATAAAACTAATTAAAAATTGAATCAAATTAAAGAATTTGAAATATGATTAAAAATTATCCTTGTCCATTGAAAATGTAAAGTTTAACTAAAAAAAAGATTGTTAAATAAAAATAAATTGATTTATTTTGTTATGTAGGAACTTATTAATTTACAAAAATTGATCGATTAATTAATAAAATGCTCGATTTTTAACAACAAGAGTAATTAAAGTACATTGAACTGAAAATTTCAAAATTAAATCAAAAAGTTGGCTTATTCGAAATCTTTACAGTTGAATCGAACGAACCAATTGAGTTTTTTAATAATTGAATTTTATAATTTTACAATAATTCAACACAAACGTTAAGGGGAAAGGACCATAAAAATTTCAAACCTTTTCTGTATTTTCTTTTCTTTTCTCATTGATTAAGGTTGGAAAAGAGAGAGGTGGAAAATAACTTTAAGCTTTATGCTAAGAACCACGAAATTAGAGTAATCAATATTCTTAATCCAATGAGCAGATACTACTTAGTTTAGTGGTAATGACAGATAACCAAAAGATGACACTTAAATTGATGGATTGATCATGTTGTTCCAGCTATAGTAATTAATTGAGTACTTAATCCATTAATCTTTCTTTAATCAAAAGGAACAAAAAGTTGATAGAATGAACTTGGTTTTTAGAATTGTCTTGATTCAGCCAACATCATTGGATTTATCATTAAAATTAGTGAACCAAAAATTTACAATAAGTTTGTAGAAAGATATCTTTGTGATCTGCTAATTTAAAATTTGGTTCAGATCACCTGCTCTCGTTATTTTGTATCTGTCATGTTCTGTAACTATCCATCTATCCAATAAATGAGTTCTAATTTATTACATAGATGAATACTCATGCAACAGGACAGAAAAAATGAGGAAAATGGTGCTTCTTCCCAGACAACAACGCAGAGGATGAAGGGTATGGTTACCAGCTAGATGCTTAATTATTTATTAAATTTAAGTGATTTTATTAGTTAATTTAATAAAATATTAATATAATTAAAATTTTTAGTTTACATTATCAAAATTATAAAAAATTGATTGCTTAATCGAATTTTTTTTAAAAGTTTAGTATTAAATTAAAAAAATTTCAAATTAAAAAATTTTCAAATTTATTGATACTTTAACTTTGTTTTAAAAAATCCAATTTAATGTTAAACTTTCTAAAATTTTTAATTTAATAATTAATTTTTTAAATTTCTTATATATAAGTTAAAACGCTATTTTTGTTAACGAATATCTATGTAAACACGTCTTATCAATAAAAAAACAACGTTTAAATTTAATTTATATAAATTTTAAAAAGTTAATCATCATGCTAAATTTGATATTCCAACATTAAACACTTTAGGAACAAGCAAAGTACTGTTTGATGAGATTAGAAACAGATTGTGTTGTGTACAAGCTTGTCCTCAATAACACTTTTATATGATATTTCGCTTGTTAGTTGGATTTGATTTGAACACTCATGGTGGGGTTTGGGTATGAATCAAACAAGCACTTCATTACTCACAGTTTGAAAAAAACAGAACATTAGTAGAGTAGTTCCTAAGCTTTAGGAACCAAATCGTTGGCTGCATGAGATCAGTCAAAGTAAGCCTGTGCACCCGTTAACCCTAAAACAGTGAAACACCATGACCATATTCAAAGCCAACAGAAGTTCTTCAACAAGAACTGTGCATTTTTTTTACATGGGGATTGTTTTAGCTGAGGCATCGCTCTCCTTCGATGAGTTTCCTGTAAGGAATCAAATCAAAATCTTCACCAACAAAAACAAACATATGAAAAAACAAAATGAGAGAGACAATAAATTTCAAAAAAAAAATGAGAGAGACAATAAGGCTTGTTCCTGTGTTCTTCTATGTTTCAACTTGACAGATAAACCAAAGTCATTTTGATTGGTACGTTTTTGATCTAACACTAGCTCTGGACGTGAACATCTTATCAACATCTTTGCTTTACATGAAAAAATCACTGGCTATTCCTTAATTACAAAGACAAAATAGGTGGAGAGCCCTAGTTAGAGGTACAAGAGAAAATTTTCAACTACCTTGCAAATGTAGTAACATTATAGTCAAACTCAAGTCCAGTGTTTAAGGTTTCCAGCTGCCTAACTCCTCTAATAGGCTACGTTCTATTCTTCTTCTTCTTTTGGTCTTAAAAATTCATTATAGATCAAATAAATTATCTAAAATATTTAATTCGTGATCTTAAAGATAAGAAAATTTTGAATTATCATTAATTTTTAATAATTATGTTTATAATAATTGTAGTAGGAGGCCGACCTTCACTTGCTGAGGCCTGGGTCTGAGGCAGCGGGTTCAAGCCAGAGCCGGACCAGGCCAAAGATAGCTCAACAATTTTTTGAAATTAAAAAAACAAAATAATGTCATTTCGCTTAGAATGGTGGGGATTCGAGATTTGGTCAACCAACCCTAACCTATTGACTTTGGGTTGGGCTGGGCCAGGTTTGAGCCCAATTGCCATCCCGAAGTAGAAGCAACAATAACAACATTTCACTCATGAATAATTGTTTGACCAACGAGTTACATTTACGTACTATTAGTGCTAATATTGGTATGTTTGAAGGATGAAAGAAATAACATATTAGTCCTTTATAGGCATTTTTTTGTTTAGTTTTGTTGGAGGAGGGGTTCATAAATACTTATGCCAACCATTAGAGCCGGTGAGATTAGTAACATTAATTGTGAATATATTGAATAGTATAATAAGGAAGTAAAGATTGTAAATACCAATATCATAATTCAAATAGGCGATAGAATTGCTCGAACTTATGGTCTTGATGAAGTAATGACATAGGAATTAGTAGAATTTGAAGAAGGTAATGTAGGCATTGCTTTGAATTTGGAATGTTGAGGTTATATTGACAGGTGACGGTTTGAGGATAGTAATCTCACTCAAATGTAAAGTCTGGAGAGGTTCAGAAATACATAACTTTATTCTTAATTATTCTAACTCAAATTTTGCTAAAATTTTGAGTTTAAACTAACATTGTTTTGAAATTTTAATTAAAATGATTCAGATCGGTCTAAATTATTGAGACCAACCTCTAAAATTAAATTTAAATTTAGATTAAAAACATTTTAGTAATAACTTTGTGATGTAATTGATTTTATTTGCACGAACATTGTTAAGTTAAAGTTAACGAATCCTAGTGCACAAGACTCTTCGTTTTGTGAGAGTTAGACGATACGCAATCATTCTTTTATATTTTTACAAAAGATTGCTTCCTTAATTCAAACAAGCGATCTTTTAGTGACAAAGGAATAACTTTAATGATTACATGAACATTGTTTTTTAGTCAAATTTCATGCTTAATTAGGATCAAATTTATGATAAAATAAGATAGTTCAAAAGAAAAATCTTACTTTATGAACACTCCAAAATTAAGCAAAGCTAATACGACAAAAAGTTGAAAGGATATACAATACCTTTTTTGCATATTTAATTACATGCTCGAAATCATAATCTCATCACCTAATCTCCTCTCTATATAATCACTCTCTTCCATACTTAACATACACTAGCTAACATCTTTTCTTCTTCACCAGACCTTCACCGAGAGATATGGGAGATTATTGTCGTTCATGGCTTCTTGGCGCCATTGCAGCCTTGTTGCTTCAAGTCAACTTCTTATTGCTATTGCCAAAACCTACCATGGCCATAACAAGGCATTACACATTCAACGTACATACCACAACAAACCTCTTCACGCATGGAATTTTAGACTTAGTTTGATTCTATTACACTAATTTTGTCTTGTCAATTCTAATTGATATATTCTTTTTTCTTGGATTAAAGATCGTTTACAAAAACATTACAAGACTGTGCAACACAAGGAGCGTTGTGACAGTGAATGGCCAGCTTCCAGGGCCTCGATTGGTGGCGAGAGTAGGAGATAGAGTTGTCGTAAAAGTGGTAAATCATGTCTCGTACAACGTTAGCATTCACTGGTAAGAATTCAAATCAATCACATATTTTCTAATGTTACAAAGAAATCTAACAACGTTTGTGTCTGGCAGGCATGGTGTGAGGCAGCTGAGGAGCTGTTGGTATGATGGACCAGCCTATGTCACACAATGTCCAATTCAAAATGGTCAGTCCTACACGTACAACTTCACCATCACTGGGCAGAGAGGAACACTTCTGTGGCATGCTCACCTTTCATGGCTACGGGCATCGATCTACGGACCCATTATTATTCTTCCTAGTCTTAACGAAACCTACCCTTTTGAGAAACCTTATAAGGAAGTTCCCATCCTTTTGGGTAAAAGGCTTAGTCTTTTAAGCGTTGATCATAAACCGTTGGACATGCATGATGATCTTAACTGAATTTTGGCATCTGGGTTTCAGGGGAATGGTTTAATGTAGACCCGGAGGCTGTGATTGCTCAAGCTCTTCAGAATGGTGGAGCTCCAAATATTTCTGATGCCTACACCATTAATGGCTTCCCAGGGCCATTCTACAACTGTTCGTCTCAAGGTATAATGTTGATAATTACAAGCAATCATGCATGCAGAGTTTGAGCTCTCCCAAAGAATAACTTACGATTACTGAATGCAGAAACCTTCAAGCTGAAGGTAAAGCCAGGGAAAACCTACCTTCTCCGGCTAATCAATGCTGCACTTAATGAGGAACTCTTCTTTAGTATTGCCAATCACACTCTCACCGTTGTTGAAGCTGACGCTGTTTATGTCAAGCCTTTTGACACTGACACACTCCTCATTGCACCAGGCCAAACCACAAATGTTTTGCTCAAAACCAGACCCCATTTTCCTAATGCAACCTTTCTAATGGAGACTGGACCTTACTTCACTGGAAGAGGAGCTTTTGACAATACTTCAACCGCTGGAATACTTGAATACAAGCAACCATCATCATCATTCCACCTGAAAAAGCTTCCGACTCTTAAACCAACACTGCCTCCGTTTAATGCCACAAGCTTTGTCGCTAATTTCACTAGGAAATTCTTTAGCTTGACCAATACCAATTTCACCTCCGCCACTGTACCACAAACTGTTGACAGGAAGTTCTTCTTTACGGTTGGACTTGGAAGCAACCCTTGTGACCAGAACACAAGTTGTCAGGGTCCAAATGGCACTAAATTTGCTGCTTCTGTCAACAACATCTCCTTTGCATTGCCAACTGTTGCTCTACTCCAATCTTACTTCTTTGGAAAGTCTAATGGTGTCTTCACCTCAGATTTCCCTCAGACCCCATTAATGCCATTTAATTATACGGGAAATCCACCGAACAATACTATGGTTACTAATGGGACAAAAGCTATGGTGCTAAAGTTCAACACAAGCGTGGAGCTCGTGTTGCAGGACACCAGCATTCTTGGTACAGAAAGCCACCCTCTTCATTTGCATGGATTCAACTTCTTTGTCGTTGGACAAGGTTTTGGTAATTACGATCCTGATAAAGATCCTGCGAACTATAATCTTGTCAATCCTGTTGAGAGGAACACAGCTGGTGTTCCTGCCGGTGGTTGGATGGCAATACGCTTCCTAGCAGATAACCCAGGTGTGAACTAACACAAAACAAAAAAAAAATTCGATCTTTAGCTTATATTGATCATTAATTTCCTAGCAAACCCTTTTCATTGATATGACATTTAACCACTTTGTGATTAAACAGGAGTGTGGTTTATGCATTGCCACCTTGATGTTCATACAAGTTGGGGGCTAAGGATGCCATGGGTGGTATTGGATGGACCTCAACCAAATCAGAAGTTGCCACCACCACCGTCTGATCTTCCACAATGTTGATCTTAAAAATTTTGTTGATTTGTCATGTTTCTTTAATTTAATGGATTCTTTTGAGGGTTGTGTTCATTTTGGTTTCTTCAATTGCTAATAATAAGTTGGTTTGGTAAGAATGGAAGATGGAAGAGTGGGTCACTTGTAAACATCGGGTGGTTTAGCCATTGTAACTCAAATAAGATTTGTTCAACTTTGGTCACTCTAAGTGGTCATGTCCCTTTCAAGAGGACTTTACTTGTATTAGACTAATAACTATTTTGCTTTTAATCAAAGTTAGCACATAATTGATGCCAAAATGTTCTTGCATTAAGGAATTTATAAGGTTAGACATTAACTTTATTGTCCAAAAAAGATGGGACTTCAATATAATTCTAGTCACAATCTACTCCTTTATTAACTCTTTTTGAAATAACTCAAATAACAACAACAATATCTACTAAAACTCTCGCATAAGTGCGAAATTTAGGGGGGTTTATTAGTACACAATCTTACTCCTACTAAATAAAGAGACTATCTCTGATAGACCCACATATAATACAAAATAACGATAATATAAAATATAAATAAATACGTCTACATAAAATAATAACAATGTAATTTAATACATAATACAATACATATAGAACATGGCAAATATTAAATACAAAAAATTAAAAAAATCGTATCAGCCGTTACAAGACAAAAATAACTCAAACAAGAAGAAAAAAAAAAGCTAAAGGTTCTTTTAACTCTTTTAATTCCCAATTGAAAAATAAATAAACAGATTGATATTGCATTAATTACAGATATTCTTCGTGGTGAATAAAGTGGTCAAAGGTCATAAATGTGTTACTTATCAATCAAACACTCTCATGACTGTTTTATAAAAAAAAATCAAGGGCAAAAAATTTGGGGTTAGCACCAGTGGTCTAGTGGTAGAATAGTACCCTGCCACGGTACAGACCTGGGTTCGATTCCCGGCTGGTGCAAGTATTGTCTTTTGTTATTGAAATGTTAAGTCATTTCACGGGTAGAAGTTTTTGAGTCCAGATCCTCTGTCCAATATTATGGTGTCTTATTGTGTCCAATAAATCTCAGCCATTTATTTTGCGGAATCCACGAGTAGATTTCAACTCTTTTACACTGATCTTGGTCTTTTGGATTATATTTGAATCATGAAGGTTGATTTCTCTTTAGACATTAAGAAAAATGGAATCTAAAGACATCAGCCGCTATATTACAAGGTCACATTGTCTATAAGAGGATATAAACTTTCTCAAAGAACATGCCTTTTCTACATTTCAGCTTCAGTATTATTAAACACATGCATAGGGAATACATATTTTAAGGTTTATGTCAAAGTTTGCCTTGACTATAGCATAAGCTCAGAAAAATATTGCTCAAATTCTTGATCTATTGTTGGCTTCCTTGTTCCTGGTTGAGATTCTGCATTCAAAGCAATGAAAAAGGAACTGAATCACCTGCAGAATATTTCAAGATACAAAAGCAACAAAAGATATATTTGCCCCCTCTCTACCAGTTTTGTGTTTGCAGAACTAAAATACCTTGATTCAAATTCCATCTTCCAGATGAAAGGACATAGATGTTCGGATTTGCTGTATTGGAATAAAGAATGTTGTCAAGTTCTTTATCTGTACATGATTCGATCATTTCTTTGTCATATTCTGGGTAGATATTACCCTCATTGCTTCCAAATTCCAGGGAGGAATCTTCAAGATCCTGACACATCTGAAATCCATGGTTAAGATGGTGAAGAACAAGCTTTCCTCCCACATAAGCTAGTTCCTCCGTGCCAGGATTGACTGTGGTTTTGTTGTCAGAAGAACACTGAGAAAGCTTAAAACTGCTGCTGCCCCAGTTGAATGATGAAATGGACGGTGTGTCGGAAGAGCATATCTTTGAAGCCTCTGATTCAAATTTAGCTTCTTCACATACAGAAGAAACAGATTCTGAATCCCCCATAAAGCTGTTGCTATCTTTTGCTGATTCATAACTAGGATCACCATCCATAGCTAGTCCATCTGCATTTTCCTTTTCTAGTTGCAAGCAAATGTCTTCTATTTCTTGGCTTTCT
>JAOTBA010000005.1:36998009-37019800 GCA_025629845.1 Erythroxylum squamatum
TTTCTAGTTGCAAGCAAATGTCTTCTATTTCTTGGCTTTCTTCTAGTTTTTCTAGACATCCAACAGGCGATCGATGACCCCAGCACTGATGTTTCGATATAGGCAAGCCTAATTGTTCATTCTGCAACTTCCTTTTCTTGTTCAACTCAGTCATGTGGGAATCGAGTCCAAAATTGGCTAGACAGCTGAAAGAATCAAACAAAATCAAAAGGCATGCAAGAGTTGCATTCAAACGCATAGGGGAAGACGAGAAACAGAAAATCACCTTCGATTCTCTATTATGAAAATCAAAATCAAACCTCGAATTACTCAGGACCAGAGGAATCAGACGGGAAAAGAATCACTTAATCCACGATTACAAACTATGACTTTCAACTTTCATTTCCAAATAAAACGATTACTATGCTTGAATATATACATTTCAGAAGAAAAAAATAAGCTTACACAGACATAAGAAACAAAAGATGATAACTTTTCACATGCTCACGTACTATGGGACATTGCCTACATCTATACCATTACCCACAAATCTTTTAAGCAGGAAGATCCAACACCACACAACAAAATCAACTTGTGTGGAGTCTTGGATTGAATCCATCTTATTAACATGAAAACTCGTAGAACGCAAGCAGCGAACAGGAATTAGTAGCAAACAGATCGTGAGGCCAGCAATCCCAGGTTTATACCGTCTCTACCCAGAAAAAGCTCCAAATTTGTTGAACTAACCCAGTACACCCACACCTCCTTTTCACACAGAAACAGAAGTAAATCAAACTACCAATTCCATTCCAAAGAAAGATGCTTGTTACGTAAAAAAACACAAAGAAAGATCACTACACATCAAATCAGGTAAGCATGACTCGAAGAGGGTAAGTAGATAATTTGATTGTTCAAGACAAGAACCTGGTAAATCCAGATGGATCACTGTTATCTGCATCCATTTTCAGGCAAAGGACAGGCAACCCCGAGAAAGATAGACCCGTTGAGTTCTCACATGAATCCCACTCAAGCTCTTGTCCTAATATCTTTTCTGGGACTCAAAAAGGGTGGATCTTTTATGCCCGTGTAGAGCACGGTTTAATGGAAGTGTGAGATCTATGCTTTTGGTTTTGGTGTTGTTTCTGAGAGCGTAGCTTACATCAATTGAGCATAGCGAGTTGAGATGATGACTACGATAGATAAATCCACTTGGTGTCCACGTGAGCCTATCCAAGTGGTGGGATCAAGCGCGTGGGCCCCTTCTCTTTTAATTGTTGGATTCACTTAAAACACCTCATTTAACTGCAAGTTAAAGTAAATTTCTAATGAAATAATAAATACTTAATTTATGCACATAAAATTTTATTAATATATATCTAAGAGATAATAATTCCTTTTAATTAAATTAAGATAGTTGAAATTGAGAGAATCTAATTTAGCTTGTGATTTGCTTAAGCCAAATTGATATCAATTTATTTAAATCTAATAACATAATATTATTTGTTTAATAAATTTTAAATTGATTAATTAAAAAGCATTATGACTTTAATTCAAATTTATTTTAAAGCTAGAAATACAGTTTGAACCTTAATATTTACAACAAAATATAGAATAGACCAAAACATTTTAAAACGTCTAAATTGAATCTCAACGTTTTCAAAACAAATCCTGAGTGCATGAAAAAAAAGGAAAAATTGTTCATCAGTTAATAATAATATGACATTATTTTTATTTTTTAAATAAAAAGTAAGTTTAATGATACATGACAAGTGAAATTTATTGTCTAAAATATCTAAATGTGGACCTCAATGTCACGTGATAAGTGAGACCCGCTGCTTAAAATGTACGAACGGCAGAATCTAATGTTATGTGATTGTGAGATCTAATGTCATGTTTGCATTGACATGATATTTAATTGACACAAAATTTAACATGCCAAATTTTCCATTCATTCGGGGTTTGTTTTAAATGTTTTGATTTAATTTAAACGCTCTAAAATACTAAAACTCAACATATTATCATCCTTACTTTCAACTTTTAAACCCCCCACCCCCCCTTTTTTTTTCCAAATACTAATTTATAAGTTATTTTCTATACATGGAAACTTAATTCATATATATTTAAGAGATAACAATTCCTCAGTAGAAATGGATTAAGATTGGAAAACCGAAGTGGCTGGTACTGCTACTTGAAGGGTTTATGTAAGAAGAAAAAAGAAGAAGAGAAACAAATGTTATTCTTTAATGTTACAAAAGATTACAATTCTGAGTTACACGGGATGATCTTGCTCTTGTGGGTCAGTTGGGATCAATGTCATCTTTATACACAATGGTGTGAAGTAACTTGATTTGTAAGCTCTACAAGACCTATAATTACCCTGAAGACTTCTCACAGAAAACCTGCAAACAAAACAAAATCACCAAAAAAAAAACACTTCCTTTCCTGGAAAAACTTCAACTATTGACAAGGGTCTCTGCAACCCATATTCCTTCCCTTGGAATGTAACTGAAACTAATAGCTTCTCATTGAAACAGACTCTTTACGTGGTTAAGTGACATTCAGGTTTCCTCCTCTGACGGCTAAGCCAATATCAGAAATCTTACATGCCGGAAAAGAATGCCAACTTTTATCCACCTCTCTGGAGTCAAGAGTTGAGCATCTCCTCTAGACAATGCGATGGCAAAAGAAAATGTTATTGCAAAGTAGATGTAACGGTCTTACTATCGAAGGCTGTGCGGAAGTGAAGACCCGAACCGACATGTACTGCTCCAGGGCAAAACCAACAGAAGACATTTGGTCCAAGAACCTGAAAAAGCATTTTAGTGATTGATGAGGATAAAGTATCTAGATTCCCAACTTTGTTCTTAACAATGATGCAACTCAGAATGACTCACTTCCCCAGCCTAGATGGGCTTCCAATACATAGCCTTTTGGAGCCAAATCCCGAAAAATTAACATTGTATGCTTATATAAAAATTGACTCGAAACTAAATCAACTTGTGCAGAAAGACATTTGTGCTGCAGCATCCTTCAACCAAGATGCATAAGGTATGCTGGAATGCATTTATCAAGAGAGACAAAGAGAAGGCAGAAGGGCAAACTACTAGTAAATTGCAGCAAGACCACATTTGGATCTTTCTGAACTAAGCAGGCCTCGATAAGTTCAATCATTAAGGAACTCCTAAAAGTAACAATCTACAACCAAAAAACTGAAAGTCTTCTGATATACATAAAAAGACTATATTCAAACACAATAAAAGCATGGGAAAAGAAGGCCCCATAAGCTGAATCTTCGATTTTCTTCAAGTAAGGCCTATGAAAGATTTTTTAATAGGGAACCTAACAACAATGGGCATCAGATTTTTGGTTGGGGTTTGTTGTTCAATGTTCTCACCATTATCAAATTTTCATATGCACCAATATTATATGGATGCTTATAGACACTCCCTCCTTTCTCTGCAAGCCACATAGCTCTTACTCCTTCATGATACTGTTAAAAGTACCAAAATGAGACCATCAAATTTCAATACCAAAATGACCAAAAAAGTGAGCAGAAAAGGACAATTATGTTCTTGATTAAAAACCTCAATTGTCGTCTTGTTTTGCAAAACGAGGTAGACATGCCAACCCAAAAGAACACCCAGGGCTACACTTAATGGGATGAGCAACAAGCCAGAAATAACCTGGAAAGAGTAAATTGAAAAGAAAATTTATTAATGAATTTGATGCTAGTTGATGCAACAGAATAGCTAAAGGACATACATATATTGTTCTGTAAAAGCCATCACTTTGCTGTTCATACTTTTGTGGGTCAACAGTGAGACTCCCAACAAGCAGGACCTGAAAGTATAAGAAAACAGAATGAAGACATAAAAGAAACCTATATCATGAAACTTCACAAGGAAAACATAATATAGTCAATGATTGAACTCCAAAAGACATTGTAAGCTAGGCCAAAACTGCAGAAGGATGATGATCAATAAAAATTCCACGTGAGGGTACAGATAAAGTTGGACATAAACTTAAACATACCAGGGAGTAGATGCAAGCAATGACAGCATACAGAACGAAGATGAAGAAGACCTTATAGTTCGCGTGCCCCACACAATTATTTATCCATATGCAATGGTGATCCTTGAAATCAATAGGTAGCACTTTAAATATCAGCCAGGATATTTGAGATAAAACAGAATGACAACTTAGTTCATGCATACCATTCGCAACACACATCTTCTGCAAACACGGCAGTGATGTGCACGTGGAGGCTTGTAATGTGAACACTTCTGGCAATATCTCAAGTCACCCCCCTGTAAAAGCTTCCAAAGAATTGTCAATCTACATTAGGAATACACCAAAAATTATATGAAAGATATCTAGCATTGCCATGTATCAACAGAAAATAAAACTACAGGCTGTAAAACAAACCAACTCACATATCCAAATAAGAAATAATTAATCGAAAAATTCAACTCTTCTCATATGTCATTCAACAGGAATTAACTACAAATCAAATATCACTGTCAAAATTTAGTCCAATAGAATGATGAGGACTCCTAGACTAAAGTTAAATTAGAAGTTTAAACATAAGAAGTACTTAGGTTGCTCACATATACACGTTTTTCCAGGAGAGGAAAGCTTTTTGTAAAGCATATCAGTCAACAATGCATATAATCATCATGATAAAAAGTATAGAGAGAAAAAGATTGGTGAAGTAGTGAAGCAAACAATTTTTAGAACATATCACTTGAGCACAATCATTTGAAGTAAATTTCTATGATATGGTCCAATAGCAGTGGAACCAATAACCTAGTTAACTTGACATTGAAAAGAAGTCAAGATCATAAACCCTCCATATTCTCAGATTGTTAGCCAAACAAACAATTTATATCCAAGATGAACTTCCGTGCAGAAAAAGGAATCACCTAACTGTAAGATGCCAGGGATAAATTAAAGACATTGATTTCCTAAAGCAACGTATTCCGTGTACATGGTTCTCCGCTTTGCAAGAGTCGGAAGAGGGTCATCAATGTACGTAGCTTTCATTTTATAATTTTTATAAAGAGGTTATTTTCGTGATTCGAAACTGTAACCTTATGTCACAAAGGAACAACTTTTACCGGTTGATTTCCTAAAGGTCAAAATTCCACAGAAACCTACACAGATGATTTGACCCGTCGATCTCTTTTGAAATGAACAACTTGAAATAAGCTTCTTTTCTCTTGATAGTTAACAATTTTGTCCAATCCATATAAACTCGTGTCTAATCTTTCCACAAAAAGGAAAATGGTAATGAAGCAACAGCATAAAGAAAGGTTCAGAACCCTTAAAGTCAGTTAATCCCATAATAGACACCTGAAACAAAATATAGACCAAAGGGCACGCAAATATGATCCACCTATACAATGCAACGTTAAAAGTATCCAAATTCCGTACCATATAAAATAAACTAAACAGCCATCATGAAATGCCAATTTTCAAGCATCTTTTTCACTTCTAAACTCAAAAATAACAAATCTTGAAGCTTAATAAACCACAAAAATCATAACTTTCATATGTTCATTTAAAACACTTGCTCAAAGAGCATAGATTTCACTTTACAAAACAAACTTTTAATGATAAAAAACGTACTTTACGCTTGATCTCATGTACAGGGTGCTCCGAATCCTCAACATCCGGGATATAAGACGATGGGACCCGACCCGGATCCGTGAGGATAGCAACCGTGTAGTTAACGACGCACATAACCGCAACGGCGGTGAAAACGACGGCGTTCATTAAACCCGGCGACGACGTGAGGCCGAACCATCGATCGATGAAAACAAAAACGGTGGAGAAGTAAATGTAGAATATAGACAAAACGACGACGCTTACAGGTAAGGAGAAGTTGTGGGGTCGCTTCATTTTGGCGGCTAGAGACAGGAGACGGAGGCACCGGCGTCGAGACGACGGCGTCTCCGGGTGGCGGGGAGGTTCTAGTGGCGTTGAATTAGGAGTCAATTTTATAAAAATAAAAGAAGAAAAAAAAAGTGTTTATATTTAGAAGTTGGTGACGCGTCTAGATGCCACCGTTGAGTTGGCTTTGTCAATTTACTAAAATAGCCTTCTTGTTAAATTAAGATATTGGATAGACTTTAGCCATTATTAGAATGATTATTTTCAATGATAAGATACTATTAAACAAAAATCTATTCCATGCATAAAAAATTAAGAAAATTAATTTAAAAAGATAATTCTAAGGTAATTTGAATCAATGTTTTAAAAAAAGACGAAAAGTTAAACCGGTAAATAAGAGATTTAAGAAGGTGTAAATGGTTCAATCGATATTGAACTGTCATAATTAAAATCAGTTAAAGATTAAATGAAATTTAAAAATTTAAAATATGATCGAAAGAGATTGTCTTTATCTATCTAATAATTTTAAGTTTATTTGAAAAAATTGTTAAATAAAAACTAATTGATTTATTTTAGTTTATAAGAAATTGACCAATTAATTAACAAATTGATTGATTTTAACAATAAAAGTTATTAAAATAAATCCATCTGAAAAGTTGAAAACTAAATTGAGAAGTTGAACGATTCAAAGTATTTACAATTGAACCAATTAAACAGGTTAGATTTTTTAACCATTGATTTGAATTTATAAAATTAATAATTATTGATTTTTTTCTTAAAAGTTTTAAAAAAAATTTAAAGTTGAATTTGTCAAAACAACCACTTTATTAATTAGGGTTAAGATTGTATATATCTAAACATCTTAACAAAATTCCTATTGAATCATATTGTTGTTAATGTAATAAAATTAATGTTTCTTTAATCAGATGATGATTAAAAAAGATTTAAAAAATTTATATTAATTTTAAAATATTAATATATAATTATTACAGATAAATTATGTATTCTCTATTTTTATTTTTAGATTTTACCACCAAAATTCAGAATCCACTCAGTAACTATATTAACTTTAATTCTCATATACATTTAATATATTTACTATTCAACATCATAGATAAAAGCTTTCTCAAATAATTGGCCGCATAGATAGAGCTACGTGGGGGCTCATGGTGCACCGAGCCCCTAATATTTAAAAAATTAAATATTTTTATTTATAATATATATATATATAAGGATGGAATTATTTGAAATCTATTGATACACTGACCCTTGAAATTTTAAAAAATTAAATATTTAGATCCTTTTATCTTAAACTTCTGGCTCTATTGCCATCGTTGGTAACAAAGTTGCTAGCCACTAAATGTATGCTTTTTGGGATTTGATTAAAGAGTTGAAAGATCAAAAATGGTTCCACAACGTAAAATCTATCTTTTCGTTTCAATAATTGAATAGTACAACAAACTTAGCAAGCTATCAAAATACCATAATTCGTCATCCAACCACTTTTTACTTTTTATCGGTAGGTAGTTGGAACATAATGCAAGTAATGATTAGCTAGGAAGCTATATATATTATCCAAGAACAAAACAAGTTGTTGTTGTGTAAAAAAATTGAGATTCAAGATCAAAAGCTAACATCTTGGAAGATCCTTGGGTGGAGGAGGCAGCTTCTGATGAGGCTTTTTCCCATCCATGACGACCCAAGCCATCTTCAGTCCCCAACTCGTGTGTACTTCCAGATGACAGTGCATAAACCAGACACCTGTTCATGTTAATTTAGATCAATGTCAGAACTTGGACGTGTCTGCATTTTTTCTTTTACTTCTTAAGATGAAACTTGTATCTTAGGATGCTTGACCAAACAAGGAGGTGTAACAAGTAATTTACGCGATAGCAACTTTGCATCTAATCTGCAGTTTATAGGATTAGTTGATTTCTCAAGTGGATTGTTGCTTTCAGCTGTGGGGGATGATATGCGTTCGTGATCCAACTAACGATGTATGATTTGATGGAGATTGATTAAGAAAATGAATTTTTAATCAAGAACCCACCTGGATTGTCAGCGAGGAATCGTATAGCGACCCAACCACCAGATGGCACTCCTACAGTGTTCCTCTCTGCGGGGTCAACCAGGTTGAACTTAGCAGGATCCTTGGTAGAGTCGAAATTTCCAAAACCTTGTCCAACCACGAAGAAGTTGAAACCGTGAAGATGAAGAGGGTGGCTCTCAGCTCCGATGAAGCTCGTGTCCTGCAACACGAGCTCAACTTTTGTATTAAACGGAAGTGCCACAACTTTTGTACCAGTTGTAGCTACAATGTTGCTTGGTGGAGTTCCTGTGTAATTGAATTTAAAAGGCGGGTTGGTAGGAAAATCTGTAGTGAAAACACCCTTTGATCGGTTAAAGAAGTGAGCTTGCAGAAGAGCTGTGTTCGGTAGAACAAACGAGACATTGTTAACAGAAGCTGCAACTCTAGTGTTGTTTGGTCCTGGGCATGTCTGGTTCTTGGAACAGGGGAGCGCACCTAGCCCAACTGTGAAAAAGAAGTGTCTGTCAACTTTCTTGGGGACTTTAGCTGGGAATTTGGAAGTGGCCAAGCTACGAATTTTCTGGGAGAATTTCATGGCAAATGTTGTGTCATTAAACACAGGGAGTGAGGGTTTAAGAAGAGGAAGTTTCTTGTTCTTATTGGACTTGGAGACAGATGGTTTATGATTATTCTCGTACTCGAGAACTCCGCTCGTGGTTGTATTGTCGAAAGCAGCAGGGCCTGTCGCATAAGGCCTGGCTGCGATTAAAAAAGTGGCATTTGGGGTCTTAGATTTGGCTCTGAGTAAGACATTGGTGGTCTGTCCTGGAGTAATAAGTAGCGTGTGAGTTTTAAAGGGTTTCACGTAGACTGCATCGGTTTCAACCACCGTGACACTGTGGTTCGCAATGCTGAAGAACATCTCGTCGTTGAGTGCAGCATTGATCAAACGGAGAAGATAGGTTTTTCCAGGCTTAACCTTGAGCTTGAACGTATCTGCACTAGTGGATCTTCAGTTAAACTTCTAAACTGTCAAAATTCACGTATTATAAAAAAAAAGTACTATAAGCTGACCACCTTTGGCAGAACAGTTATATAGAGGCCCTGGAAGACCATTAATGGTATAAGCATCAGAAATATTTGGTGCTCCTCCTGTTTGAGTTGCTTGGTTGATAATCGTCTCAGTGTCTGCTTTCCACCATTCACCTGCAAGTTCAAGTAAAACCATAACTATATATCATCAGGAAATACGAAAATGGAGGCTCATTTTGCAGTTCTTCCTTCTGATTAATCTTGTGTTTTACCAAAGACAATTGGGACTTCTTTGAAGGGTTGTGGAAATGGGTAAGGAACATTTTTCTTGGGGAGGATGACGATAGGTCCATGAACAGTGACTCGCAGCCAGGAGATGTGTGCATGCCAGAACAATGTCCCTCTTTGTCCAGTTACTGTGAAGTTGTATACATATGATTTCCCTGGTTGAATTGGACACTGCGTGACATATGCAGGTCCATCAGCCCACCCACTCCTCAGTTGCCTCACTCCATGCCTGCCTCCAAGTGGAGCTCAACATTGATTAGAATTTTTCGATCGGAAGAGAACCAAAAGAACAAAAAGAAATACTGTTTCTTCGTACCAGTGGATGGTGATATTGTACTTAACATGGTTTACCACCTTAATCAAGAGTCTATCACCTTCTCTAGCTATGATCCGTGGCCCTGGGAGCTTCCCATTGACAGTAACAATGCTTTTAGATTGGCACAATTTTGTCACATTCTGCATCTGAATCTGTAAAACGGAAAACACAACACAGATAAGTAAACTCCTGGACTATCCTGATTAAGAACTAACAAAAATGATAAAACCATATATACATACGTTGAACTTATAGTGTCTAGTACTTCCTGCATGCTTTCCTACTGCCAGAGCAGGACATATCCAGAAACCACATAATGCAATGATCATAGCCTTCATCAGGAAAGCTGTTGCTTGGAGATTGTTAGAACCCATGTCAGGTCTTTTCCTGATACGACTGTCTGTTGACAGGGATGATGAAAAAGAGACCAAACACACTTGATTTGATTGAATGTTAAGAGGACGAGCAGGACAGGAAATTTATATAGTGGTGAGTTAGAAGGAAATGTGGGGTTTGTTAATTAGGTAATTGAGACTGAGATTTCATTGAAGACAGCAGAATTCCTTCAGAAACAAATTAGGATTTTGGTCAGTCGATCGAGTAGCAGCAGGTCGTGCTTAATTTTAGAGTGATGTTCAAGTTAGGCAATCTTATCTTACTCTAACTCTTAACGGTTTTATCTTAAAGTCCCCAAACTGCCACTTCTTGTGGCATAAACCTTTTAGAAGTTAGAATATCAGACCGTGACATTGCTAGATTGTCTCAAGACCTAAACATAAGATGAGATGGAACATGTTTGACAGCTTTTCCTATAATACAAACATAGAGTAGTAGTTCCTGAAATATGTTTATTATAGAACTACTTAGGATATTAAGTTAATTGCATAATATTGTAAAAATAATTAAGTAATTAATTATAAATAATCACTTAATTATTTCTTTTATTTATAAAATATTATTTTATAAATAAATCTTTTTACATATTCAATACAAAATTATTTTGTTTTAAATTTTTTTCAAGTACTCTGCATAATATTATGCTAATTTTATAGTATCAATTATAAAATGGAAACTTTTAATACCAAAATGAATTGGTGCATCATAAGATAATCAAAACCTGAATTACCATATGAAGTTATTTGGAATACTCCCTACTAAAAAGAGGAATTACCATATTTTAAAGGATGATATTATAATCAATTGTTAAAAAATTGAACTAGTTTAGTCGATTCAACTATAAAAACCTTAAATTGATCAATTTTTTTGGTTCAATTCTAACTCTTCAATTCAATTTACTTTAATAATCATTGTTATTAAAAATCAAGTTATTAATTAATCAGTTAATTTTCATAATATTAGTCAGTTTTTATAAACTAAAATTAATTAATTAATTTTCATTTATCATTCAATTTTTTAATTAAACTTCAACTTATTTGATGAGTAAAGACAAATTTTTTTAATCATATTTTAAATTCTTTAATTTTATTCGATTTTATGACGATCCAATAATGGTAAATTTTTAACCTCGAAATTTATTATCTTTTCGGTATAATTTTCAACCAGATTTTTTAAACATTCATTACAATAAAAAAGTGTATCAAGTTGGTTTTGAGGGCTTGGCAGTAGAGAAGAAGGTTTCAACTTCAACCTCCTACATGGTTTATGCTTGCTAATAAAGGCAAAACATCAGTGTGGTGCTACGAATTAATTATTGTTAGCTGTCGGTTGTTTAATTGTAGAAATCTTTAACAGCTTCTGACGTTTACCTCTGTACTTACGAACATGGTTGTCAATTTCTTAATATATAATGTCTTCTCTGTTGTCATACCAGACTTGGCTTTGTCTCAAACAGATGCTGTCTTAAGATCTCTGTTCTATGTGGTACAAACTGGTTTTGAGGAAATAATAAATAGGAACTGGTTTAACAGAGGAAACTCGGCTTCAAATATTCACGTATTTTATTGATTTAACTATGATACATTAGACTTGCTATTCAAAGACTTAAATAGTCAAAAAGAGCCAACCACTTAAGCATAATTTAAGGAACTACTACCTATTCAATCGCCACTAAATCCTAAGCAGATGCTAATCTAAGAATAATTCAACAAATTAAATAACTAATTTATTAGACACGTAACACTAAGAACTTGAGGCGAGTGGGAGTAAGCACTGAGTAGAGAAGATTGCAGACGAACAGAGCCAAAGAGTGAGGCAGTGAGCAGAGGTGGGCAGGCCGCAAGCTGGAAAAAAAATGACGCGGGAGAGGAGAGTGTCTGCATTGAGGCTGGCTTCTTTATCTAATATTATAGTCTCTTGTTTTGTCTCGTAAATTTCAGCTATTAATTTATATGAGTTCTGTGTGAACCGCATAAATGAATGGTTGAGATTCATAAGACAGAATAAGAACGGTGCCGATCATGAGTCCAAGGCTATAATTGACGAGTTTTTGATGAGAAACTGACAATTCGTGACTGACTGGAGCTTGTTTATGCTATTTTCTCACTGCAGAGTAAGACTGCACATGGCCGTATCAAGAGCTTTTGCGCATTTTCTTAGTTTTGCGCCCATCCATTAAATGTAATTTAGGTTAATTGAATTTTTTTTTAAAAGTGGTCCTCCAATTTTTGAACTTGACCAGTACGCAACGGTATTTTGTGTACCTGTTGCCCTGTTGGAATTTGGAAACAAGTTACATGTAGGAAAAAAACAACAACGAATCGCCGTCTGTGGGGATCGAACCCACGACCACATGGTTAAAAGCCATGCGCTCTACCGCTGAGCTAAGACGGCCTGACGTTAGCCATCGTAGAGAACCGTTAGTTGATTGAAAAACATTCCCCCCATCCTTTAGAAAGTGAGCATTGAGGTGCATTAAATGAGACCCAAGCTATCCAATCATCCATCTAATTACATCCCGAAACGTGTACTTTTGCAATAAATTTAGTATTTAATATATTTGTTAGGAAGGACTTTTAGTTCACTATTCGCTTTAGATAAACATGAATCTGCTGGTTGGCGCCAGGTGTCCAGTTTACAGCGACCATATCTTTTTCTCTTATCCTAAACATTTTGAGCCTAGATGTTTTAATTTATTTAATATTTTTTATTTTTAAAAATTTATTAATTAATTAGCTAATTTTATCTATTAATTAATTTTTATAAATTAAAATAAATAAATAAATTTTTATCTTTAAACCTTTTTTAATTAAACTTTAAATTATAAAAATCATATTTTAATCATATTTTAAAGTTTTTAATTTTAATCAACGGTCTAATTTCGATTGAACCTTTTAAACCTTAAATATTTTCACTTACTAGTTAGCTTTCTTTCGATATGATTTTTAATATATTAATTTTTCTTTTCATATCACTTTATAAGCCAAGAAAAATGAGAAGAAACAGATATTAGTATACTTATAATTTCTTAATTCAATGAAAAAAGAAAAGAGATTATTGTCAACTTAAATTGAAGTTTATTGTCTCATCTATGTTTAATTTGACTCAAAATATATTTTTCTCTAATTTTTATTACATTTATACTTTTAATTCATAAGTTTAATTTTTCAAAAATTTGCGTCGCATATTTATTATACTTATATTTAATATAATAGAGTAATTATATGGTTATTATTTAGTGATTATTAATAATAATTATTAAATAAAAATAATATTTATTTTGATTTTTTATTTAGTAATTATTCATTTTAAAATTGTTAGGTAAATCTAACACATAAACTAATGGAAGTGGCCCCCATCCTCATCAAGGAACGTGTTTCTTTGTTGTCCCATTAGAGGAAATGGAGCCAACATGCTAATGAGATCTTTTCTGCTAGGAAAGTTGTAGGCAACTTTACGACAATGGGGACACATGCCAAACGCTTGATTGACAATGCACAACTCACCCCCTTAGCTGCCTGCCTCTTATCTTGTTTTGTTCCTTAATCAATGCAGCCAAGCCAACTCTATATAGTTTCAGTTTTCACAACTTTTAGGGTTTGGCTGATACCAAGGGTTGTTTAGGCTACACATTGGTTCATATCCAGAAATACCTTTTGAACCAACACAAAGGGTTTGAGTGAAGACACAATGAAGCCTAGTTGCAATTCTAAGTGAGTTTCCACGTATGTTTCACGTTGTTAATGGAAAGCAAGACTTTGACTTTAGCGCGCAGATGACGCAAAGGTTGAAACTTGGGAACTACCTAAATGCAGGAAAAGCAATTCAAAGGAGCAATCTTAATTCCTGAATTCCTACTCCTACCGGTATGACTCAGTTTAGGCCCATAATTCTTTGTACTGTGCTTTATAAAGTGATTGCTAAACTTATTGTTAATCGTTTGAAATCTCACATGGATTACCTTGTCCAGGAAAATCAATGTAGTTTCATTCCTGGCCGCCATATCACCGACAATATCATCATTGCGCAAGAAGTGATCCATTCCATGCGGAAGAAACAAGGTAAACAGGGATACCTTGCGCTGAAGGTTGACCTGGAGAAAGCCTATGACAGGTTGCGATGGGATTTCCTTCATAATACCTTAACTGATATTGGGTTACTTTGTCACCTCATCCGTGTCATTATGAAATGTGTGACGACCGTCTCCTTCCAAATAGCTTGGCAGGGCACTCTTTCTGATCCTTTTACGCCTTCCCGAGGCATTAGACAAGGGGATCTGCTCTCTCCCTATCTTTTTGTGCTTTGCATGGAGCGTCTGGGACAACTTATTACTCAATCTGTTCAACAAGGACAGTGGAAACCAATTCGGCTAAGCTCTTCGGGACCTCCCTTATCGCATTTATTTTCGCTGATGACCTTGTTTTGTTTGGCGAAGCTACTGAGGATCAGACGCAAGTTATCACTAGGACTCTGGATTCTTTTTGTAGGGAGTCGGGGCAAAGCATTAACTTTACAAAAACCCGTGTTTTTTTCTCTAAGAACGTTTCTCGTACTACTGCTCGTTGCCTTAGCCAGACGATGCAGGTTTCTCCAACGCACAATCTTGGGAAATATTTAGGGGTCCCTTTGCTTCATGAGCGAACCAATCGTAATACCTATCAGTATATTTTGGATAAGGCCCATCAAAGGTTGACTGGTTGGAAATCGCGAATGTTATCTCTAGCGGGACGAGTTACCCTCAAGTTACCCTCACCCAATCCGTTATCTCGTCCCTGCCTATCTTCACGATGCAAACTGTTCGTCTTCCTCGCCACCTGTGCGATGCTCTGGAAAAAATTATGCGGGACTTCATTTGGGGATCTCAAGACGGTCTTAAGAAAATTCACCTTGTCAACTGGGTGGAAGTGTGTGCTCCCAAGAAAGCGGGGGGCCTGGGGCTTAAGCGCATTCGTTCAATGAACGATGCTCTCCTTACGAAACTTGGATGGGCTTTACTCACTAAACCCCACGCTCTATGGGTCAAGATTTTGAAAGCGAAGTACCGAGTCGACACTCATCACCTTCCGCCGACGTTAGCAAGGAACGGGGCTTCGGTTTTTTAGCGAGGACTTTCAGCAACGTGGAATTTTGTGCGTCACGGCGTTAAATGGCAACTAGGTAATGGTAGACGCATCCTTTTTTGGCTTGACAATTGGTTAGACGATTGGGGCCCTCTCTATTTAGTGGCTTATACTGAGATCCCGAAGAGTATTATCAATGTTACTATCGCTGATTGTCAAGATGCATATGGCAACTGGAATTGGCCTTTATTCCACACTTATCTCCCCGCCTCTGTGTGTATGACTATCGCTGCCACCAATTCCCACCTCAACGACCGTACAGCCGATCAATTAAGCTGGGGCCGAACCACTCATCGGAGATTCACCGTAGCGTCTGCGTACGATCTTATCGAGCACATTACTACCGACGATTTTCCCGGGTCTTGGGAAGCCATATGGAAGTGGGCAGGTTCTCAGCACATCAAGTCTTTTCTCTGGTTGGTGGCTAAGGGGAAATTGTTAACCAACAAGCAACGTGTGGTCCGACATCTGACTATGGACAATGGTTGTAATTTCTGTGGCCAAGAGGAATCAATTTTACACGCTTTACGTGACTGTTCTCGGGTTAATTCCTTTTGGCACAAATTCCCTCAAGAGGTGGTTGGTGGGGACTTTTTCAGTCAGGAGGAGGGCCTCTGGCTCAGGACAAACCTTAGCCATAATGTTCATCTGGATCAGGAAGCGTGGCCTACGATTTTTGGTGTTGTCTGTTGGTTTCTTTGGAAATGGCGTAATCAAAGCATTTTTGAGTCGGGTTTTGTTTGGCCTCTTGCCGGGTTCACCATTGTCATGGACTATACCCTTTGGATTAACCGTGCCAGTGTAATGGAAAATCGGGTCTTTCAGGGCCAAGGGATTCCTTTGGGTACCTTAGTCGGGTGGACTAAACCCATTGAAGGATGGGTCAAGCTTAATACGGATGGTGCCGTGAGACTGGGGTCCAATATCGCTTCTGCAGGTGGAGTCATAAGAAACTGCCAGGGGCACTGGTGTGTCGGCTTTTTACAACATATAGGCATAGGCGACCCTCTATTAGCTGAACTTTGGGGGGTCTATTCGGGTCTAAGATTAGCTTGGGATTGGGGGTATAGGCGCGTGATCATGGAAGTGGACTCATTGGAGGTAATTAATATTCTTTCTTCTTCTCCAAGTGATCTGACTGGGAATTCTTTTTTGGTGACAGGTATCCGAGACTTGATTCTACAAGCATGGGAGGTGCAACTTCAGCATACACATCGCGAAAGGAATCAGTGTGCAGATCATTTGGCCCATTTGGCCTTTTTCGCTGAACTGGGCACGCATACCATTCAGGAGCCACCACCGAGCATTTTGGATGTACTTTCCCGAGACCTTAATGGAACCCTGTATAATCGAACCCTTTATAGGGTTCTAAGCGCTACGCGCTAGTCATTTTGTGTTTCTTTCCCTTGTATCAAAAAAAAATCTATGTTTAAAGACAAACTGCTCTAGTATCATATTTAAAACTTCATTTTAGAGCCCAAACAAAGCATTAATCATAGAATCTTGAACACATAATTTTAGTAATATGTAAAACATGTGGACATACATGAAGAATTTAACATAACTGATATGTTTCAAGCCCTTAAACTGAGTTGATTTCTTTTCTTTAACCCGTTGTTATTTGTAGATATATTTCAATGGATGATTTTGTATTTGTTAATTGTATGCCTTAATTGGATAAGAAAAAGACCAATTTATATCCTTTTTAATTTAATTTGGTATATCCATCATATAATCAAGTAAACAATTATAAATATTTAACCATTTAATTATTAATCATACTTAAATACAATTAATTAACTCAATATTTAGCCATATTTTAATATATAATACTTTATTTTTGGCATCTTAATCATTGAAATAAGGAGGGTATGTAATGATAACCCCCATAATGTATTTTGATCTTAGTAGAAAAAATGGATAAATAGAAATTTTGTATCTATGCTATAATATTCATTAAACAACATTAACATATAACAATGAACCTCATTATTTTTATAATGACATTGGGATGTGGTTTTGTTGAGGGAAAAAGACAATTTAGTAATAGCCATGATGTAATATCAACAAAGTAAACTTTATGCCTTTCTAATTGATAATATATATTCATTTTAACTACAATGACAGCTTCTAGAAGAAATATTAGTGTCTTCTTTTCAAATTGAAGGTTAAGCATTAAGGCCACATTTTTCAGCTTCAAGTAAAAAAGGTTCAACTCCTTTCTAGTGTCCTTGTTCCTTTTCTTGGTTGAAATTTAATGGTAAAGAATATGCATTTGAGACTACTGATTTAGAGACTAGTTGAGCGAAATCGGATAAGAAAATCCAAATGAAGAAAAGAGTTGGATTATGTCTTATAGTTTATCAATTGGTTGCAGTTTAGTAATATAATTTCTTAAAGACATTCTTTATCATATACATATTTAGATGTATATGATAAATTCCATGAGATAAATGTATTAGACCATACTTATGAGATTCATATTCCATTTACATATTATCTTTAAATTATTTATAGTCATTATTCTATTCGATTGGACATTAATAGAGAGTAAAAAGATTATAACATATTTTGTTTCTTCCTTATGAGGGAAGTAATTAATCTCATAGGCTAAAATATAAAGACATTTAAACAAACATGTGGGTGCTTGTTAGAGAAGAAGTTCATTTAGCCGAACTCATATAAGAATTCCATTTGGAATGTTACTTGTACATTTATGAAAATTCTCATTTTGATGACTGTATGAATAATCCTTTGACTTGAGATGTCTAAAATATCTCATATAGAGAATGCTTTATTTTAATGTTACTTATGGACTATTAAAGTCGGGGGGTAGTTTAATTGGTAGTCATTGAATATAACATAAATTACATGAAAGAAGTTGAGTGATCAAAATACGATTCGTCACCCTAAATAATTAGGGAGAATGTTCCATTGTTTGTTATTGTTATTGATTTGGTAAATCTATGGATAAGATACAATAACACTTTATAAAATAGTTTACAAATGTCATTAATAGAATTACTTACTAATAATATAGAACTAATATGATTAGACTCAAATAGAGTAGACATTAATTTCATACTCTATGTTTAATCAAAATATTGTATGATGAAATGATTGAATTATATAAAAAAATCTATCAACAGGTTAATAAAAAACTACTTTGACATTTTTAAATATTTGAGTGGTCATAATGTATTATTAGACACAAATCTTGATCTAAAGATATAAATTATTTATTTAGAGAATTAAAAATGAGATAAAAGAGTTTAATTTATCTAATTTTAAATATGATTTATGGTTGTAAATTATATTCATTGTCAACACATTTAGAAACCTAATGAGTCAGACACAAAGAACATATTGAAGAAAGACAAGGTATTTTAGTCATGTTAGATTTGATTGTAAAATTTGAAAAATTTTATAATTAAATATCATTTTAATTTTTAGATGGATCAAATCTTAGATTATCTTAAAAAATTTAAAGACTATTTTATAAATATAAAAAATTATCTAAAACGATATCTAATATTAATCGATACATTATTATTTACCGTGTCATCTTACAAGATGACATATTGAAAATAAAGACATGTTCAATTTACAAATAAAACAATTTATTCAGTGGATAACTTCAAATACTTATAAGTGAAAATGATTGTATGTCCCATAATCCCCAGGTGAAATTTGGAGACTAAACCTGATTAATCTTTTCAACACGAAGCTAATTACTCTATGGAAACTGTTTGTGTCACCAACTGAAGCTAGTGATTGGTGATAAGCAAAAGGCCAATCAATCCTTCTGGTCTGCTCTCCTCTGCCTGTAGCGTCTCTCTAATTTGTTGTTAGACAAGAGAGAGATTCTCTGCCCTCTCTCTTTAGCTTTTCCCGCCTCTTCTATAGATTTACCTTCATGCCCTTAGATTTTAGCCGTTTTGTCCTTACCCTTCACAGCCGAGCACCTACCTCTTCGTCTTTTCCTGGGTCTGCTTTTCAGGGTAGCTGGACGCTCCCCTAGATGGGAGATCCGGCCCCATCGCCGGTCGATTTTCCTCCTTTAGTGCGGGAGCGGGAGTCCAGTCTTAGTCTCGTTCAGGTCGCGGTGCCTCCTGGGAAAGCCCAGACGTCGATAGCTCAAGGGGATGGCTCGTGGAAGGAGAAAGTTAGCTCCCGTAAATCTCCAGGTAAGCTCTCTTACTAACCTGATGTGGTGAAGGATTGGGTTGTCTCTCCTCCTGCGGAAATGTTGCGTGCTGGGGCCCGTGCTTGGTCTCATGCACTTGTGGGTTTCTTTTGGTCTAAACGTTTGGCGTTCCCTCTGGTAAATGCGTGGGCTAGAGCCAAATGGGGAAAGAAGGGGTTTGAGAAAGCCATGCTAATGGGGGATGGATCGATATTGTTCAAGTTTTCGGTGAACTCCAATCTTGGGGAAATTTTGGACTTGGGTCCTTGGCACATAGGGGATCAGCCCTTGTTCCTTCGGCAGTGGAGTCCTGGGATGGGTCTTGATAGGGGTTCAGTGGAGGTGCTGCCCATTTGGGTTCAGTTTCATGGTCTTCAGATGGAGTACTGGACCTTGGAAGGGCTAAGCCATTTGGCTAGTGGGATTGGGAAACCTATTTCAATGGATACGCAGACGGCTGTCATGGATCAGATTTGGTTTGCCAAGATCTGTGTGGAAGTGGCGAAGGATGCTGATTTACCTGAATCGCTGTCCATTTTGAGACTGAGCGAGAATGGGGAGTTGGTGCGAGATTGCATCTCGATGTCTTATCCGTGGAAGCCCCATAAGGTTGTGAAGCAATGGGTTGCTACTGGACGCGTTTTTCAGTCGGGATGGAAGGATGAGCTACTGTCGGAGGACAGGGACAAGGTTAATCAGGGTATCAAATTGGCTCCGGGTCAAAGTTTTGGTCTTGGGACATCGACGGAGATAAGTGTGGCGGGCTTGGGAGGAAGTCAGGGGACTGTAGGTACAGGGGAACCTGTCCTAGTACAGAGTAGGCCACCAATGCCTAGTGCAGATTCTGACACTGGGTCAAGAGAAGGAAAGTCTTTGGCAGGCTTGGGGAAAGATGTTTCAGAGGCTGTCCAGCCTCAATGCCCACTGGTCCGTCCCATTGTGGCTGAGTCAAATGCAGAGCAGCAGCGGACTTCTACTGTTCTTGAGGAGGGTGGTCTGGTAGGGTCTTCGAAGCAAGATGAAGGGAGGCAGGAGGACCCAGAACCTAGTGTCAGTTCTAGGCTTGAGGCCGGCTCCCCCTTAGAAGCTGGAGAGATCACGCAGACTAAGATAGGGATTAATAAGGGATCGGTGGTCAAGAAGAAGAGCAAAAAGAAGAAGCACAAAGGGGTGATCTGCCCTGAGTGTCTTTTCTGATATGACGTTCTTAGTATGGAACACGAGGGGGTTGAACAATCCCTTGAAAAAAGCGATGGTCAAGCAGGCAATAGCAGATCATCACCCATACTTTGTGGGACTTTTGGAGACAAAAATCAAGGCTTCGGTAGCTAGGAATAAGTTGGATTTTTTGGGAAAACAGTGGAAGCTCATTACTAATATTGACTTTCACTATAATGGAAGGATCCTTTGTTGGTTCAATGAGGATAAGGTGCAGGTTTAAGTGCTTAAGATGGGCGTTCAGTTTATGCATTTGCAATGCCAAGTGCTTGGGAAGGGCCCTTTTGTGGTTACTTTAGTATATGCTTCTAATTTTGCTTTTCAACGGGCTAATTTGTGGTCGAAATTGAAGGACTTTCAGACTCGTTTGCATGGTCCATGGATGGTCGTCGGCGACTTTAACTGCTGTCTTAACTCGTCGGAAGTTGAGGAAGGAGCGACGTTTTATGGAGGGGCTGGAGGTGAACTCCAACGCTTCCTTTGCCACATGGAGTTGGTTGATTTAAGAGGAGGGGGTAGATGGTTTACTTGGGAGAATAAACAAAAAGGGGATTTGTTTATTCGGAAGAAACTTGATCGGGCCTTGGTTAATAAGCTGTGGCTTGATGATTTCTCGCTTGATTCAGTGTTGTTCGGGAAACCTGGGATATCGGATCACACGCCCATCCTCATCCAGCACCCAGATAATGACGTTAGGGTTGGGGCACCATTTCGGTTTTTTAATGGATTACTCCAAGTTGCGGGCTTTATGGAGATGCTTGCACAGGTGTGGCAGACAGAAATACTGAGTTTCAAAGCTTTCTAATTGATGCAAAAATTGAAGCTGGCCAAGAGAGTTATCAAGGATTTTAGCAAGACTCGGACAAGTGATAGTAAGTTGTTGGGAGCTCAATTGGCTGATATCCAGAAGCAATGTTACGCGGAGCCGACTGATGAACGATTGAGAGTTCTAGAGGCGGATGTTATGCACAAGTACCAGGAGGCTCTTAAGCTAAGTGATTCTATTCTGAAGCAAAAAGCTAGGCAGCACTGGATTAGAGACGGTGATTGCAATTCCAAGTTTTTTCATGCGGTAATTTTGGCTCGATGAAATGTCAACACTATCTCTGTTTTGTCAGATGAGGGCGGTAATTCTTTTAGAGGACACGAAGCAGTGGCTACTCATGTGCGGGAATTCTTTGTGAATTCGATGGGCAGTCCTGTTGAGGTGGGGAGTGGTTATGGGGTTCGGAATGTACTTGAGTTCTTTCCGAGTCCACATAGGATGAGGAGCCTAGTTGCCCCGGTTTCTGCTTCTCAGGTGAAGGAGGCCTTGTTCCGTCTTAATGCATCCAA
>JAOTBA010000005.1:37055280-37066333 GCA_025629845.1 Erythroxylum squamatum
TAGTGAATATATAAAACTAATTAAGTTGGCCTCACACAACAGCTTAAGCTATTGTGGTGAAACGGTCACTTAATACATTGGGCTGTTCTGTTGTAAAGTGTGTACAATTTTGGCGGTTGGCTTTCTATGATATATGTATGATTTTGTTGGGCTGTTCGTTGTCATTGATAATGATTTTTATGTGAAAAATTTCCAGCAATCTTGATGATTTTGTGGCTGTCAAAAATAATATTTGTGTGCAAAAAATTCCAGCTGGTGTCTTGAATTTTGTAGATTTGATATTTATAATGTTTTGCCAGATAAATATTTATATTTTGTGGCGACGACTTTCAAATATATTTCAGTGGATCTGAACATATTGGGAAGTTGTTCTTCTTCTCTTTCTCAAGTGTTTTTGCTTATGTTAAATTTTGTTTAATCACGTAAGTTGTTTATTTTGTTTCGTTGTCCGTAAATATTGTTTGAGAAAATCCTCTGTTGATGTTAGTACGAGACGATCATACTATTGGATGTGAAAGATTTGGGCAGATCCATAAGTGGGGGCTACTTCCCTGTGGGCTTCGGAACCCACCCAAACCAGCAGGTAATGAGGACGAAGGATAATGTCAAGGGTTAAATAGTGTCGGCTTAGTAAAGCTTTGTATAAAATTATTATCGTTAGTAAAAGAATTAAATTGAGTGAAGATCTTGTAGACGGAGACAAAGTGTGTCGAACTGCATTACAAAATTTCAGTGCTAATTTATTTTTATGCGTTTAATTTTTTTAATTTTTGATTGTGCTAAAAACGATAAATCGAAGATTCTTGCGAAACCACCGTTACAACCTACAGTTTTTCACAAACTAACCACAACTCCTCTGCAACAAACCAAGGCCTACTGATCCACGTTATAAATCGCAAACGTGTAAAGTTGGAAATCACGATATAAACTTCGATTTGCTTCTTCCAAAACCATCTTAGAATGGTAAAAGAGTTAATTGCCAGTATTTCACATAAGACAGTACAGAATGGTTCAAGTAATGTTCATTGTTGAACTCAAGCTTTAAGAAACATCAGCGAATAAGACAGTAATGAATCTTATCTCCATATCACTGACTGGCAAACTATAAAAATAAAGTTGCATGGCATGTATGGAATTAACAAGAAATCAATAGACAAAACATAATTTCGCTTAAAAATATAATTAAGTTAGAACTCAAGCAAAATCCAACACAATCTAAAAACCGGTCCGATTTGGGAGATTTAAGATAGAATGTAAAATGATAAACAACATTTCACTATATTACATTATGAACCATTCTATCCCTCCTAAACAATAATTTTCTAATATTACATCCATTTACATTCCATTTCATTATAAACAATTATATTATATTTCATTCCATTAAAAACCTTACGCCCAACCAAACACAACGTTATTTATGCCAGCAAACCTAAAGATGTGCACAAGCACCTCTTTTCCCAGTAGTAAGTTTCAGTTTCAGAAGTCCACAAAGAACAGCAGATGGACACAATGAATCTAAAACCAAATGGAAAAGAATGCATAGATTGCACATCAGAACTGATTAGGCATTAGCAACATATTTTCAGGGCCTAAAAAGACTAATGGATCACAATAGCTGTCAGCCTTCTGCTAACTTTCTTAGTTTCCTTCATTAGAAAAGTAAACTAATCTCCTATCATTCAAAACTTTTCTCATTGACAAAACTTCAAAGCAAGCAATACATCTTCAATCCTGAAGACAGTTATATACAGTAAAACCAATCATACAACATACAAAAATTCCATTCCTTGCAAGGAACACTCTAAAAATTGTTGGCATCAGCAATTAGATAATCAAACTAACATGAAAGAGTTGTTTAATTACAGGGTTGATTTCGATCTGGGGAAAAATGATTCACCATCTGTTATCATCCATAACACGAGTCTCACCACGCCTCCTTGACCTCCTCTCCGCTCCTGCATTCCTTCTCCTCCTACCAATCCTCCCAAAGAAGGAAACAAAATTATTAAAAACCTGACGAAACCCTCCACTCTCTCTTGACTGCCGTCCACTTGGCGCCCATTGTATTCTTCTAGGCACACCACTACCATTGAAGCCCCCATCCATTTCCGTGAAAACAACCGGAAACTCACGCTCTGCCGCCCGTCGCCCACCGGTAAACCTTCCCACTGCAAAACCCCCGCCGGGCAGTCTCCAAATGGTCAATCCAACCGACTCCTCATCAGATTCTGGCGAACTTCTTCCACTCCCACGCACATCTGTAGGCAATTCATGTCTGCAAACCGGACACGAATTGCGAATTGACAACCATGGGAGTATACAATCCGAATGATAAATGTGTTTACAGGGCATTTCACGAGCTTCAGTGTCAAACTCAAATTTTTCTTTACAAACGGCACAATGAGAGTCCATTGAGACATGACATGCTTGTATCTTGATCACAGGCATTGACTCTATTGCCGCTTTTGAAGCCGGTGGGTTCTCCAACCGACCAACGCCGTTGATTTCCAGCTGAGCCAACTGATCCAAAAGCCGGTCAAACCCGGAACCCATCAAAAACTCCGACACACTTGCAGGTAAAGGTCGAAGACCCGACCCGGAAGCATCATCATAATACAATTCGAAGTTCCCGGAATTCCCATCGTTTGTACCGCCGCCATCGGGAGGGCCGCGGAGAACAATAACCGGATTGAACGGTGAGCGATCTCCTCCACCGCCTCTGCGTCGAATTCGTCGTACTCTTGGGGCTGTGATCGGACCCGAATCCGAATTATCGCCGATATGAAATCCGACGCCCGGCAAGCGGGGATGAATTGGGGAGCGAGATGCGGTAGCTCCGATTTCTTCCACAAACCCGCCGCCGCAATCCGGACAGAGGATTGAATCTTGGTCGGGTCTGACTCGAACCCGGATGAAGCGGTTGCATCGATAACACCAAAAAGAGGATCTAAACGAAGCCATCGAATTGACACCAATAATTGTGAGAGAACAAACTCAAAACCCAATGCAAAAGATTCAATCTGGAAGAGTTGTGTGTGAGAAAGATGGAGTCTTTTTAAGTCAGCAGGTGAAAATGGGACATGGCAAGGTTAAAATACAGGTCAAAAATGGCTTCCAAGAGGGGTTTGTGCGTATGCGCGTAGGAGTTCGCGTGGAAGATCCAAAAAAGCGCGTCTAAAAGCGCAGAATTTAAGCTTTTTTTTTCTCTTTAATTTCTTTGTTTGCCGTAAATGTTTATCATTTACCAAATCAAGTTGGATTTTTCCATATTTATTGAAAATGAGATAATAATGATGACTTCATTTTAAGTAAATATAAAAATTATCTAAAACTTAATTTTTAAAAATTATGAATAATATTTAAAAAAATTAAATTGTAACATAACTCATTGTAACGTGGAAATAGTTTTATCTGCATAATATTTTATTTATTTAAATAATAATAATAATTATTATTATTATTATTATTTTAAGCCGACAAAACCATTCGCAGCACTAACTTTAGCATTCAATACAAGTTGGTATGTACATTATTTGGGGTTGAAGTATCTTGATCGGGGTGTTCGGTCATATGCTATTTAATTTTATTTACATATTTATATATATTTTACATAAATATATAAATTAAATTTAATAAAATATGATAGACACTTGTTAATCGAAATAGATCTGATCCTTATTATTTGCCACTTCAAGTATTCAATTCCGATAGAAAGGTGGAGAATAAGCAAAACCAAGTTGCATAATTGTTTGGTTGCCTAACTAAGTTGCATAATTGTGTTGTTGCCTGGTTAGGAATAGATCTTTTGTTCTCAAATCTCTGTTTTTTTTTGTGTGTCTAAAGCCTTCTTAGTTTTAAATATCTGTTTTCTTTAGTATTTTAAAAACTTGATCGAATTGGCCGATCGGATCAAAGAATCGGTGACCCGGAATATGAAACGGTTCAATTTAGCCAGTATTTTTGTGAGTAATTGGCCCGTTCATTTTCCTATCAGATCAGTAAAAACTGTTGAACTTGTGAAAGAAAAGACCGACCGGTTCATTTAAAATAACTTAATTTTGATGATTTCAACTTGAATAAATATTATGAGTAGTGATCTTTTTTTTAATCTTTTTTCATGAAATATGACTAGTGAGCTTTGTTATCTTATTTTATATTGTGTTGGTGAACTTAAAAAAAATTTGTATGTTTTGAAATTTGAAGGTTTAAGTTAAGTTTACAATTAGATAAATAATTAAATAGTATATTTAAAAATTATCTTTTATATATAATACATAAAATAAAATTTATACATTTATTAGTCACCGGTTCGATCACGGTTAAATTTCGATTGAACTATTAACTCTTAAATCAATTGCTTGTCCGATTGAGTCACCAGTCCAATTTTTAAAAGTCTAAAACCTTCTCAATCATTCATTATAATAAATTAGTTGACCGAGAGGCTCTGGACACAAGAAAAATGGGTATTTGAGAACAGGAGAACTAAAATTCCGTAGTATTAGGTAAGAAAATGATATGAAAACTATAAAATCTTTTAAAATAAATTAAAATTTAGAATTGTGGAAAGGTTAAATTGTTTCCTATTAGACTTTTTGGACTTCAATATATATATATATATATTTCTCATGTAAGTCTCATAGATCCGATAAAACGTGGGCTTGCATTTGTTTGACCGGGAAGCAAAGCACCTAATAGCACTCAAAACCACGTTTTGCATAAATACAAAAGAGAAATTATGACCTTTTTAATATATTCGAAATTAAAAAAATGTAGTAATTAAATATTCAAATTTTAATTTTTTCAATTCTATTTCAATATTGGTATTTTTATTAACGTTACTAATATGATTTGTTATATAAAGCATAAAAGTTAAATACTTGTACACGTTAAAATTAATTAAGTTTAACTAAATTACATCGTTTTAGAATTAAAATCTTTAAATCAAACTCTTTCATGTTGATGCGAAACAACGACGAAACTTTGTCGTACTAGTGCTAAATGACAAGGACATAGTTTCTAACGATCTAAATGAAATCTAAAATTGTTACCCTAAGTTCTCCTTCTTTTATGTGTCATAATGAATTGATTTAAGGTTTTCAATTTCAACGACATCCTGTCGTGCTCGTACAAAATGACAATAACACAATTTTTGACAATTTAAATGAAATTTTAATTTGTCACCCTAGGTCATATTTCTTTTTATGCAAAAGCGAATTGATCTAGAGTTTTCGATTCTAGAGATTTAGGTAGCGAGTTTGTTTTAGGGATTTCAATATCAAAATATGTAGATTTATTAAATTATTAAGTCTAACGTATATATGTGTTTAAGGTTTCTGTCTTATGTAGCTAGCCACATCAGTAACGTTAAGATAAATAGTAATATCGGGCTAGAATTATAAAAAATTAAAAATTTGAGTGTTTAATTATCACTTTTTAAGTCTAAATTATAATTTCAAAATTTACCGAAACTTGAGATTTTTTAAAATTAACCCAATAATTATTAATAGTCATTTTTATTAAAAAATTATTGAAAAATTGATTACAAAATTTTTCGTTTTACTATATAAAAATTACAGATTGTTATATATTTCATAAAACCCCTTTTTAAAAATTACAGATTGTTATAATTATTTTATTTTTATATTTCAATATATTATACACAAAATGTTGATGGACTTCCAACATTCATGGACCTAAGTCTAACCAGTGCCCCTTTTACATGAGTCACAAAGCTAACCCAAGAAAAAGCTTCTTTGCCCAAAGTCACAAAGACACCAATGAGAAGCTCGAGTACATATGAATGGCTCAGGTTAAGAGGTTGTTTTTGGCCCAACAAGCCTCACCACCAAAAGAAAGTTTCTAAGGCGGTCGCTTTCCTACCTCCGTTCAGTTTTAGACCAGACCCATTCTCGTACAATCCCGAACTCTGTCGATATTTCGCGAGTTGTGTTTCTGGTTTTATATATATCCTCGTCGAAAAAGCTTCATTTTTTTATTATTTATCATAAAAGCTTTTGTTGAATTCTATCGGTTTATCGTTCTGGGTTGTTTTGGTTGTGTTGTGTGATCTTGAAGCTGTAGTTATGGCCAAAGATGGACCCAACTGGGAGGGATTGCTCAAATGGAGTCTTGCACATTCTGATGGGACTCAACAGACTCGCAATCTCAGGTAAATACCTCGACTTTCTCTTTTTGATGCACTGATGGGTTGGTTTTTTCACTTGTGTTCATGAATCCTAAAATATTGGAGAAGCTAGCAAGCAAAGTTTTGAACTTGTTTTTTGTATTTTTTCGGTGGTCTCCTAAGTTGGGGTTTTCGTTTAGTTGAAGATCGTGATTTGACGTGCTTGTGCTTTGACTGTTTTAATTTAAGTTGATTCGCTCATTTTATTTTAGCGAGGAGGATCGAAAATGGTTTATGGAGGCTATGCAAGCACAGACTGTTGATGTGATTAAGCGCATGAAGGAGATAACTCTTGTCATGCAAGCCCCAGAACACGTTTTGGAAGCTCAGGGGGTTTCTCCTGCAGACATTGAAGGTACCTATCCAGGCTTCTTGGTTCCCTAGCAGAGCATTTTTGTTCTCTACTACTAACGTTGTTTCTTAATTTTGTTATTCGTTTTTGCAATTGGCAGATATGTTGGATGAGCTACAAGAGCATGTTGAGTCCATTGACATGGCAAATGGTAAGTTTCTATCCATAAATTTTGAGAGTTTATGCTCCATTACCATCTCTAACTTGTTGAAGCTTTTGTTATTTAGTTTTGTTGTTTGTACGATCATGTTCATTGCAAGATCGGTATGCACTTTATGTTCTCTGCATTTTACAAACAATTTTCTTTTCAGAATGGATTGATGCAGTCGATGTTTGTGTGGTAGCAAAGTTTTCCCTTTTTTCTTTTCATATTTTCCATAGATCTAAGCTATGGACAATATGTTGATATTATGCTTATTTCATGCTTTCATCAAATCAATTTTTCTTAGTTTATTCGGCTAATTATGCATTAATGATAGATCTTCATTCAATTGGTGGTTTGGTCCCTCTCCTTGGTTATCTGAAGAACTCTCATTCTAACATTCGAGCAAAGGCTGCTGAGGTAGTAACCACCATTGTCCAGAATAATCCTCGGAGTCAGCAACTGGTTATGGAAGCAAATGGCTTAGAGCCTTTACTGAGTAATTTCACATCAGACCCTGATATGACCGTCCGAACCAAGGCACTTGGTGCAATATCTTGTAAGTATCGTTTTACTGAATCTCTGATGATGGATTTTTGATATGCTGCATATCTTATGAAAAAGATGTTTATGATAATTCCTCATGTATCTCAGCTTTAATCCGACACAACAAGCTAGGTGTTACCGCATTTCGTCTGGCAAATGGTTATGCAGCCTTGAAAGATGCTTTAGGATCTGAGAATGTGAGATTCCAAAGGTAATACTGTAATAACATTTGGTTATATATAATCATCAGCAGTATAGTGAATTTAGGCAGTTAGAAAAGGGCTTTGAGTCTGAACTTTAAGGAATTCTGATTGATGCCAGTTTTTCAATGGTAAACTGCTATTTCACCATAATGTACTCTTCATATAGCTCCTCTTTTGATGCTTTATTATGGGCCAAATCTTTTGCAGGAAAGCCTTGAACTTGATCCATTACCTACTGCACGAGAATAGGTCAGATTGCAGTGTTGTGACTGAGCTAGGATTCCCACGCGTTATGCTGCATCTTGCGTCGAGCGAGGATGCAGAGGTGCGGGAGGCTGCCCTTCGGGGCCTTCTTGAGCTTGCTCAAGATAACACAGAAGGGAACGCTGGCAGATTGAGTGAGGAAGACCTGAAATAGAAGCAACTACTTGAAGAACGGATTAATGGTATCAGCTTGATGTCATCTGAAGATTTGGGGGCAGCTAGAGAGGAGAGACTGTTGGTAGACTCCATATGGAAGGCCTGCTATAATGAACCATCCTCCCTGCGAGAGAAAGGGCTTCTTGTTCTTCCTGGAGAAGATGCACCACCACCTGATGTTGCTAGCAGGCTTTTTGAACCCCCTCTTCGGGCATGGGCTGCAAATCCAAATACCACCACTGAGAAGAAGCAAGCTCCTCCTCTCTTGTTAGGATCAGGTCCTCCACCAGAGACTGGAAATGTCCAAGATACATCAAGTGCCGAACAACAAAATGCATCCCATTAAAGTACTTTGAGTAGGCAGTTTTTACATGTCAGGTTTTAGCTGATGTATCATATTTACTATCCCAGGTTTTGAATCTTTTACTGAGCTGATTTACATGAGTTCTCAGTTAAACTATTTTCAATCTCGAGCATGTATGTATAACAAGGGATCCTTTCTCCATTTCGAATTTACCAATGTGTGCTTAGTTCTTCGTGTGAAACTTTAGCTGGTAATTTCCTTATTGAAGTATATGAGACTGAGAGGCAAATGAAATAGTGTAATTCATTTCATCTTCTATCTTTAAGACATTTACTAGCTTTCTGACCGAGAGAAGCTACAAAGATACAGTGAGGTAACATCATAACTCCTTTTAAGAAGATATCAACTAATGACATTTTTATTCTAGTTTGCTCCACTTTCCTTGAAGAACCAGGATACTTGGTGCTTCAAAAAGGAGGTGGGCAAAAAGTGATCACGTACCGCGAAGCTCTACATCTGTTAAGACTGGAAGAATCATCAAAAGCATAACTATAAGCCTTTGGACATATGGCCTTGAAAAGATTCGCAAATAGAGTAGGCTTGCAGGTTCTGGGGTTAGCATATTCCCCAGTACAACAGTTCTTGGCAGATTGCATAGCCAAGCAAGCACTTTTACACCCCACAACTTTCCCATCTTTCTTCACTTCCAAAGCAGATGGGCAACAGACATTCAGATCCACTTCACAGGATGCCATGCTACATCCTATTCCACCCCCAACGGGATGCATAGAAACAGGCAAATTAAATCCGTCAACCAAGCTAACATCGTAGTAATGCAGAGGTGAACTGGATGATCCAAGGGTCATTTCAACTACTGTTGCCGGAGGTGTGCCACCAGTGCCTTGACAACAAAGTAAACCCGAACAATCTCCAGTGTCACACGAGCCTTTTCCGTTCTGGTCAAAACTGCATCCCTGCCTACCCCATATCCTTCCTGACCACTTCTGAGGCACGTCAATTACTACTTCCTCTCCACTTCCAAGGTGGAAACCACCATCTTTTGGTGTTGGATTCCCAGCACTTCCAAGTAGTCCAGGCCATACACTTTCATTGCAGTTGTTCACTATTATGAGCTGCTCCCCATCTGCAGAATCCATCAGATATCCACAAACATCAAAAGTCAGTAATCTGATCGACACACAAACACATATCTTAACAAACCAAAAAGGAAAAAGGAGTTTTTAAGACAAGAATGATGAATACTTGCTGTGCATACTGAGACCAACAGGTAGAGAAGAAAACAGATGAATCCTGAATTTGACATTTTCGCAGATGTACTCTGCTGCTCTCGGACGCTTATATATATACGTGTGTTTGTGGATGTGAGAGGGGGTCGTGGGGTTGCATGTGGTGAGCAACTAAGGCAATGGCTTCCAAACATGGCGCCACAAGTGAAACGGTTAGTGAAACATGCGAAAGTGCGCCTTTTGGCTTTTCTTTTAATCTCTCTTCTTCTCTTTACTCTTTCACAACAGTACACAGGGGATTGGGCATATATCCATTGCTTCTAAAAGGGGTCTTCTTCTCCATTTCTGATCTCTGTTCCAATACTATATTGTTACAAAAGAAACAGAACCAAACACAAAGTTCCCTCAACGTTGGAGACCATGAAGCATTTACATTTCATAAGATCAAAGTAAGGTCAATGTGATTAACTACGCCAGACTAATATTTTTATTAAGTAATTGTTATATTTTATTATTTAATAAATTAAAAATATAAAAAATCATAAAAATAATTATATACTCTTATATATTTCATTTCAAAATTATTTTATAGTGTTTAATTTTAATTTATTAAATAATAAAATTCACATATGATAAAAATATAATATTTAACAATTATATAATAAAAATTTACATTAACAAATAACTTAATTTCGAGTTATTTTTATTAAAAACTAAAAGTTAATATTTTAAAATTACTTTATTAAACTTGCATTACTATTTTTTTAATTAACCTATTCCAAATTAAAGTATTGAGAATTTTAATTATATCGTCGTCATCGTTGTCGTCATATCCCGAAGTCCTGCAGTAAAGAGGGGTTTGGGAGGGCCTGATAGTACCAGCCTTACCCTTACTTTGTAGAGAGGCAGTTTTCAGTAAACCCACATACATATGTGACAGGATAACAATGATGCAGATTAAAGGAGTAAATACGTAAAAACTAACAGTATATATATATACACAATAGTGATCATAACAGACCCCACCATAGAATTAATACAATAGGAATGATATATAATGAGTATAATAATTAATAAAGAAAATAATAATAATAATAATAATAATAATAAGATAAATAATAATAATACTAATAATAATAGAATTTTAATTATATCATAAAATCTACACTTAAACTATAAGTTGGAAACGACGTGTCGTTCGCCAGTTTCTGTTGATTTCAGTCTTTTCTTACCTGAAGAGTCTAAAACCATTTTTCAGGGTTCTAGCAATTTTACAAGGCATGGCTATGCTTCGCTCTCTCTTAAAGCTATCGACGGCAGCGACCACCGTAGCTAGAAGGTACCAGTTGGGGCCCACCTCCCTCAAGTCTTCCTTACTGACTGCGTCACCGCCACCGTCGAGGTTGTTCCACTCTGAAATCAGTGGCGAAACTGCAAACCCAGTTGCTCTTCAGATGATTGACTACGCACTCTCCCTTGACCGGTCCCAGAAATCAGGTTCCTTTTTTATGTGATTTGCCTGCTACCCTTGTTGTTTTTTGGATTAAAGGTGTTGGATTTGTTCGAAAGTTCACTTTTTTTTTTAATGTAATTATATGGATAGATGAATCACATGCACAAGCTATGTTGGTTTTGGAGCAGTGTTCTTTGTC
>JAOTBA010000006.1:7480-26535 GCA_025629845.1 Erythroxylum squamatum
GAGGACAATACCTGGAGTGCCGGTGGTAGAGGCCGGGCTCTACACAGTAACGGATCGGCCAGAGTTCGGTCGTTACAGCTACCCTGCTGAGGTAAGGTTATAAAATCCTTATGAGAGCAAATAGCAACGAGTGGAAACCTCGTTCCACTCATTGCTATTTGGTAGGTTATTCCAACCACTTTAAGGGCTACAGATTTTACTGTAGAGAAGGAGGGACCAGAATAGTGAAATCACAAATGGTTAAGTTTCTGGAATACGATGTCCATGATGAGCGAGGATCTTCACATCCTCTAGGAATTAGCAAGACGGATACTACGATTATTTCGTATCCACCCCTCATACAGCCAGGTCCAGTTGATGAAGGTCGGAGTACTATGCCCATGCAGGCACAGGGACCTATACCTGTTCAGGAAGAGGTTTTTAAGGTACAAGAACCTGTGCAGTTGCGCAGATCCACCAGAGAGAGGCGACTTGCTATCTCATCAGATTATATGGTCTATTTGGGTGAGCAAGACTATGACATAGGACATGTTGTAGATCCAGTTACTTTTACAGAAGCCATTTCTAGACCCCATGCAAACTTGTAGTTAGAAACAATGAAGAATGAGATGCAATATATGAGGCATAATAAGGTATAGGAGCTTGTTGATTTACCTTAACATTGCAGGCCTGCCAATTATAAATGGCTATTTAAGATCAAGAAGGACACACAAGGTTAAATTGAGCGGTTTAAGACTCATTTGGTTGCCAGGGGATTTACTTAGAGAGAAGAAGTTGACCTCAATGTTATCTTCTCTCTTGTATCCTCAAAGGTTACATTTAGAGTGATTATGACAATAATAGCTCATTATGACATAGAGCTACATCAAATAGACGTTAAAATAACTTTCCTGAATGGTGACCTTTATGAGGAGGTCTATATGGAGCAACTTGAAGGATTTCAGGATTAAGATGCAACTGACCAAGTTTGTAAGTTGATTAAATCAATATACGTTTTGAAACAAGCTTCCAGACAATGGTACCTAAAATTTGATGAGGTTTTGATCTCATTCGGCTTTGTGGAAAACAGAGTTAAAAGATGCTTATACTATAAAGTCAGGGGAGCAAAGTTATCTTCCTATTATTGTACGTGAATAATATCTTGCTCGTGTTAAATTATTTGACCATGTTGCATGAGGTAAAGTAACTTTTGGCCAAGCACTTTGACATGAAGAACTTAGGTGAAGCATCTTTATCCTTGGTATACAGATTCATTAGGACAGATCTCGACACTCATTAAGCCTCTCACAAGTAGCATACATTAAGCGAGTGCTACAAAGGTTTAATATGGCTGACTGTGAACCTGTTATAGCACCTATCTTTTATAGCGAGAGATTATCATTAGCACAGTGTCCAAAAAATGAAGTCGAGAGAGAGCCTGTAAGGAATGTCTCATACTCTAGTGCAGTTGGTAGTCTGATGTATGCTCAGGTGTGCACTAGATCGGATATTGCATTTGCTATTGGACTGCTGGGTCGATTTCTAACTAACCCAAGTGTAGATCATTAGAATGCAGTTAAGCGAGTGTTAAAATACCTAAAGGTATTGAGGATTATACGTTGACATACAGAAAAGTCAACGAATTTGTTAGATATTAACGGAACAAAACATAATCACAAAGATCATGTAAAACACAGGATCATTTCATATATGCATAGAAAACGAAAAACACATACTTGGTTAATCGTTGTTATTCCACCGATTAAAGCATTGTTACTGCCTTCTCTTCCTTTTCCAGAAGTCTTTCTATTTCTTAAACAAGTTTTTTTTTGTTTTTCACAGATCGATCCATCTGTGTTTGTCTGTGGTGTTTTTTAATTGATACATCGTTAACTACCTTTGGTAGTTATGGAAGGGACAATGACTTTAACACCCCTCATGGGTGTATATAATTCATCAGATCCCATTCAAGATTTGGTTCTAAAAGTGGTCCGAAGAATAGCTGCAGAGAGCGTGCAAAAAGTTACGTCTAATAAGCACCGGTGTCGGTTCGAATGCCTTATAAATGTTTTCCATCCTTTTGTTATTTGTTTTATAATCAAAATTGAACACGTGTAAGCTGCACGATTATTATACATATTTGGTCCAATATTGTCGTCATTTCTGTGCATCGTAAAATACATATTCGCGATGGTATTTCTATTCAAATAAGTTGTTATTATTACATATAAAATAAAATTTTGGACTTAAATGAAAATTTGCCACAAATTTAACTAAAAAAGTCCTTAAACTTTTAATATTAGACTAATAAGATCTTAAAAATATTTGCCTTTTCAATATTATATATATATATATAAATAGTTTGAGTCTTCATTTAAATTTTCTTTTGTCACGCATGGATATAATTATACTCTGTACTTGCCTTTTTATAAGAATTATGCGTATAAAAAGTATCAGACTTATAATTATATTTGAATTACGAGTTATACAAGAAATATATATTGGTTAACTTAGATCTCAAAATTAAAAACAGATCTTTAGAGTATACACCCGTTAGAAAAAAATAATTTATGTCTTGGCTAGCATAACTGAGGTTTTAGTTGTCAGTTTTTGTTATGTATCTTAGAGCTCTTGTTGATTTTTGGGTATTATATTGGAGTAGCACATAATCCATAAAAGTGCTAAAATTACAACAATCTTCTGTGGTTTAGTTGCTTTTCAACAAATAAAACGACTGAGGTTTGAATATAGATTAAAAAAATTTGTGTATTTTGATAATTGTTATAATATATTACTTCACAAGAACTTACCGCTTAACTTTGTAAAATTATTTGTGTCACGTTACAATAGAATTATTGAAGAATTTTAGTTAATTACAGTTAATAATATTTCTAGAAATTAATTCTATAATGAACTTAAAAATTTTTGTACATTGAAGTAGATAAAAAAAATATTTTACACATTTGAATCTCTACTATTAAACTAAAATTACACAAATTTGTTTGGTAAATTGCACGGGGGTCGATGTGATATTAATCCCTATTTGCAAAGTGAATAAAAAGGGGCATCACCAATCGACATTGAGTGATAGTAGTTGTTAAAGCTGGGGACAGGCAGGGACTGATTTGGGTCTAATCATTGCCTCGTGCATGCCATCGATCTCTACTCTCTACTTTCCTTTTGTTGGTTGAAACGTCCACTGTAACTCCATCATGCTAGTGAACTGTTGACAGGATTTGCTTATTCTTTTTTCCTCTCAATTATGTATGAAAAAACTAATACTACACTTATGATCTGATGATAATGTATGATTAGATACAAATAACATATTTTAAGACATACCATATGATTATTTCTTAGAACAAAAGATAAGGATAATAATAAACAATTATGTAAAAGGGTTACAGTCGGAACAGGGACTGGTCACGTCAGGCGCACCTCCGTTTCACAAGTGCTTCCAAGATTGGATCCCACACTCCCTCGTGGGCAGAATTATTGTCCACCCCATGCCCGTGCCTTTTCATTTCTATTAGTCCTCATGTCTCCTTCGATACGACGCATACTTTTTTCTCTCAAGCGCTTATTTATAGGCTTTACGACTCACTCACTCTTCACCTCATTATTCTATCTAACATCTTCTCCTTCCTTGTGTTTCTTAAAAATAACACTCATCATCACTACTAAGCTGTATACGGCATCCAGCTGCCATTTCTTCTTCTCCTTTTTACTGTGTGTTTTCTACGTCTACTGAGCAACTAAATATTATATTCATCGCTTTAATTTCATATATACTACGTACTAATAATTCATTCATTTATATCCTCGTAACATACTCTAGAAGTCCAACCGATCGAGATGAGGATGATGATTGATCTGGGCAATCAAAGAGGCCCCCTTCATATTCTCGATGCTCCAACCTCTGTGGAGTGCGGGAGAGAGGTAAGGTTCCGGCGTTCGTTGAGGTCTCTAGTGGAGTGCATGGTTCCATGTTGTGGTTTTGTGCCGTCGGATTCACTTGCGAACGACGTCACAGTCTCATCCCCATCATTGTCAACAACTCATCATCACGGCTCTGGATCCAGTTCCAGCGTCGTCACAGGGACCTTCTTTGGTTACAGGAAGAGTAAGGTGAGTTTTTGCCTGCAAGAGGACACGCACATCTCTCCTATGATATTGTTAGAATTCGCCGTGCCAACCGCGTTCCTTGCAAGAGAGATGCAGTATGGGTTGCTCCGAATAGCACTGGAATGCTCCTGCAGCAACAGGGAAAACGAAGGAACGAACCGGTCCTCCCTCTTCAACGTGGCGGTGTGGTCTATGTACTGCAACGGCAGGAAGGTGGGTTACGCCTTGAGGAGGCAGATGACGGTGAATGACGCGGCCGTACTCAAACAGATGCAATCAGTCTCAGTTGGCGCCGGCGTTTTGCCCGCGGCCCCTAAATCCCAGGACGGAGATCTCATGTACCTTCGTGCTAGTTTCCAACGAGTCATCGGATCAGTTGATTCGGAGTCCTTTCACATGATTAATCCCGTGGGCAGTTCTGGTCAAGAACTCAGTATCTTCCTCTTGAGATCATGATGTCATTTTTACATTTTCTGTACTATACTATATGTATACATACATATATGTTTCGCATTTAATTATATGGAAAAAGTAGCATTAATTTTATCCTTTGTTTTTTCTTTCAATTATTTTATTATTGACACGGTTTATATATATACGTAATTGGTAACTGCCTCTAAAGAAATTGTGCGGTCTTAATTACCTTTCATGTTATGCTAGATTAATTACTTTACTTGGTGGTTAAGGTTAAAAACAAATTGCAATCAGTTTCAAACACAATTAAAGGTTGTGATCACTTTTTGCAACATTGAATGATACAAGTGGGGCCTCATGTTGGCAGATTAATATTGATTGGCGTGTATGATTAAGAATTGTTTATTACCGAAGAAAATAATTAAATTAATTAAACCAAGTGCATGCACGACTATCAGCCAGAGCTTTCGTGAATTATCCTCTGACTGACAGGGGAAAAAAAAAAAGGAAAAGGAGAAGTATAGCGACTAGCGAGGGAGGAAGAACGAATGTCTCTGTCTGCATCCACTTTAAGCTATCTATCTATCTATAGCTTCAGTGCAAGGTGGAGATAGAGTTTAGAAGTAGCAGCTAAGTTGAAGCTGTCCTTAGGAAAGAGAAATGGCACTAATTAGGCCACTAACTTTTCGATAATTTGGCTGCTTCTGTGCATCTATACATGAAAAAAGGAATCAAATGTCACATAAAATACCATAAGATGCCAAACTGTGATTGACCGTTGACTGCCTCTTTTAAATTATTGAAGCCCTTGATTAGAACAAAAGGGGGATGATAGTTGTTGTTGTTGTTGATATATGTAGCAGACGTCTTCCACCAAATTTTTATAGACTAATTTCCGATCGTCTTCTTCTCCGTGGACACAAAATATATAGACTAGATGCCTATGATTTAATATTATAATTATATCATACATTGGACGTGCACACCGGTGGGAGTTTCCCACACGAACACGACAGAACGGGACCCGCCTAGTCTTTACGCTTTGTCCAATTTTTATCCAAAGTCCACTCAATCCGAAGTTCAGTCCAACTGACTCATAGTTTGGACTCTACTGCCCTGACGAGCCCAGTTTATATTGCACTGCAGTAGTTCCCTTGTTGGGTCTCGTCTGGTAATTTCAGCCTTCCTTCCTTTCCTTTTGCTCCATCTACCGTTGGGAAGTGCCGGTCAATTATATATCAACTAAGCTCGTTTAAAATAGGTGTGGTGTTGAATAAGTGACACTTAGTTTACTAATTACATAATACATCCAATGTTATGTTACTATCAGATTATCGAGGTAAACAAAGGATCTTTCCTGTGCAATATAATGCAACGAGAAAAGTGTACACGACGAGTATTGATTGAAGAAAATGGACAGTACAAGTATGACCGGAGGGTGTTATGGTGGTTCTGGCTGGCCAGTTTGTATTAAATAGGCTGGACCCATGGCTGGCTGCAAAGTGTACATCCATCTAATTGGACCAAAATAGAGGAGTGTTGGATCATGTGGGTTGGGTATAGTACTATTGTGTAATCATTTAACAGCTAAGACCAATAATTAATTTCAATGCAAAGAGGAAAGACAGCTGGGACATCTCTCTCTCTCTCGTATCAGCAAAAAGGCCAACCTATTGCTCTTTAATTTATTTATAAAGTAAATAAGAAACGCTTTTTATATTTATTACCTATTTTGATATCGATTGAAAATTAGAAAAAGAAATCCTAGCCATCATGAGCAACCACAAAAGGATTTGACTCTCTCCCTTAATTAATTAATCAGCTATATTAATAACATTAAGCATGTGTAACTGCAACTGCAATGCATGAGTCTTGGTTGGTGCTGGAAGGGAGTTGGCAGAACTAATACATATACATCTGTCCCTGTCGTCTGCTCTGTCCGACTCCGACTGCCTTTCCTGCGTAATCATCATCACTCTTCTACTGAATCTAATCCTCAACAATTTTTAACTAATTGCATATTACATCTTACGATCTCTCTCCTTCTGTTTTTGTTTAATACACATACAAATGATTTCCAAGAGGATAGGCCACTAAGATATATGATTCATAATAATTGCTTCTCCTTCTTTTAGTAAGTAATGCCCCTCCTTGTCACTCCATGCGACTCATATCATATGGTCTGGTCCCTTCCGCGTCCCTTCTTCTTCTTCTTTGTGTTTTCTTACGACTTTAATTTTTGCAACAACTCCATGGTCGAACAGCATGGGTCCCAATCCTATTACGGTCGTTTTGGTTGAGAACTAACTCATTACACAAAGTATACAATTTACTCGACGGAAACGTACAGGCTGTTTCCAGATGGTCGTAACACACGAATACAAGCACAATAGGATGTCTGTTTCAGATAACACCTCGTCTTCGTCTTCGTCTTCATCTCATTCTCTTCCCTTCCAAACTTCCCCAAGGTAAAAGTTCTCTCTTCTTTTTCTTTTCTCTTTTTTTTTTTTTTTTTGCCTTGTATTGCCAAATCCAAGAAACTCCATTTTCTGACTTCATTTGTCATGCTCTTACCTGCAGTTTTCCGGTCGATGCCATGATCAATGGTTTCACTCTTCTTGGTAATGTAACCTCCAAGACATCTTCCCAGTCAATTTCTGTAAGTAGTATCCTTCTCTATTCTCCACTCCTAAGCAACTAGTTCTTATTAGAGTACTTCTTCTGTTCACTTTAAATCGCTCCTTTTGCTATAATTTACCAACCATAACATATCTACTGCACATTCCTATGCTTAAAGCTATGTGCGTCACGATATGAAGAGTGTGCGACTTTCCAGCTCTTTTAGTGGAGTGTGTGCACTGTTGTACCTTTTCTGAATAAGTTTATGCATCTTGTTCCTTTCTTTTTCCAATGCTTCCAAATGACTGTCCTCAACTCCATCACTGTAGACGGAACTTTCGTTAACATTGTCTTTTAGAGAAGACAATTTCTTACTTCCTTTACTTGATGGTTGCACTTGGTAAAATTTCACAGCCGTATCACATTAACTAAATGCCTTCTTTCTTAAACAGTAATTTTTTTCATGCCACAGATCGTAAAGTTGGAGGAAGATTCATCCTGTGAGGCTTCACTAAGTTGGGATTCCGAGAACAAAGTGGCTTCTAGTACCATCATTTCAATTCCTAGTGACGAAACTCCCACTCCTAAGGTTTAATACACGTTCCTGTTCTATTATTGCCCATTTAAAGAAAAGAAGTAAAAATGTTTCCCAATATCTTATAATTTGAGCGCAAGAATGGAGTTCTCTGTAGTCAGAATTGTCTCTGCTCATGGAAAGCAAGAAGATAGCAATAAAGAAACAGGATAAAGAAAGAGAACAACAAACATTTTACCTATTCTATTGATTCCTTTTAATTTTTAATACTGCATTATATATTAGTAATCTTAGTGGAAATCTTTCCGTGTCTTATAATGACCTCTTGTTACCTATTGCAGCCTTCTGCTGAAATCAGGAAGGAGATTGACATACTTGAGGCTGAAATATTGCACTTGGAGCGTCATCTTCTTTCACTCTATCGAGCAGCTTTTGAGGAAAAGCTGCCCTCCTTACCTTATATCGACAATAACCATTTACAACACAAGGTTGGATCACCATTTCAAGTTGCGTCAAATCAGAGAAATCAGGATATAAAATCATGTGCACGAATAAGTGGTTCCATTCATGTTGATCAAACCTTTCCTCCGCAAGGTCGGCCGACTTTGGACAAGCAAAGCTGCCCTGCCACCGATCATTCGCAGAGAACGAAGGTATGCATGCTTGTCCACTAAAATAATCTGCCATTTGGGTTGTGTTCAAAAATTAAGATGCCTGATCATTGCAGGACCAGAAAAATGCTGATTCTGGTCATCGCAGTCTTGCGGATCACCTGGGTGCTTCCTGCTTATTTAACAGCATTATGACTCCAGATAGACTTTCTGAAGACATAGTGAGATGCATATCTTCTATTTACTGCAGACTTGACAACCCCCAATATCGCCAAATTGGTTTATCTGCTTCTCCCCTGTCATCTTTGTCTTCCTCCAGTATATTTTCTTCAAAAAATCCTCAAGATAGTTGGAGTCCACATTGCAATGAGGATGCTATAGATTGCCAACTTCAAGGTTTGAAAGAAAGGAATGGACCTTATGCTGGAATGGTGGAGATTGTGAACCTGTGCTTAGATAATGACGCTCTCAATTATGCTGCTACAGCGCTGAAAAGTTTCAGGTGGTTCACATCCCTGTTTTTCAAAATTGGGCACCATTGAGCTTCTTAAAACCCTTTAACTTTAGAACTCTAACCAAGCATTGTAGCTCCAAATTATGCCATCTTTTATGATACCATCATACTAGACATCAGACAAAGGAATTATCGTTCAGAATTCTGGCTAGGGACAAATGACATTCTTGTTTGTGGGTCTTTTTCAGAATGGGAGAAGTTAACTAAGCATTCAAATACCATCTTCATAAATTTATCTAAGCATTCAAAAGGTTACTGCTCTTCGTATATTTCTCATTGCTTTATAGCGGTGTAGGTCAATGGTACGAAGTCTTGAGAAGGTGGATCCAAGGAAGATGAGGAGGGAAGAGAAACTTGCATTTTGGATTAATATCCATAACGCCTTGGTCATGCATGTTAGTATTCTAAATTCTTAAATTTCCTTATACTTTCCCCTAAGGATAATTAATAACAGCAGGAAACAAGATTAGTTTATTTGGCATAGCTACATTTGACCCATAACAAGAGGAAGTTGTTCATACATTCTTGATCAATGCTGCAGGAAAGTAGTTATAGATGATATAGATTATACATTCCAAACTTACAAGTTTTCAGGCTGATCCACGTCTAGCATTTCTTGGGTACTAAATATCTGATTCTAAAGTGACGGTCCTAAGTAATTGACCTCAGACCCGTCTGAGAGGCTAGGATGCAACGTCAAGAAACTATTTATCCTAGAACTTAACAACAAGATAACAGAGAGGAGTCGAATGGTTGGGTTCGATAGCCTACTGGCTTGTATACATAGCCACCTTGATCATGAAATCTCGTGTCTTTGAATTCAGAAACTATGGCTGATGTAGAAGGCAAAGACTATTGCAATTGCTGTAAATATGGTCCAGATGTGATGAAACTTTCTTGCAGGCATATTTAGCTTACGGGAATCGTAATCATGTAAGAAATGCGTCTATTCTGAAGGTGAGAAAATGTAATCTATACTATCTGTTACTTTGCCTGCCACATTAAAGTTGGATTATTCATACTTTGATTAATGCTGTTTTATAATCACTTCAGGCGGCTTACAATGTGGGTGGACATTGCATAAACGCATGTACGATACAGAATTCAATTCTTGGAGTGCGGTCGCACTACTCACAGAGGGTATGACTATGGGAAAATCTTGTCTTTTTACTGTTGGAAGTAGCTAGCTATATGTACACGATAAAGCACACGAATGCAGCCATTTTTCATTATGTTTTGGCAAACTATTGTCCTGACAAACATTTTGCTGATGCTTTAGGAATTCTTATTAGACACGACGATAATGGTATGATTTCTCTATATTTGCATGAAATGTGTGTGGAATGGTTGCAGTGGCTACAAGCACTGTTTTCCCCTGGAAGGAAACTGAGGAACGGAAACATCAAACATGCTTATGCCCTGGAGTATCCAGAACCGCTTGTGCATTTTGCACTCTGTTCGGGGGCATACTCGGACCCACCAGTAAGAAAACTGGTTCTTTTTGTTCTTTCAATTATTTAAACACGTAGAAATTAGTGGGCTTTGAGAATTCAATTTTTCTAAAAAAAAATTACTTGAAGGTTCGAGTGTATAGCAGTAAGAAGATATTTGAGGAACTAAGACTTGCGAAAGAGGAATTCATACAAGCGAGGGTGTACATCCAAAACCAAAAGGAAGTAAAGATATTCCTACCAAAATTGCTTTCATATTTTCAGAAAGATATGTCTATGGATTCGATGGAGCTACTAGAATTGATATCTCGTCATCATGAAGAACAACAATGCAAGGCTTTGAGAAGATACATTGCGAGGGAAAAGCCTGAGAAATGCATCAATTGGTTACCACAAGCCTCTTCCTTCCGCTATTTGATCCATGTCCAAAACCAATTTGTCCAGTAAAGTTAAATTTAAATTCCTCGGTCGTTGACAGGTCCTGTACTAGGCCCACCAATGTATTGTGTGTTGTGTATAATAAATTATTACTCTTGTCTCAGACTGATTAGTATTCTGAGTTCTCTTTATTCTTTCTTTAATTGTTTTAATTTTTTTAGTATCAAATAAAGCTAATGAGAAGTTTTTGAATTGTAGCATCAGAAGAAATAAAATGGTTGGAATTGGGATTGGGATTGGGATTGGGATTGTCGGTCGAATAGATGGTATAGTGGGTTAAGTTACAATATCCATCAGGCCGAAGTTACCAGACCCAACCCGACCCTAACAGGTCTGAATCGACCTGGGCTCAGATGCAAATCAATTCGAATTGATCTGGCCTGGCCCGTGACACGAGTGAAAAGAAAATCTATACAAGCAGCGTGATCCGCGAAAACGGTGAAACGGTCCATTGACCATTTACAAAATTTTGCACATTCAAATAGTAAAACGGTTGAGCGAAGGAGATGAAAATATCATTAGTTTGGAGAAGAGAGACTGCTCCACATCACCATGGTAATAATCACGATCTTTCCCGATGCTCTGTGATTTGTTCTTTTTCTTTGGCAAACGATGCAGCTGTGTCTGTCTGTGTTACGTTTGTATTGTACAGATTCATTTTGTTCTTCTGATTAGTCGGCAAGGAAAAGTGAGGTTGACGAAATGGTATTCGCCTTATTCACAGAAGGACAGGGCAAAGGTATTCTCAACCTTTTCTTTTCTTCTTCTTCGAATGTTATGTCATAATCGAATGTAATTACGGGAAATGTGTGTTGGCGCGCAAAAGGTAATCAGGGAGCTTAGTGGGATAATACTGAACAGAGGTCCCAGGCTCTGCAACTTCGTGGAATGGAAAGGCTTTAAGGTTGTTTATAGAAGGTATGCGGGGCTCTATTTCTGTATGTGCATCGATGAGAATGACAACGAACTCGAAGTTCTTGATATTATTCACCACTATGTTGAGATACTCGATCGCTATTTTGGCAGTGTAAGCAATTCCGTTAATACCTCATTCAATCAAAAGCTCATCCACAGCACTTGCTCGTTTCCCTTTTCTTTTTCTTTTTTTGAACTGATTGGGTTTTATTTATTTGTTCTCACATTCCCATATCACTTGAAAGGTCTGTGAACTCGATTTGATCTTCAATTTTCACAAGGTTAGAACTCGTTTACTCATAAATTAGTTAATGCATGATGCTGTGTGAAATTAAGAAGAAGCTGGTGGAAAATGCGCAGGCGTACTACATACTGGATGAGATACTGATAGCGGGTGAGTTTCAGGAGTCAAGCAAGAGAAGTGTTATACGCTTAATGTCTGCACATGTAATTTCTTCTTCTTCTTTGCCATTTGTTTTTTCTTTTGGATACAAGTACAAGTGTGAAGGATTGAAACTGCAGGATTCAATGGTGGAAATGGCTAAAGAACAGGCCAGTTCTATTGGCAACATGATCGCCCAGGTCACCAAATAAACAGCTCGTCCTCCTACCCCCCATTATTTCCGGTGGCAAACAAAGTCTTCCGATTGTTCTAGGCTTCAATAATCTTTTTTGGCAACTTTTGTCTTTGTTTCCGATGCTTCTTGTTATATGCATTTGTGTTTCACAAACAAGTTAATAGACACAATGTTTGTTGTTGCAGTGATTATTATATTACCTGCAAAATGGGTCAGTCTCATATCTGATCATCAATAGCTAATATCAAAGCTATAACCATCATTATCACTTTCTTTTTTATGGAAGCTTTTCTCTCACTTAACAATAGACCGCTTCGTTCTACTTCTTCCCCTGCATGAGAGGAGGTTAAAAGATCACGTGAGACGGTGAGAAGGCAAAATTAAAAGAAAAAAAAGAAAAAGAAAAAGAAAAATGTTCGAAATAAAAAAAGAAGCTAAAGACGCGGCCCGCGGTTCTCCAAAGGGGGAGACTGGGGTATTGTTAAGGCAAAAGCGCCATTCAAATGCTTACAAACAGCGGGCAAAGCGATTTTATGTAACATATCCGTAATCGAGGTTACGATCAGCAGTCGTCAAATTTCCCAACTATTATCCCAGTCTCTGCGTCCAGAAATAATGGAGTTTTCTTCACCGGTAAACATTTAGCATTCTGTTACTTACTTTTATCGTCTATTTTGGGGCGGGAATCGTGTGGGCGGGCCTCCGATGCGAGCTACTAAAGTGGTATTTGGGAATTGTCATAGAGTTCTACTCTACCTGCTGACGTCCCTCATTGAGATTTTGCTTAACAATGAGAGTCAGTGCGAGACTTATAGTTGTGATTTCCCTTTTAGGGTTTTTATTGAAAATGGGTATTCCAGAATGCTTTGTTGGAGTCTGAATGTCTCACTTTGCATATGAGTTCATCATATGTTCTATTCGGTAATTCTAGATAAATGGAATCTCAGGAAGTTGATGGAGAAAATGAAGAAAAAGGAGGAGGAGGAGCAGCAACGAGGTTGAGACAATTAGAAGAGTCAGTAGAGGCCCATCCGGAAGATCCCTCCCTTCATTTTGATCTTGTATTTTATACTCTCCCTCATCTCCTTTAGCCAATTGTTTTTCCTTCTTATTTGTCTTGTTTAGATATGGCTTCATGCGTCCATCGAAGAAAAGAACGAAAGGAAATGCGTCTAACAAAATGGAAAATTTGCAGGGACTGTTGTTGTGGGAAGAAGGAGTTGATTCTACGTCCAAGGAGAAAGCTGCTGAGCATTTTTTAATCTCAGCCAAACTTAACCCACAAAATGCTCAAGCTTTCAAGTACCTGGGACATTACTACTCTAATTTTGCCCTCGATTCTCAGAGGGCTCTCAAATGTTACCAGAGGGCTGTCTCTCTTCATCCTAATGATTCTGATTCAGGTGATGCCCTCTGTCAGTTGTTGCGCCGATCTGGTAAAGAGAACTTGGAGCTCGCCTCCTGTAACGAAGCCTCTCAAAAGTCTCCCAGGGCTTTTTGGGCTTTTCGTCGTTTGGGTTTTCTCCATTTGCACCATAACCGTTGCTCAGAAGCTGTTCGTTGTCTCCAGCATGCAATTCGAGGTTATCCCACATCTGCTGATTTGTGGGAAGTAAGCCTAGCTCCTTCTCTTCTTTCTTGTTCTACTCACTTATATCTACTTCATTTCACTCTTCTCCTGCTCAATACATGTAATCATTTTGATTTTCTTCCTTCTCCCATTCTATCCTCTGATAGGCGCTCGGTGTTGCCTACCAGCGACTTGGGATGTTTACTGCTGCTACTAAGGTACATTCTTTTTTGTTTAGTAGGACATAGACGACATGCTGATATGTTATCATTTGTGGAATCATTGATTTACACAGAACCTGTTCAAATGATGTGTTGCTAAATGGCAAAAATATGTTTTTGAAAAGAAAAAAATATTGGGGAATTCTATCATAGCAATGCACTGTGATAATATTACAATAGTCATGTAGTGCTCAGCTTATGTTAATAAGTCAAGGATGCTGAGATCCAAGAACATTTCTACCCTCCAATTCAAGTCAGGCCCTCCCCAAAAAAGAGGAACACGTCACTCATATCTATCAGCTTATTCATCATTACTATTCCGGCTTATACTTTCTATCATATTTCCCTCAGTGGATCTTCTTTTTCTTCTTCTCCTTTTTTGCCCCTTATCCTCCTCCTCCTCCTCCTCCTTCTCCTTCTCTTTCTTCTTCTTCTTCTTCTTCTTCTTTTTCTATAGTTGGAGCTATTTGTTTTTTTCTTTTTCTTTGTATTTGATACATTGGAGATGATAGCCCTTGGTAGAGGAAGAGTAATGGCTGGAACCCATAATCTCTTATGGTGGGGTGGAGAAGTTGCCTGGTTGATCTTGGTATTGTCTTGATTTTTTAATTATGAAATCTAATTCCATAGAGACTGATTTTGAAATGTTAATGAGAAATCGAAATTTATGGCTTCCGGGGAGGCAAATGGTTATGCATATATCTCAACACAGCATTTTTATTTAGTGATTCCAAAGTAACATTTTCCCCTATGTGCCCAAAAGTTGCAGACCTAGTAGTCAATGTTTGTTAACTTTGTTTTTTACCATTGGAGTAGGGTGAAGGGGAGGTAGAAAGTCATTCAAAAGTGAAGAAACACATATTACATTGGACTTAATATGTCCTTACATGGCATAATTTTGAAGGGAAGGAGAGACACAATCATACTGACCTACAAAGTAGCACCTAATGTACTGAGTTGGCCTAATTATGTTGATTAATACAATTCTTGTCATATAAACCATTATTATTCCCAACCCAAGTTTGGAGACGCATACAAACAAACAATTTGAAGGATTACCATTCACTTGTTCTTGGTTTGTATCTAGGTTATTTATCTTTATGTAGTAGAAAGCAACAAGGCCCTTTACTAGGCAAGTTGTGGATGATATTTAACTTCACCTCTTTCATGACTTGTCATTGGATTATTTTGTTATAGCTTACCTTTCAGTTGATCAACTTATTGCTATACTTGTACCAGTCCTACAGCAGAGCCATTGAATTGGAGGACACTAGAGTTTTTGCTTTGGTTGAAAGTGGAAATATCTTCTTGATGCTTGGTTCCTTCAGAAAGGTAGTTCTTTATCAGTATCAAAGATGGTAAATGACTTGATATTTTTGTTTGTTCCTTTATGAAATTACCTTGTTTTTATTGTTTGATATTTAATTATTAACCTGAGGGCGAGCCTTGGAGCAACTAGTAAGGTTACTCCTTTGTGATTGAAAAGTCATAGGCTCGAGTCACAACCTCTGTGTAAAATACAAAAGGAAGGTTGTGTACAATTGATGACCCTTTCCCAACTCTCATAAAGCGGGGAACCATGTTCACTGGGGCATCCCTTGAATTGTTAACCTACTTGTCTTATATCTTTCCCTTTCTCTTTTTTTTTTCCATGAAAAATCATAGCCACTAGCAGCTGATACTTGTTACACTTTGGGAATATTTGTTCCTCCTCCCCTTACAAATTGATATGAACAAGAAAATTTGTTATATTGCTGATATTTTTATAGGCACTACTTTGCATATATATTGAAGAAAGAATTAATCTTTTTTCTTATTTTGCACAATAAGTGCATTTGAATATATACACAAGTCCTAGCCTAATTTTAGGTAACTAAAATTTTTCCTATTTACAACAATATCCCCTATTCACAACAATTTCCTAAAGTAAATATCCATGATATCCTCTTGTTTCCTATTTTATGGTTAGGAAATAATTTCTCCTAAATCGCTGCTCTGATTTTCATCACTCCCCCTCAAGCTGGTAGGTGCATAGATGTCTTGCATTCTGAGCTAGCTTATAACATCTTGAAATTGTGCATTTGCGAACCCCTTAGTTAGTACATCTACCATCTGTTTGGCAATGTGAACATATGGTGTGTAGATAAGCCCACTTTCCATTTTTTCTTTTATGAAGTGCTTATCAATCTTGATGTGTTTAGTTTTGTCATGCTATACCGGGTTGTGAGCAATATTAATAGCTAACTTATTATCACAGTAAAGCTTCATAGGTCTTTGCCACCTAACTTTCAAATCATTTAAGATGATACGAATCCACAAGAGCTCACATGTACCGTGAGCCACAGCTCTAAACCCTACCTCAGCACTTGATCTAGCCACAACTAATTGCTTCTTACTTCTCCAAGTGATAAGATCGCCCAAAAACATAGTGCAGTACCCACTGGTTGACCTTCTATCAATGCTTGAACTTGCCCAATCTGCATCTGTATAAGCTTCAACTGTCTTATTGTCATTTTTCTTAAACATAATCCCTTTGCTAGGGGTAGTTTAAAGGTACCTCCATACCCTTTACACTGCTTGAAGATGGACAATTTTAGGGTTATACATGAACTAACTAATTACACTTATTGCATATGCTATGTCAGGCCTAGTATGTGACAAATAAATTAGTCTTCCCAAAAGTCTTTGATACCTCCCCCTGTCAACAGGTTCATCATCTTTGGCCTCGTTTAGTTTATGATTATGTTCTATAGTTCTATCAATCGGTTTGCACCCCATCATTCTAGTTTCTTCTAGAAGATCTAGAATATACTTGTGTTGGAATAGAAAAATTCCCTCTTTCGAACGAGCTACTTGTATGCCCAAAAAATATTTCAACTTCCCTAAATCTTTGATTTCAAACTCTTGGGCAAATTTAAGTTTGAAGCGTTTCATCTCTTCAAGATCATTACCTGTGACTATGATGTCATCCACATTAACAATGAGAGATGTCATTTTGTTTTCTACAGCAAATTTAATAAATAGAGTGTGATTTCCTTGACTTTGCTTGTACTTCATTTCCAACATAGCCATTGTGAATCTCCCAAATCATGCTCGAGGAGATCGTTTAAGGCCATACAAGGCTTTCTTTAATTTGCATACTCTCCCAAACTTATCTTGAAATCCAGGAGGGGCTTTCATGCACACTTCTTCATTTAGATTACCATGTAAAAAGGCATTCTTTACATCAAATGGCTACATAAGCCAATCAAAATTAGTTGCCAAGGATAACGGTATACGTATAGTGTTCATTTTTGCTACTAGGGCAAAAGTTTCAGGATAATCAACCCCATAAGTTTGAATATACCCCTTAGCTACCAGCCTTGCTTTATATCTTTCCAATGAACCATCTGCTTTATATTTAATTGTGAATACCCATTTACATCCTACTGGTTTTTTTCCTCTTGGTGAATCTACTATTTCCCATGTTTGATTCTTAATTAACGCATTCATCTCATCATGCATGGCATTTTTCCAATTCTTATCCCTAAGTGCCTCATCAAGTGTTTGTAGTGTGGAAACTGAATTTATTTTTGTAAGAAAACATTTATGCTTGGAGAATATTTGTCAAGTGAAGTGAAGTGTGAAATTGGGTATTTAGTGCATGTTAGTGTGCCCTTCCTAAGAGCTATTGGAACATACAAATCATCAAGCTCAAGCTTTTGTATTTCAGTACCTGATTCCGGGTTAGATCCTTGAGCCTGCTCTGGTAAGGTCTGGATAGTATTCCTTTGTGAGTAGACTAAGAGAGGCTTGTTAGGGATAGGTTTTTGACTTGCTTTTGTCAGATTGGTAAGGTGGTGCAGGGATAGTAGTGGCTGACTCAGTCTGTGTATTTTGGAAATATAAATTAAGAAGTTAGTCTCCTTTTACTGATCTTCCGCAGAATTCCCTATCTCCCCCTGAAGATAAGTATTAGGGAATAAAGATTGACTCTCAACAAATGAAACATCCTTGGAAATGAAGAATTTATGTGAGGGAGGATAAAAACATTTATACCCTTTTTGTGTAGGGGAGTAACCAACAAAGATGAACTTTAGGGCTCGTGGGTCAAGTTTTCCCTTATTGTGAGCATGAATATGAACAAAACTAACACATCCAAACACCCTTGGAGTTAGACTAGTTATATTAAAGCTGGGGAAGAAATTATGGAGCATTCTACCAGTGTTTTGAACTCTAGAGGTCATGAAGCAATTTGTTTATAAAGTGAACTCCAGTTAAAACAGCCTCTCCTCAATAGTGTTTAGGGATTCATTTGATATAATAATGCTCTAGTGACTTTAAGTAAATGTCTATTTTTATGCTCAGCCACCCCATTTTATTGAGGTGTATCAACACAAGGTGATAAATGGATAATGCCTTCTCGTTGAAAGAAAGAAGATAAGGTTTGATCAAAGTATTCCCGGGCATTATTACTCTTGACCCCTTCTATGCTCACCCCAAACTGGTTTTTTATCATATGGAAGAAATTAGGAAAAATATCACTAACCTTTGATTTGTTTTTCATGAGAAAGACCCACCTGACCCTTGTGTAGTCATCAATAAAGGTAACAAACCATTTAGCTTCTGACACATTAGGTATCCTTGAAGGTCCCCACGTATCATAATGAATTAAAGTAAAAGGAAATTCAGATTTATTATTGCTCAAAGGAAAGGAAGTACGACAATGTTTGGCAAACTAACACACATCACAATGGAAACTGTTAGGATCACGATTTTTAAACAAATTAGGAAACATGGTTCTCATTAAACTAAAAGAAGAATGAACTAAACGATAATGGTGAAGCCAAATAGGGTTAAGAGTATCTCTGGTCATGAAAGTCAAGGAGGGATGTGAGGTTTTTCTCCACTATTAGAGTCCAAAAGGTAGAATCCGTCCTTTTCCTTAGCATGCCTAATTATCTTCCCCGTTTCCCAATCTTGAAATACACAATAATTAGGATCAAAGATGGCAAAGCAATTCAAAGTCTCTGGTAAATCTTTTAATGGACAAAAGATTGGCAGAAAGTTTGGGAACATGTAGTACTCTTTTCAAGAGAAGATTAG
>JAOTBA010000006.1:26934-51271 GCA_025629845.1 Erythroxylum squamatum
AAGGCAGTTCAATGATCTAGTTACCAAGCTGGGCATGGAAGACATATACAAGCCAGCTTGAGGGGGAGTGTTGGGAATTGACTCCTAGTCAATAATATCAGATCAGATATCATGTATCAGATCTGATATTGTGTACAAATATTAGGAGATTATGTATGGATATTAGAATATTATGTACAGATATTAGTTTCCTAAATTAGCTAGCTCTATTTCTATATATACAAGTAATTGTGTACTGATGAATAAGAGAAAAAGGAATACAACTGTTCAGTATTTCCACATATTATAACTATCTCTTTCTAACAGTCATTATAGCCTAAACTCTTGTATTTATAGCCTACAACAAATCCACATTATTCCAGCCCGTGCTATTGAATCTACTTCTTTACTTCCTAATCCAACATTGCCCCTCAAGCTGGCCTTGTAGATGTTTTCCATTGCTAGCTTGTTTGTTAGAACTTCAAATTGTTTTTTTAGTAAACATTTGGTGAGTATATCAGCCACTTGTCGAGAGGTAGGAGTATAAGGAATACAGATTAGCCCACTTTGAGTTTGTCCTTGATAAAGTGCTTATTAATTTCAATATGTTTTAGTTCGATCATGAAGCATTGGATTATGGGCAATTGAAATGACAAATAAACTCTTGTATGAAGTGATATATGAAACTTTGAATTTTAAAAAACACAAAAGATAAGAGAAGTGTTTTTTGTCCACTATTTTATTGATATAAGCTACCTATATATCCAGAACTTAGTCATTCTCTATAAGAAGGTTTTGATGCTAATCTATTTCTATAATGTAACTTCATGTTTAGTATAGTCAATCCCTAAATCACAAATTTCCTAATATATTTACATATAATGTAACTTCTTTCTCAAATTTCTTCGTAGATATTAACCATGTCTCGCTTGTTATAAATATAATATCACCCTGTTGTTCTTCAGTTTTTACATAATTCATGGAAATTAAACCCTGTTGTAGTTTTCTTGAACAAAGTGAATTTGTTTGTATGTTCTTAGTTCTTTCATAAAATATAGGATTAGACACAATGTGAGGGCAACTTGGTTATTGCATCACAATTTTGCTGGTACTGAAGGCTTAAGATTAACTTCAATCAAAAATTGATAAATCCACATTATCTTAGAAATAAATTGCACCATAGCTTGATGTTTTGTCTCTGTACTTGAATGTGAGACAAATTTTGCTTCTTACTCTTCCATGAAACTAGATTTCCTTTAACAAAAACAAAGTGGATCTTATGTCATAGCATTCAATATGTGTATGTCCATGAATTTTATAGACAATGTCATGTCTAGGGGCTTCTTTCAAATAAAACAAAATTTGTTCTAAGGTTGACCAATGATTAACTGTTGGAGAAGACATAAACTAACTTACATAGGATATGCATTATTTGAACATGTTACTATAAGGTAATTAAACCTTTCAAACTTTCAACTAACGTACTATATTTTTGCAAGATCTTTAAATGGCTCACCATCTTGTGTAAGTTGCAAATTAGGAGTCATCGGAGTATTGCATGATTTAGCCCAAATTTTTTCCATTTTAGGAAGTCAAACACATTTCTTTTGAGAGATGAATATTCTTTTATTACTTCTAATAACCTCAACTCCCGAAAATACTTTAATGCCTCCAAATCTTTTGTTCGAGATTGAGAATAAAGAAAGGATTTAAGGGATGAGGTCCTTGTAGTGTCATTTCCTATAATAAAAATGTCATCCACATATAGTACCAATATAATGATACTGACTCCCAATTTTACGTAAAATATAGAGTGATTAGACTTATTTTTCTTTGATCCAAATGTTACAATTGTCTGCTTAAATTTTCCAAACAGAGCTCAGACTTAGTTTCAAGCCATACAAAGGTTTTGGAAGACAATAGACTTCTCCATTCTCCCCTTTAGCAACCCTAGAGATTAATCCGTATAGACTTAGGTGCGAATAAGGATTCTTTAGTATTATCACTTTGTAATGTGTGAATTTTGACATTAAATGGGTTTTGATCTCAGCACAAAGTCACAAAAATGAGAAAACAATTCATAACAACTTTTCATTAAATATAACCAAGTCACATAAGAATAATCATTCACAAAGTTAACAAAGTATTTATATCCAATTTGAGACACTATTGGAGAAGGAGCCTAAATATCTGAAATGCATTACCCTTGGTTATTCTTGAAGACAACAAGGCTATAGATGCTATTGTCCTAGCTTGTATCTGTTGATGTTACTCTCTTATGACAGACACCTTATTACCCCTATTCGTACAAGTCAGGGAGAGGATAATGATCTGCTAATCTATACTGTCACATCTTTTGTTCCTTTTCCTGCTAAGCCTCCTATTGTTCATGTCTATTCTTGACAACAAGATCCTCTTAGTTCATATATTGGGCCAATAACTTTGTCATTAGATCTAGTTTCTCCTAATGATTGCTCTTTGTAAAGATAAACGATAGTATACTTATCTTGTTTCCTTTGCTATTATTACAAAATAGGGTTTAGGAAAATTCTTCTTATTCTCTCGTAGTACATAATACATGTTTATATTCTGCCTTCTTAAATTTTCTCCTAAATTGTAGACAATAAAATTTGTAAATTAGAGACTTCCTTAATAATCCCTAAATTATAGACCATTAAAGCTGGTGAATATGGATTTCCTAACCCCAACTCTCCTTGAATGTTGAAGTATTGTTGGCCTAGGGTCACTCCCTTAAGAAACATTAAATTTAAATGGCTTAGACCAACTTCTTGTTTCAGACTGCAGTGGAGTTTATATTACAAATATTGATGTTATTCTATCATCTGATTATTTAAATATTAATCAATATAGTGTGCTAAGTTGCTAACACTGTTCTTTTTGTTTAAGGGAATCGAACAATTTCAACGAGCTCTAGAAATGTCACCCCAAAACGTGTCTGCAAAGTATGGGTTGGCGTCTGGACTCTTGAGTTTATCAAAGGAAAGCATGAATTTGGGTGCCTTTCGGTGGGCAGCCTCATTGTTAGAGGTTAGACTCGATTAACTGATAATTAACTCACTTCTCATAATTGTGTCCATTTTGGCCATCCTTTCTTTTTCATATTTAGAATCATAATTTGACAAAGTTGTAATTACTATTTTTGTATATTACCTTGTCCAAAATCAATAAATTTCCTCCTTTCCTCACATTATTCAAACTTGATTATGGTGCATCCATATAGAGATGGTGAAGTCATTTAGAATGGTACAAACTTATTAACTACCTTTTATATCCATGTTGTAAGAGATCTGATCAAATCTATGTAGTCCTATTCCTACTGCAACCTTTGTATTTTATTAAGGTTTGTTATTGATGTGGTGTCAATTTGACATCCTAATATAATTTGAAATCTTTAATATCAAATTCACTGTAACTGATAGCTGGTTGCCAAATAATTCAGGATGCATGTAAAATTGCAGACGCTAACACCGCATGCGCTGGTAACATGTCATGCATCTGGAAATTGCTTGGTGACATTCAGGTATCTCCTTAAGATTTCTATCCTGATATCCATCTTCTTTGTTGAAATATTATGAAAATTTCTTCGCCTCTTGGATTGATTGACAGAAAAGGTCTTGCATCTTTATTGATTCAGAAAATTTTTTGTTGAGCTCCTTTTAAATGACTAACGTGATGATGTTAGGGTGACTTCTTAAAACTAAAAACAGAAGCTATGACATTTATATATGATGAATGTGTTGAACAGAATTTGTATTCACTATATTTGGTACATAGGAACAAGGTTTAACAAGGTTTATATACAAACTTCCTAGGGCTATTTAGGAAATAATCTTGCTATTAACTATAGGTAATCTCTCAATTATAGGAGAGATTATAGGAGCAATCAATGCTAATATCTCTAGTCAAATATCTCTAGTCAACAATATAACCTCCCCAGGCCAATTTATCAAACAATATCTGATCTCTTCTATCTAATTCAACCTGTTGTCATTAATGAGTGAGGCATTGCTGAAATTTCGTTGTCGCATATAAGGGAAAAGTTTAGTTTTTTTATACTTGATATGTTTCATAGCAGCTTTTGTTAATCAATAAATTTAAAAATCCTGTACATGGTAATTTAGGAAATTCATTTACTGTGTACTTTAAAACTTGCAATTGAATTTCATAATTCTTTATCAGTTTAGTTCCTTTTATTTTCGGGAACTTTCTTTTTGTTGTAATTGGTGGCTTTATAGAACACTGAATCTTTTGCAAGGTCTTGTTCATGTAGGGAAGACAGTTAGGGCAGCAAATTTTCAACAATTAGGGCTAGAATTAGGGAAGATTATAGCTAGATCAATTAGGCTTTATTCAAAACTCTCCTTTAACAATACAAGGCTGCTGTATGTCTCCAACAAAGCTGGTAGAGTTAGGATCTAAGCAACAATACAAAGGAAAGAGAAAAGAAAGAAACACTGATTTGTATTAATAAGAACAGAGAAATAAGGGCGCCTTTGCAATCCCTCCCAAGCCTTAGCCGAAATACAGGATATTCAAAAAAAAAAAAAATCCCCCCTCTAATAGATTTCTAGTCTTTATATGTCTAATATTCCCCATACGTAACAACCTACTGCCTAGGTATCTAATATTCCCCACACGTAACAACCTGTTGCCTAGGTGTCAAAATTAGTTATTGGTCACAGATGTGCTACCCCTCTTCTTGCGACTATAAACCAATAGGGGGTGGTTAGGTGGTCCCTCCTGCAAGCTGACAAAATTACTAACATCCACAACATTCTTTTGGCCTGCACCTGAATGATCGCTAACAATTTCCACCTCCTAAGAGCAAACCTTGTCCACAAGGTTAGAATCTGGAAACTGACCCCGAAAGTCAGAGCAAGTGACCCATGATGCCTCATCCTTGTGTCTCCTAGCCCACTTAATTAGTAAACGATGACAAGGCAGTGAGTTATCTCTCAAAAGTTTGTACTTCTAAAATTTCTTCTGGAAAATATTCAATCTCCTGAACTAACATATTCTGTGGCAACCCTGCTTCCACCGGATGATTACCAACAACTTTCTTAAGTTGTGAGATATGAAACACCGGATGCACTCTTGAGGAAGGAGGCAATTCCAAGCGATATGCAACCTTTCCCACATGTTGTAAAATCCTAAATGGACCGTAATATCGACGACTGAGTTTTTGGTAAACCCGCTATGAGATAGTTGTCTGCCTGTGTGGTCTGATCTTCGAAAAGACTAAATCTCCCATAGCCAATTCCAGGTCACGTCTTCTTCTATTAGCAACCTTTGACATTCTTTGTTGCGCCTTGGACAAATTAAACTATAGTTGCCTTAAAATCTTAGCGCAATCTGCATGCTCTTTTGCCATTGTAGCTATGCGAAACTCGCCAGGAAGATATTGTATTAGTGGTGGTGGTGGCCTGCCATAAACGATTTCAAAAGGAGTAGTTTGGGCAGTACCTTGATAATTTGTATTATATCATAATTCTGTCCAGTGCAGCCACTTTACCCATCCCCGCGTCTGTTCTATAGAAAAACAACGGAGGTACGTCTCTAGACAACGATTTAACACCTTCGTTTGTCCATTTGTCTCCGGGTGATATGTTGTGCTCATCTTGAGCGTAGTTCCCCAACTTTTAAATAGCTCCCTCCAAAAACAACTCATGAATATCGGATCTCATCGCTCATTATAGAACGGGGTACTCCATGCAATCGTACCACCTCCTTGACAAAAATTTCAGATACACCCCGGGCTGTATACGGATGCTTTAATCCCATAAAATGGGCAAACTTGCTTAGCCTATCTACCACAACAAATACACAATCCATGCCATGTGAGCGAGGAAGAGCGGTAATGAAATCCATAGAGATGTCTTCCCACACGTTCGGGAATAGGCAAAGGTTGCAATAGCCCCGCAAGTGTGAGTGTCTCATACTTATTCTTTTGGCAAATGAGACATGCGGCCACATAGCGTTGAACCTCCTCCATCATTCCCGGCCAATACACGCTAGCAGCCAGCCGTCGATATGTCCTGTACGCGCCAGAATGTCCACCCTGTGGAGTTTTATGGAACTCTTCAATCAACCTCGGTATCCACCTAGATGAAACTGGTAGCATAATTCGACCATTATAAAACAGTCTGCCATTAATGAGCTTATAATGAGGATGATCTGCTGGATGATGCTGTACTTTCTTCTTGAACTTTTGATAATCCTCGTCAGCCTGCATCTCCACATCTAGGCTGTCCCATTGTGCCCATAAGGGCAGCGAGACTACTGCCAATTCTGCTTCTTCATTTCGGCGTGATAAAGAGTCGCTAATAATCGAGCGCCAAGTAGGCTTTGCCTTCTTCATTCCCTGCTAATTCTTAATTGGAGCTTTCCCTAAAGGTGGGAAATTCGAATTGGTAGGGAGTGGAGGGTCCAAAGTAGCTGGGTTATTAGAACGAGTGAGTGGCCACGGCCATAATAATAATAATAAGGACAGACGAAAGGGAGGGTGTTGAGGATGGTCGGAAGAGTAGGGAGAAGGGAAGTGTGCTGACGAGGCGAAAACAGGGGGAAGGAAGAAGGAATAAGTGGATGGCAGAGATTGAACTGTCGGAGAATAATGGCTGACGGAAAAGAAATGGAATAAGAAGAGCTGACGGAAAAGAAGAAGAACCGTCAAGCTGGGGGTCTAAGTCGACAGTTAAGTTGGGAGAGGAGATTGTGTTCGACAGTGACAAGAAAGAGGGTGTTGGAAGTGGGTCAAGGAAATCGAGAGTGGGTGGCTTGAAAGAGGTTCGAAGAAGGAGGTCTTGGGTCAAATGTTGGCAAAGAGAGGGAGATGTTGCGAGAAAGAGGAGCACGACAAGGATGTCAGATGGTGTGGAGAGGTGTATCGAGAAGACGTGTTTGGGAAATAAAGAGGGTTGGTTAGAAGGTTAGGAGGAGGATGGTTAATGGAACTCTCAACGGTAGACTGTCATCGGTGGTAGACTCATATATTTTTCTCACACTTGGCCAGACATAGTTTACTTGGTGAGCATAATTAGTCAATTAATTCATGATCCAAGAAAACCTCATCTTCAAGATGCTTATAGAATGCTACATTACTTGAAAGGAAATCAAGGGAAAGGAATTTTGTTCAAGAAAAACAATACTCTTGTTCTAGAAGCCTACACCGACTCTGACCATGCAGGTTCTCTACTGGATAGAAGATTTACTATAGGCTATTGCATTTTTCTTGGAGGTAATTTGGTAACATGGAGGAGCAAGAAGCAGGATGTGGTGGCAAGGTCATCTGCAGAATCAAAATTTAGGGCTATTGCTCAAAGATTGTGTGAGCTACTATGGCTGAAGATTATTCTAGATGATTTGAAAGTCAAATGAGACTGTCCTATGAAACTTTATTGTGACAGTAAGTCAACCATCAATATTGTTCGTAATCCTATACAACATGATAGGACAAAGCATATTGAAATTGGCAGACATTCCATTAAAGAAAAATTGGAAGAAGGGTTAGTATATATGTCTTATGTTCCATCAGAACATCAAGTACCTAATATTCTAACAAAGGGGCTGAACAGTTCAAGTTTCCATGATCTTGTATTCAAGCTGGGAATGGAAGACATCTAATCTCCAGCTTAAGGGGGTGTTGAGATATACATTAGCTGTAGATATTTAAATCCCTTGATTTAAGGGATTTAGTTAGATAGTCTATCTGATCTAGGATCTGATTTAGTTTCCTATTTTATCTCTTGTAATTCCCTATATAATGTTGTACACTATCTATTCAAAAGATATAGAATATACAAGTATTCTTCTCCACAATTTGACCCATAATCACAGCCCTTTAACAAATCCTACAATTATAAACCTTAATTGAAGGAATAAAAGAGAGCTAATGTACATATTTACAGCACTTTCCCACGCCCCCTCTCAAGCTAGTGAATAGATATTACACATTCCTAGCTTGGTAACAATGGATTGAAACATAGGATTGCTCAAGCTGTATATTTTTATATATTAATTATAAAAGAAATAGATTTTCATGTGGTCAAAAATGCAATTACAGATTCGGGAAGGTTTTGGGTACTGCTGCTAACAGTGTTGCAAATTGTAGAAAGGAAGAAATTATAACATTCTCTTTCTTCATCTTAAGGAGTGAGAGAGTGATTAGTAATTGGGAATGTGGGTAGCGTCAGTAAGTGCAATGATACTTCATTGCGTTTATACATATATGAGCTTGCATATCATGCATTTCTCAATAGGAGATGTGGTTGTTTGAATTTTACTATTTCCACTCTCTGATTTTCCTTTTTTTCCATTTATTAAATATTTTCTTGTAGCATTATGGGGTGCATGTTGTAATGCAATTTTGTGATGACTGAAGCTTGCTTTTCTACTTGCTAGATTACTTATGCAAAATGTTTTCCGTGGATGGAAGAGGACCAGAACCTATATTATACTGTGAAGACCTTCAATGCCTCCATGTTTTCCTGGAAGCAAACCTGCCGTTTGTTTGCTATGTCTGCAAGAAGATCTTATCAACATGCTCTGCACTTGGCCCCTTGGCAAGCTAACCTTTATGTTGATATTGCTGTAACATCAGACCATATTTGTTTTATGGAGGAGAATAATGGCCATTTACTAAATCCCTGGTATTAGTTGTTATATGCCAGTCCTGTTTGATCTCGTATGGTACCATAAGTTTTACTTGCTAACTTCTTTTGCCAGGCAGCTATCAGAGAAAATGGCTCTGGGGTCCTTGTTACTTGAGGGGGAAAATCATGAGTTTTGGGTAGCACTGGGATGTTTATCTGGTTACAGTGCATTGAAACAACATGCCTTGATCAGGGGGCTGCAATTGGATGTATCTTTGGCATTTGCTTGGGCATACCTTGGAAAGGTACTTCCTGCTTTATTGAGTCACAATATAGATCGAAATGGGATAATGTGCATAAACGGTAGCAGTAGTCAATTTAACTTCAACAATCTCTCCTTATCTTATGTTTTCTGTTGTGTCTTTATATAATCGTGTAGTCCAGCTGAGATGATATGTGAAGTAGCAGTAATCAATTTAACTTCAACAATCTCTCCTTATCTTCTGTTTTCTGTTGTGTCTTTATATAATCGTGTAGTCCAGCTGAGATGATATGTGAAGTAGCAGTTGATATATTCTCCTTATGTAATATCTTTTCTGTTTTCCTCCTGTCTCCCAACCTTCTTTTCCTATATCCTCTACAATTTTTCTTTTCCCTTCTCTAATGTTCTGCATTAAAGCTTCAACTTTATTTATCAAAGATGCCCAAATTTTTGGTTTTTACAGCTTTATAGAGAAGAGGGTAACAAGAAGTTGGCAAGGCAGGCATTTGACTTTGCCAGAAGTATCGATCCTTCTCTTGCTCTACCATGGGTAGGCATGTCAGCTGATTCTCATCCTGGGTAAGTGACATAGTCTATCTGATATGCAAAACATATGACTATATTGTAATGCTTGACTGATTTATTAACATTTTAAGTGTATCTTCAGAGATACCAAACAAGATGATGCTTTTGAGAGCTGTTTACGAGCTGTGCAGATATTACCTGTAAGCTTTTATTCTCCCCTTTTTACTTTCCAGTTATGCTCTATAAAGTAAACTTTTATATAGCAGATTGTGTGTAATTAAATTATCAAATGCATGTACTGATTTTTCTGATTCTGAGTCATAAACATGGGCTGGTAGTGATATGAGTGCACAAAGATTACATGAATGAGAGATAACTTGTCCATTAAGATTGGTCTTTATGTCCAGTGATATGAGTGCACAAAGATTACATGAATGAGAGATAACTTGTCCATTAAGATTGGTCTTCATGTTTTCATAAAATTGCTTGTTTTAGCCTATTTTTTTTGTATGATGAGTTAGAACAAGATGCCATCAGCTGAATTTTGGATTTTTCCCCTGATTACTTTTGGACTGTACTGTTTTTACTGTGGCAGCTTGCAGAGTTCCAAATTGGTCTTGCTAAGCTTGCTCTGCATTCAGGTCACCTTGGTTCTTCACAGGTAGAATGTTGATGATGAAAAATAGCCACCACCACGGGAAGAGCATTGTTCACTCTTTCCTTGCCTTTTAGAATTTGTAATGCATAAACAGGTAACATCTCTTGTTAATAATCGATGGTTAGCAGGTTTTTGGAGCCATCAAGCAAGCAGTCCAGCGAGCCCCTCAGTATGCTGAGTCGCACAATTTGAATGGACTTGTTTCTGAGGCTCGATCTGAGTATCAATCTGCTGTTGGATCATATAGGCTAGCACGTTGTGCAATCAATATATCGTCTAGCAATGCTCCAAGATCTCATATTCGAGATATAACAGTTAATTTGGCGCGATCTCTTACCAGGGTAATCTATTGATTCTCTTATTTATTTTCCATGACCTGATGTAGTTTGATGTACCTGTGCAAATGTGTGAAGTAGTTATATGTACCTGTGTGAATGTATGGGATTTACTGATGCAAACATATCACTCAATTTGTATGCATATTATTACCTACACAGGTAAGATTTGTTATTTCCATTCTCTTTTCTTTATCAAATTCCTTTAATCTTTGCAGGCTGGTCAAGCTAGAGAAGCAGTACAAGAGTGTGAAAGTTTGAAGAATGAAGGTTCACTTTAAGCTTATTTTACGGGCTAATTTCTTCATGATTTAATACTATTTGCTTTAGGTGTGGCACAGAGAAAAGGAAGTTAACTAATAGATCACCACTGCAGTATTCTGTCTTCATGCTCTTTTGTGTTCTATAACCTACTAAATTTGTGTGACAATAGAGAATAAGCACTACAGCCTCTGACTGGTTTGACTGCTCTCACATTAAATTGACTTGTACAGTGATTCCTAGATGTTGAAGCTACAATTTGATTTGTTCAAGGTATGCTTGGCGTGGATGGTATGCAAATATATGCCCTTTCTTTATGGATGGTTGGTGACTATGACCTCACTCTACGTGTTACAAGGGAGCTAGCTGGTACTGTTTCTACTCTGGACCAGACATCTGCCTCAGCTTCTGTTAGTTTTATCTGTAGATTGCTATACCACATATCTGGACTAGATTCAGCAGTTGCTAGTATTCTGAAAATGCCAAAACAACTTTTTGAGAGTTCAAAAGTCAGCTTTATTGTATCTGCTATCGTTGCTCTTGATCAGAGTGATCGGCTTGAGTCTAGGATTTCAAATTGTTGCTTCTCTCTTTCATCACATGAGAAGATTCGCATGGAATATCTGATAGCATTTACAAAACTGGTAAATTTATTATGGTGGTGTAATGTTGCTTCTAACGTCCTAACTTGGTCTTAAGGTAGTTTATGGACGGTGAGTTAGCTATATTATTATACCGTTTGTCATGCAGATTAAGCATGGATCAGAACATTTCCTTGGATTTCAAAGTGGAATTAGTCACCTTAAGAAGTCTCTTCATTTGTACCCTGACAGTACCTTGATAAGGTAAATAGAATATGGAGCAAGAACTACTACTTTCCTTTAGCTTCATTGAAAATTTATTGTTTGCCATTGTATTCTTTTTTTTATGATTTTATCTGGATTTATGCCACTTGGATTGTTGCACATAGTCATAATATGTTGATGCAAGTTGGTCCTTTGAACAGTGTATAAAAGTATATTGCGTAATTGAGAAAAGTACATGCTGGAAACTGCTTTAAGTATTCACATCAGCTCTCTGTCATTCCTAAGGGCTGTAATTGTGATATTTGTTCGAGAGCTTTGATTAAGGTTTTGGGATTTTTTGTATACTTTGGAACACTTCTGATATAAACAAGACTGTACAGCTTGCATAATATTATCAGAAAAACACACTTCCATCCTTATTTTTCACATGATATTCGAGCTTTATGCTCAATCCTTGGGAAAATCATAGCTTGGCCTCCATTGCCATTTTTTAAGGCCTTCATTGCAATTGTTATGCGTTGCATTGCCTAATTGCCAAACTTCTTTTCCAAGCCTTATTGAGAAAAAGTTGGGAGAAAAAGCTTACCGCGTACAACTTGTACACCTAAAAGGAAAAGAACAACTTTCCTAAATTTACCAACTAAAACATAGGAATCACATTAATTAGGGAATCCCACTGATTGGGGAATATACGATCTTCACACTGATTAGGCACACCTAAGTGGCTAACCAACAAAACCCATTTTTGCACTCCCCCTTAAGCTGGTGAATATGGATCTATCGTTCTCAGCTTGCCGAAGGATACTCTAAAATTCTTGGGTTGTTAACCTTTCTGTAAGCACATTTGCAAATTATCCTCCGGTTGAAATATAAGTTATACAAATTAATTCACTTTCCAATTTTTCTTTAATGAAGTGCCTATCAATTTCAATACATTTTCTCTGGTTGTGTTGTACTGGATTATCTGTGATATTTGATGTTGATTTATTATTGCAGTTGGGCCACCTTATCCTCAAGTCATCAAAGATAATCTTTAACCATAACAACTTACAAATCCCTAGTGCCATAAATCTAAGTTTTGCCTTTGCATTTGATCTTGCCACAACATTCTGCCCCTCCATGTATTAAGATTGCCACCAAAAGAATCTTCTTTAGTTCTACTAAGTTTATGTTTGGGATCTATAGGAGTTGGTGTTGGCTGATAAGCTACTCTTCTTGTTTATGTTAAGAGATCAGTTACATATTTCTGCTATGAGATGATGATCCCTTGTTTGGATGAGCTATTTCAATCCCCATAAAGTTACTTCAAACTACCTAACTCCTTTACTTCAACCTCTCAAATGAAACATTCCTTCAACGACTGACTCTCATTCATCTTGGTTTTCACTTTCTTCACCCTTGACGTCAAGTGTAGTTTGTTATCTGATGTTTTTTGGACTAGTTCTTGAAGCACTTTGTGATCGAAGTCCATTAAGGTCCAGTCTTTCCATCATTCTTAGAAGTATTTCATCTTGCTCATGTTCATTGATTATTCTTCTATGTCCTTCTGCTATTGTGAACCAAAGCTCCAATATCAAATTGATGTAGGAAAAATAGAAAAAATTGTAACTAGTAGCCAAGCTCACAAAATTTGGGAAATATAGCTGATATTATGCTGTTGGAATATCAAGTTTTAGGTTGGGGTTTCAGCCTGAAGTGCTGATATTTCAGAGTTGGTATAGCTGAGTTTTTAGTATTTGATTGCTGAAATCTTAGATTAAAGTTTCAGGGTTTAGTATGGCTGAAATTTAGGTTTGATATGGCTAGATTTAGGGTTTTGTTTGTTGGAACTTTATGTTAGAATTGTTGGAATTCAGGAACATAATCAATGGAGGATAGGAAACTAAGAATAATTGCTAGGATTTAAGAATCACTCTTTAAAGAAAGCATCACACCTGATTGAAAACTCAAGTTTTTAGAAAAATTCAGGATATATTGTTATTGAAGAGTTGAATACTCACTTGGGATTTTCATTTGACAACATAAACTGATCCTATAGAAAAAACATGGAGACTAGCTTGTAGACCAGCTCCCACTCCTATAGACCTAATTATAAACTTGATGAAGCTATGAAAGATTCAACTGTTGATGTACAAACCATTGGTTGGAAAGCTCATTATTTATTACATATAGGACCAAATATAGCATATTCAGTTAGTGGTACAAGTTAGTTTATGCATGATCGTGGAGATGTACAGTTGCATGCAACTTATAAAATTCTTGATCATTTAAAAGGAAATCCAGGAAAAGGAATAAAAACTTTGTTCTTGAGGCATATACTGATGGCGACTATATAGATTTACTGATTGATAGAGGATATACTTTATGATAAATTTTTGGAAGGAATCTTGTAACATGGACTTGTAAGAAACATAATGTTCTGGTTAAATCAAGTGCAGAAGCAGAATTCAAGTTTATGGCATTGCACATTTTTGTGTCATTATTGTTCAAAATTATTCTCTATGATTTGTAATTAAGATGAAGTGGCCCAATGGGACTGTATTGTGATAATAAATTTGCCACAAATATCTCACACAATCTAGTCGAACATAATCAGATAAAACATGTTAAAATTGATAGACATTTATCAAAGAAAACTTGTAAACCTTATGTTCCAATTGGACGGCAACTTGCAGATGTTCTTACTAAAAGATTTTGCTACTCATATTTCAAAATATTCTTAGCAATGTTAGGATCTTTGGGGGAGAGAGAGAGAGATTTATTCCATAGGAAGAACAGTGGGCCAAGGAGGGAGTTAGTTATCAGCTGATGTGGCAAATTAGTTAGGCATAACAGAATGTACCTAGAGAGGGGGGTTGATAAAGGGGGAGAGAGAAGGGAGAAGGGCAGGTAGAAAATTGAGTGAAGATAGTGACAGAAGGATATTCATACCTTCTGAGGAGTAAATTTGCTCTGGTTACGGAGAAATACTATACTACTATTCTGTAGTGATAAACACATTACAGATATATTGAAATAATATAGAGAAACTCTAGTATTCCAAGACTAGAGTTCTAACATCCAGCCTCATGTCTTCAAACAAGTACGAAGCCTTCATGGTTTATTTCAATGGAAAAACTATTCAATCTGGACATTCCACTTCATGATATTTGTCAAAGTTAAGGATTTATGGGGTAATATGATGGTAGCAATTCTACTCCTAACAAAGACAAAGCCAATAGCAAGAGATATAAGCACTACTTAGTGTATTTGATTCAAAGAATTTGGTCATTATGCTTCAAACTGCTTCCAAAAATTTTGCAATTATTGCAAAAAAAATGGCCATATTATTGTGGAATGTCCTCCCAGACCTTCCAAGAATTCCACAACAGCATATCCTGCTTCAGCTAACACTTCTAGTAATGGTTAATCTATCAATATACTATGCTGCCACAAAATGCTCACACCCATAAACCAAGAAATGATCCAACAAATGGTCATTTATGTGCTATCCACCTTAGGACTCTCAGGTACACCCATCTTACATCACCTCTTTAGTACATTGATTATGGAACTTTCAATCATATGAAAAATAGTGCCCATTTACCTACCATAGCCATTAGTGATATTTCTTCCTTTCTAACTAATGTTTTCCTCTCCTAATCTTACCACTAACCTTGTTTTTGTAGATCAATTGGTTGATAATAGTTGTAAAGTGGAATTTTCCAAACCTAGTTGTTTTGCAGGATCAACAAGCAGGGAAGATGATTGCAAGGGGGACTAAGATGGGACATCTTTTTCTCTCCAATTTCTTGTGTCTCCAAGTTACACTCATCCTTTGTTGCTTGTAATTCAGCTCATGTTGATTCCTGAGTATGACATAAATGTGTTGGTCATCCAAACTCTCTAATTTACAACATGACTGCTAAAATTTGGTTTCCCAAAGAATAAACAGTCATCATCTCTAGATTGGACAGAAGTAAAACTGCACCATTTTCCACTCATACACCAAAGGTACTCTAGCCTTTCCTTTTGTTACATAATGACGCATGGAGTATTGCACAAGTTACTTCTCATTAGCATTACAAATATTTCGTCACTTTTATTGATGAATGTAGTTGTTTCACATGGATTTATATTTTGCACTCTAAAGACAAAGTATTTTCTGTTTTAAAGTTTTTTTCATGCAAATTTTAAGACTCAATTTTCTACAAGTCAAAATATTTTGTTCCGATAATAAAGGTAAGAATATGTCTCACCTATTTCAGGAATTTTGAAAAACTAACAATATAATCTCTCAAAGGTCTTGTTCTTCAACCCCGCAACAAAACAAAATAGATGAAAGGAAGAATTCCCATCTACTCGATGATGGTCGCCCTCTTTTCTTAGTCTTCGACACCTAGATTTGGTGTGAAGCTCTTCCCACTGCAGCCTACCTTATCAATAGATTACCCTGTCCCTAATTGAACCATGTTACTTCCTTCACACGGTTATTTGGTCAAGTTTCAAATTATTGGATCTTCATACTTTTGGTTGTGTATATTATATTTATCTCCCTCAGCAAGAATGTGCAAGACTAACAACTCAGTTAAATGTACTTTTCCAGGATAGTTTGTCTCTATTTATTAACTCTTTTGCTAGTTCCACATCATCTAAATCCCTTTTGGTTTATACGTGGCACAAGTTGATCAAATCAAATCAATTTTCCTTACCTTTTAAGCCCCCTAAAAATCATTCCCTTCTTTCATGTTCAAGCAACTAATCCTGCTCTTTTACAACATAGTACTCAAGTTAGTAAACCCTTAAAAGGGTTTGGTTTACCCCTTCTGTATATTTAATAGCTACCTTACCTTCCATTCCTATTCCCTCTTAACTATAAAAAAGAAATGCAGCGTAAGTGTTTGGCAAAAAGCTATTGATATTGAACTTCTTGCACTAGACGAAAACTAAACTTGGGATGTTGTTCCATCCTGCTCCAATTTGTGAAACCACTTTGTAGTAAGTATGTGTTTTTCTACCAAACTTCATTTCAATAGGTCTATAGAATGATACAAGCCTTGGTTGATTTTTCCAATAAGAATATGCCCTTGACTATAACGAAACCTTCGAACTAGTAGCTGAGATAATCATTGTACAAACTATTCTAGCCAGTGTTGCATCACTTAGATCTCAAAGAGGAAGTTTACATTAGACTTCCCTTTAGTATGCTTACTTCCTCACCTAATATTCGCAAACTAGGAAGCTCCTTATATGGTTTGAAATAGGCACCGAGAGTACGATTTGAAAATTTTCAAACCACCACTCTTGTTTATGGAGGCCATTCTTTAGATTTAGAAATTGTTGCATTCTACTTTTCACTTGAAAGAACTTGGTCAACTCACCTACTTCTTAGGATTCGAGATATAGTATTGACCTGGAGGTATACTCTTAAATCAGGATATGTATATTCAAGATTTGGTACAATTAGCCAAACTCACTGACACTACTTAAGTTGACAATTATATAGAAATTAATGTGAATTATCAATGTGATAAAGGAGAGCTTCTTGAAGATCCTACTTTATTGACATTGTTAGCAAGTTCATGCAATCTCCTTGGCATCTTCATCTATTAGCAGTACAATGTATTATTTGATATATTCTTGAAACCCCTAAACATGACTTATTTTTTCCTACTAGTTCTTCACTCCAGTTACAAGCTTATAGCTATACCGATCGGGTAGGTTGTTTGGATTTTAGAAAATCTGGGATGATGTGTATTGCTTAGTAATGCTCTTATCTCATGGAAATGTAAGAAGCAAGTTTTCGTCTCTAAGTCTCCCACTGAAGCAAAGTATCATGCCACGTTTATTGAGTACTCCAAGATTCTTTATTTGTTTAGTCTCCTAATAGAGCTTGGTTTCTCCCAAGTTCAAACGCCACTACTACATGATGACAACACTAGTGTCATCCAAATTGCAATCAACGATGTTTACTACAAATGCACCAAGCACAATGAATTATTGTCAATCCATATGGGAGGCCTATTTATTGTGTTGCCACATCTCTACAACTCTACGAATAGCAAATAGTAGATGCTTTTACAAAATCCACAACACACCAGCGTAATAACTTCCTTATTGGAAAATTGATGATTGAAGATTTACGACATCAATTTGAGAAGGATGTTAAAGTAATTAATAATCAACTAGCTGGCAATTTAAACCTAGTAGATTTCATGTCAAAGTCAACATATTCATGCATTTAACAACTTCTTTATCAAAAGGATTCGTTGACTATTTAAAACCAGCAAACTTCAGGCATTTATAGTTTCAAATTGTATTATTTCCTTAATTAGAATGTTTTAGGTATAAGATGTACGTTGTAAAATAACTACTTCAAAGGCTAATAATCAACAGACATGTATAATGAAAAGCCTCCACCAAGAAAAAAAGATTTTTGACAAAAAGATTTCTAAGTTTGTCTATATAGAAATTCAAGATTTTTTTTCCTAATAAAAAACGTTCAAGATCTTTCTACTTATCAGATGAGAACTGCATATATAGGATTATATCGATCATCCATAGTAATTATTTGAACATCATAATGCTATCTATTGCTCCATTTTACAAATGAACAAATTAGTTCAGCCTGAGATTTATTGGTGCATCCAAATTTACAAAAAAGACTAAATGAAGGATCAATAATGTAGACGAGTATAATAGATATTAAACTAGTAGCTAACACTCACAAAACTTATAGAATTTAACCACTAGAAATTAGAATTAGAATATTCGTTTAGGGTGTTGGATTTAAGGTTTGATATGACTAAAATTTTAGGTTTGATATGGTTGAAATTTTAGGTTCAGTATGGATAGAATTTTAGACATTTGGTTTCTAAAAATTTAGGTTAGTAAGGGCTAAAATTTTAGTAAAGTAAATAACCAATGGGGACAGGGAACTAGGAATCACTCCTAGAGCCCAAGAATCACTCTTAGAATCTAAGAATCACTCTTGAAGAAAAAATCACACCTTCTAATTGAAACTCAAGTTATAGAAAGATTGACGTTTTCTTTTATTAAGAAGTCGAGGACACATATATAGAAAAGCTCTTAAAACCCTTATTCTAATAGTAAAGGAATTTCCAACTAAAACATCTAAAATAGAACTAAATCCTACTCTAATAAGGATTTTTTATTCATAAATAAGCTTTAAATCATAAACAACTAGAACAATGTATCTAACTTACTATTACTTTCTATCTAATAGGAAGAAAACTATCATAAAGTAAATTTCAGGCCTTGTGCCCTTGCTATCAACCCAACTCTCGCTCTTTATGCTACGAAAATAAAGCTTATGGTTGAGTAATTTGCCCACTTTTATTTTTTGTATAAACTTTAAACTCTTTTGCATCAATTTTCCATGCCTTTTCCAAAGTTGTCTTCGACATAGAATGCGACAAAGACTAAAATTCAAATTCTAAAATCCAAGTGCTGTCAAAATTTGCTTTTGCATTTTTTTCACTGTTTCCTTGGCCTAAAAAAAGATGTAATTCCTCTATAGTTGTTCCTATATGCCACCTCATTCTTTGTGTTGATATTCTAAACATGCAACGTACTCTCTTCTAAGCTTAACTCGACATATTGGTCATTTAAGGTAAAGTTTGTCTCGAAGAACATATTTGGAGATACTTTCATAACAAAACCACACGACTTCTCTACCTTGTCCACCTTCACATACTTCAAAATTATATTCTTCCGTCAAACATAAATTAATAGGTGTTAGCTTTTCCATTATGTTGCACATCACAATCATAAAGCCATGGTCAACCAAGTAAAGTGTGAGATGCTTTCATAGAAATAACATTTCATCAAATAAAATCTTGATATATTCCTAATTTGAAAGACACAAACCACCTTCGAACAGCTGACATAGTGCTATTATCCATCGAAATAACTTTGTAGGGATGTGAGTGTTTCTCTAAAAGTAAGTTCAATCGCTTCACCATACTTTTTGGTATCACATTCATCCTACTTCTTCCATCAATAATAACCTTACATACTTTATCTCCACATTTAACTTGAGTAAAGAAAATAACAGCATGAAGTCATTCTTCTTGTTCTTCTAAGCATGTGCCTCAATATATTGAGATTTGAAGGACCAGTTTGTTCATCACTAGAGCCCCTTCCAACTCTCTACCAGCTTCATGTTCACAAACATTCATTAGATTCTTCCTTCTCTTCTTGTTCCAACATGTGCAACCTCTGTTAGTATATTCATAAGCAAAGTGGACCCTCCCATTACATCAAAAACACTTCATTGTCATTATTGCCTCCTTTTATGCCAGTCTCAACTAGGGATTTATCTTTAGGTTCAGCTCCTATAGAAGCCTTGCAGTTGTCTTATGGTGCAAATTTTGATCCATTAAGAGCTAGCACAAAATTTTGCACAATTGAAATCCCCTTCATGCCAAACTCTTCGGCTTGATTCCTATACTTCTTAGTCATTTTTCGTCCTAGAAATTGTTCTGAGCCAAATTATATGCATCTTCAAGATTGTAAATTCTTTACATTGTTAGATCCTTGTAAATTTTTACCCTTAAGCCATTTTTGTAGTAAGATATAAGTTATCGTTTAGATTTTATTCCTTCACATCAGATACAAAGTTCATCAAATATTTTCGTGTACTCCGTTACAAACACAGTTCCTTATGCAAGTGTTCTGAATTGATCTTAGAGATCTTATTGTTAATGAAATGGTAAATATTTTTCTGATAACTTCATCTTCATTTCTTCTCAATCGACAATTAATGGCTGGCTTGCTTTTTGAAGTTTATCCTCTAACAATCTCCACCAAAATTTAGCATGTCAAACTAGCTTCATCTTTGCAAATCAGATTTTCCGATTACTTATAAAATCTAGTTACTGGAATTTCAAACTTGGAGTATCCATTTAGTTTGCTGGAATGTTAGGTTTGATATGGCTGAAATTTTAGTCAGATAAACAAATGATGGAAGGTAATGAATCCTTATTCTAGTAGTAAAGAGATTCCCAACTAAAATATCCAAAATAGAATTGAATCCTACTCTAATAAGAATTCTTTATTGTTAAATAAGCTTTTAAGTCTTAAACAATTAGGACAATATATTAATTATTAAAAAATTAGGATAATATATCTAACTTATTATTACTTCCTATCAAATAAGGAACACCTAGCATAAAGTAAATTTAAGCCTTGTGCCCTTGCCATTACATAAACTCCCGCTCTTCATTCCACCAAATTAAAGCTTATGGTTTAGTGATTTGTCCTCTTTTATTTCTTTTTAAACTCTGAACTCTTTTGTATCAATCATACTAGAGAAACTTTATGAAGAAAAATACATTAAAGAATTTTGATGATACTGTCCACTTTTTCCCACAACTTTGCTTTCATTTTTATCCAACTTTTTAGGTTATAACATTAAGATTTCAATTAATGAGCAATATGACAAACTTTCTATGGCAAGTCCCTACCCTAGACTTTCATTAGACTTGTGAGCAAGTGTTAAAAACCAACTTCGGTACTTACTACCGTGGAAACATTATGCAAGAGAGCATCTTCCTTAAGTGACAAAGAAAATATACAGATATAAGGCCAGATGGTTTTGTAAAACCAGAAGCAGAATATTCCAAGTTCAAATTCAGCAATGCCGACACATGCAGGTCGACAATTACTTTTAAGAAATAGAACAGGAGGATGCTATGCCTCACAGGACAAACACATCCACAGCTAGATTGAATCTGAAAATCAAATTACCTCAGAATGCATTGCAGACCAAGCGTCTTGCTCCATTGCCCTTCCATTTGAATGTTGACCTAAAGATCTAAAAGGGCTCTTGTGATCATATCTTTCATGATCCAAAAAACCATGATCATGTCCTGATGTACGTCTGATTTCTGCAAAGATATTAGTAAATGGCATGATTTTAAGTGCAACCACCAGAAAATGCAATTAACAGTTTACAGTTCAGATAAACTCAATTGCTTGCACCATATGCAACTAGTGATAGCTTCAAAACTTAAGTCTTGAACCACAACAGGTTTATTAATGTATCATCCAAAGACTTAGAGATGGCAATGGGCTGACCCATGAGCCGGTCTCGCTAATTTTTTTAAAATTAAAAGTAAAAAACGTCTTTTTTTTAATTGAGTTCAAACCTAGATTGCCCAAGCCTACCCTAGACCTAACTCTTCTAAGCAAAATGATGTCGTTTTACCTAGAAAAATTAGGCCTCGAATCAGTCTGGGCCTGATTTAGCCCATGGGTCAGCCCATTAAAAGCACCTGAATTTAGGCTCATAAGCCAGCCCGTTGCCATCCCTATCTAAATTAAAATTATTCCTCTAATCTCACAAAAACAACCACATAAAGAAGCATAAAAAGCATATGCCAAAGAACATAATATCATTACTGAAACCTCAAGATACCAAAGAAACTAATATTGCGCATCTGTAAAAGTAAATACACCAACTATTAGTTAAAATAAAAACACCATTAACATCAACCATGATAATATGTTCAACTGTTATTCATTCCAACGTCGACATAAAGGCTTTTACTGACACCAAAATTTAGTCAATGAATAAACCAAGTAATATAATAAAATATGAATTGTGGTTCAACAACCTTGATTAAGAAGCCTACTACAGTAAGGCACAACCTGCATAAATGGTCCCAACTTTTGCTTCTCTCCCAGTAAGTCAGCCAGATATCTGCCACCATTAGATAGTCAAGTGACCCATAGAGACCAAGAACAATGCAATAACATTTGGAAAAGCAATGGAAGGCAAGCAAGTAGGCACACTTGTTAAGCCATATAGACAATGTTAGAATTCGATCTAATGCAAGTACTTTAGTCAATCAAAGTGTTTCATATGAAAATAAGAAATGAAAATCAATTTTGGCAGTGGAAAGATTCTTCCTCACTTAAATATCCTGAAACCCATGCAAGGGTGAGGTGAAACTGGATCTCAAAAATGTTGAATTACAAAGGCATTTAGCAGTAGTAACATAAGCCCAATATGCTTACAACCATGAAGAAAAAGATCGCAATGATCTTAACAGACAATGCGCTTGAATCAAAAGTAATTGAAACACTCAAAACCTGAACTAAGCTTATAAGTTGTGTGATGTACAACAACTAGAGAAAAAATTAAGACTAATAACAATTGTATATAAAGTTGAAACTTGTAGGATTCAAAATCACAAGGCTTCAAAAACTTATTGGTAAATTTTACGTGAAAAAAATTCTGAAGGTAAAGGAGATGAACCAAAAATGCCATAATAACAACTTTAACTGCTAACTACAAGGCAGTATTGTAGAAAATCATTGAGTCACCAGATAAGTCACTCCCTAGTAAGAAGTATCACAATTGCAAAATTTTAACTCTCACGCTATAATTAGCTTGTCTTTGAAAAATAACTGAGATCAGTATTCACCAAAGGCCCCTCAACTAATTATTTTCTATCACAGTCTCTTAGATGAGGGCTCTTGCTTCTTTGTTGTTCTCTATAAAAGAAAAGGTTGAGCTTTATGATTTCTAAATCTACTATGCTTTGTTCTCGAACCTAACACTTCAATACCCGTCCTCCATAACACTAATACTAAAGAAACTTGTACAGCTCCTCATTCTCATTAGCCTTCCCGCACAAGCCAATTAAGAAAGGAACCAATGAAGCTAAAAATCTAAAGCATAACAATAGTACTAAATTCACCACCACCAACAACAAGAAGAAGTAAAGGAGAATTATTGATCAACAACAGTAACAGATACATAATTCTAAAAACTTTAACAGATGATCACATTAAAAACTTGACGTCAAGTACCGATCTTTAAAACAATTAAACTAAACAGTTCAAAACAATTAAAAAAAAAAAGGCTAACATGATATGATTGAAAAGAAAAGGCTGAAAACCAGTAATCACAGATGAATTCAATCATTAGGAATTGAACACCAAAAGGGCAATTAAACCAACCTTTCACGATCTGGAGGAAGATAACTAGGCCTATGAGGAGAATCATTAAATTCAGAGGGTGAGTACTGGAAATAACTCCCAGGTGGGATTCTCTCACCCATCATCACAAACAAGCGCACGCCCACACCGCTTGATGTCTACAATTATAAACAAGGAAAAGAAATCAAAGGAAAAAAACAGTAAAGTAACAAAAGCAACCACTAAAACGAGAAACAAAGTAAAACGCAGTTAACAGAAACGACTAAATTATGTGTAGATTACAGGATGCTTACGGGATGAGAACGGGAGTCAGAGTGAAAACTGACAGACAGAATGGTGTGGAGAGCAAAGGCTAGGCTACTCCCTTTCTCTCTGCCCACTTGGATGGTCGCTGGTGGTGGGCAGTAGAGAGTAAGAGGCCTCCTGGCAAGTGACAAGAGAGAAAGCCCTATTCAAAGAGGACTGGTCCTTGAATGCTTTGGTATGCTGTATTTATACCAGAATTGGATCTTTTTCCTGTTTTGTTTGCTCTCTCAACCAATTTGGGATCTTCTGCTCTTTGCTTTGCTGTACTTTTAACTCCTTTTTGGATCCTTCCTGTTTGCTTTTCCTTATTTTGCATCATTCATGCACGTACAGTACGTCTAGTCTCACTTGCAAACAATTTTAAGTTCATGTGATACGAAGTAACGTAACTCAACTTTTTTAATCACCCACCTTTCCATACAACACATTAAGTTATATGTAATATTCAGGGCCGTTTTTATAGTTTTATAGGCCCGGGGTAAAATTAAAAAAAGGGCCCCAATATAATTCTTATATTCTTTGAGTCTCTCACTAAGATATTTCTAATCTCTAAATCCGTCATTTACTAATTCACTTTATTTGTTAGTAGATTTGAACAATTTACAACAAAAATAATATACTTTATCTACATGTTTAGAATAAAC
>JAOTBA010000006.1:51371-81690 GCA_025629845.1 Erythroxylum squamatum
ACTATTCTGTAGTGATAAACACATTACAGATATATTGAAATAATATAGAGAAACTCTAGTATTCTAAGACTAGAGTTCTAACAAGCAAGTTGTGAAAGTCCACGATCACTTTTTTGAGGTAGAATATACAAAAGTTTATATAGATATTCACAACCTGTTGGTCAATCAGTTGATCACATGAGTTGTCCGTTGTATCTGTATATTGAATATATAGATGTATATTTGTATTACGTTATTCTTAGGAATTTGTACATATATTATTCTTCTTTTATCATTGTATTGGATCTGTGTAGTCCCTTTAGAAGAAGAATTTCAGCTATTAACCAACAGCATTAAAGTAGTCCTAAATTTCAGAAGCCAATAAAGACATACTTTCTTTCTGGTTTATTATATACCAGTGGATTCCATGTTTGGACTTATGTTACTGTCCTAGTAACCCAGCTTGCATATTTGATTAGCTTCTAGATGGCACAGGAGAGTAACTACATGACGGCATCATATGAAGAAGTTACTATTTCCTTTACTACCTATAAATGCACGCAAATTGATTAAAGCTGTATAGGAGCATTTGACATGATAGTCTCATTACTCTAATTTGACAAGTGTACCTATTTGGATTTATTATGTTTGTGATTCTTGATTCTTTTCATCTGTTACATCCTTTTCTGCGCCCATCAATTGCAATTTTGTGTACAGGAACCTACTGGGTCACCTTTTGCTATCCAGTGAAGAATGGAAAGGTGGTCATCTAGCTAGCAGGTGCTGCATCATAGATACTGATAATGGTGAAAGGAAAGATGGACTTAAATCTGGACATGAAATCCTTGGTGCTGGAGCTCTTTCTTGCTATGCAATTGCAAACAGAGATCCTAGGTTTTCATTCCCAACATGTGGTTGTCTGTGCTTGAATGGACCTTCAGTTGTCCAAGTGCTGCAGAAGTAATGACTTTTTTCCTTCCACAGAATTTTCCACCCTTCGCCTTCTTTCCTGCTTTTAACGGACATGTACTTGTGGTTGAATTCTCTACCGTAGAAATTAGTATTCATGACAAATAATTTCTTGTCTTTTAAACCTTTTTCTTAATTTGCAGACACTTGCATCAGGCTCCATGGAACTGCAACGCACAATACTTGTTAATACTTAATCTTCTGCAGAAGGCACGTGAAGAGAGATACCCTCAACAACTATGTGCGACAGTTCAACGGCTGATTCTTATAGCACTTGCTAATAAGTCATATTCTCACGAAAGCATGTCTTGCCAATATCAAAAACTGCTTCTTCTGCTTTGTGCTTCTGAAGTAAATTTGCAAGCTGGGAATAATGTGGAATGTATCAAGTATGCTCAAAATGCATCTCTACTTCTGCTTCCTAATAACTACCGGTTTTTTGGACACTTACAGCTATGTCGGGCCTATGCTGCCGAAAGTAATTTTATAAACCTTCAAAAGGAGTATAGAAGATGTTTGGAGCTAAAGACAGATTATCATATAGGCTGGGTATGCCTTAAGATCATGGAATCACAATATGATATACAAACTGAATCAAATATTGTGGAGTTATGCTTCCTTGAATGCCCAAAAGAGATGAAATCATGGAATATGTGGATGGCAGTGTTTAACTTGCTTCTGGGTCTAATATTTTTGTGGAATCAGGATCTGGTTTCTGCTGAAGAATTGTTTATGCAAGCTTGTTCACTGGCGGGGGCAGATGCCTGTCTCTTCTTAGCTCATGGTATTAATCAGTTAGTTGACTTGCTCTTTTTAATTCCTTTCCAGTGTACTTTAATTCTCATCTAATATCAGCTCAAATACTAACAGATCTTTTGCAAGTGCTTTTTAAACCTTAATGTCTGAATGCTTTCTTCTCTTTGAAAAATAGAGCAGTGTGATATTGGATATAAACTTTTTAGGTCCCTTGTCTCTTTTTGTAACTGAATCACTAATGAATCCAGGTGCCACATGCATGGAGTTTGCAAGAAAATCTCATAGTTCCGAATTCTTGTCCCTTGCTATAAGAAGTCTGAAAAAAGCGCATGCAAATTCCATTATTTCAATACCTATGGTATTTTTGTTGCTAGCACAAGCAGAAGGGAGCATTGGTTCGAAACAGATGTGGGAGAAGAACCTACGGCTTGAATGGTATTCTTGGTCACCAGGTATGTGTGAAAATCATGCATGTAGTTTGGTGGTATATCTGTGTGCTTTTGCATAAAGTGACCAAGCAGCTGCATAAGAGGATGAGGAAGCCAATATAGATTTTGATTAAATTTGAAACTGGTCAGTTATCATACTCATTCAGTTATTTCGTTGGTTTCAAAAGTTAATAACATTACAATAGGGTGATGCTGTTGTCTTTCATTGTTACCAGTCAAATATATCATTTCAGAATTTTTGCTCCCTTTGGTGAATAACAATGAAGCAATGTAACTCTTTTTACATGATATTTTTCTCTAATTCCTGTATCTCCAAATTGCTTTTGAGGTGGACAGCCACAAGAATTTTGAGGATTAAAAGATACTGTCAAGAGATTTATGGGCAAAAAGAAAGAGAGAACAGCATGTCTTTGTTATCCCTTCACCCTATGTTACTGGATCTTTTATCTAACCACACTAATCACAAAACCCTCTGTTACTAGATCTTTTATCTAACCATGATATCATAGGGTTTGTCAACGATAGCTAATAATTCCCCTGCAAATGAAACCATTTCTTGAATAGAATATCTAAATTTGCATTTAGTCATGTATATGGTCATCAAAATGGGATGAGGAAAGCTTGTGTACATTTGGAGTCTACATGAATCCCAAGGAAACTTGGCGAATGTAAAGATGGGTTGAGATACATATTTTCTTTTGCACTTTATCAACAACCTTCACTTATGAATACGTTATTTATTTACCCTTTACAGAAACGAGGCCTGCAGAACTGCACTTTCAAATGCATTTACTTGCAAGGCAAGGGGAGCTTGGGTTTGACTCTTCATCCGGTGTGGAATTATGCCAAAGCCCAGAGAAATGGGTTCTTCGGGCAATCCATAGCAACCCTTCTTGTTTCAGATATTGGAGAGTTCTGCAAAAGCTTGTAGAATAAGCGACGCTGTTCTACACTGTAGAGATTTCAAAAACTTATTCTGACTGATGTTCTGCCAAGCCACCAAATGGAATAGGAAATTGTAAAGAGTTCCTAGAAATTATGTGATACAAGAATGAACTCAAAAACTGAAAGGGAAAGAAAATTAGCCAGTGGAGAACTGATGGTGAGTAGAATAGAAGACAATATCCTCTGTTGTTTCTTGATCATTGTAATTTGGATAAAATAATTGCAATGCTTATACGTTATCAGCTTCCCGACAGTTTAGTAAGCTTGTAAGAGAAACATGAGGTGTAAACTGAAAATGTTGGTCCTAGTTATATATCTATATATCCGGTTCATGCTATGTTCAGTGCTGTGGACCAGTTATTGTTTCCTATCCTTGTTTTCCTCGAGTAGAGACAGATGTACTCATAATCAGCTTATCAGCAATTTATTAAGCTTGTAACAGCCGAACCTTGAGTTCTACAAATTCAGAAGAATGGTTGAAAACTGAAAAGTGCTCAGACATAAAATATAACATACAATAGTAGGGTGACAATTTGATAGAAGGAAACATTATAATCTTATATTTGTATGTGGGAATGCATAATTTATTGTTGCAGAAGATAGTGAAGATGAGTTTTAGTAGTTATCTGCCTAGACCAAGGGAAGTAGAGGAGGAGCGTTCAAATTGATCGGAAGGATCCCAGTCCAGAGAGGTGGAGAGGATCTTGGACAAAGTCACGACAACTTGAGGCATGGAGGGTCGTTCATTAACGTCAAAATGAACACAGACGTTAGCGAGCTGCGCCATGGAGAAAGCTATATTCAATGGGTACTCTTCTCCCAAACATGGATCCATAAAGTTCCTTAGCTTCTCTCTTACGTTCTCCCCCTCTATCACAGTCTTTATCACTTCACTCAACAACTGATGATTCTTGACGCCGTCATTATCAGTAACGGTAGCAGGTTCCCTCCCAGATAAGAGCTCCAACATGACAACCCCAAAAGCGAAGACATCTAATTTGGGAGTGATGAGTCCGTTCTCTATGTATTCAGGGGGCATATAACCCTGAGTACCCACTACATGCCTAGTCAGTTGCATGTGGTCATTGTCCAACCTTCTTGCCAGCCCGAAATTTGCAACTTTTGCACTCAGATTAGCATCTAACAGAATGTTACTAGTCTTCAAGTTCTTGTGAATGTAGGGGGGATTAGTGTAATTGTGAAGATAACTGAGAGCATCCGCCACATCGTAAGCAATTTGAACTCTCTGCTTCCAAGATAGTGAAAGTGCTGCTTCGTCTTGATCTTGCTCTTGGCATTTTTTGTTGCTGTTGTGAAGCCAATCTCTGAGAGATCCATTTTCAGCATACTCGTAAACAAGGTAAGTATTGCCCTGGTGGACGCAGAAACCAGACAGTCTAATGATATTGGAGTGATTAATCATCTTGAGGATGTTGATCTCGGCGGAGACATCCCCCTTTAACACCTTCACAACACCAGCATCTCCCTTGAAGGATCCTCTGTAAACCGATTCCTTAATTCTGTTAGTTTCCCCAAAGTAGGCCGTGGCATTCTCTAAGTCCTCAAATCTGTACAATGTCAAGGAATCGACGGCATAGCTGATTTCATGAGACCAGGGTTTGGTTACGCCATCTGAGGAGATTACTACAGGAGCCTTAGGTTTAGGTAGTTGTGAAGAAGTGCGAGATTTGCTGCGCCGCCAAAACAGAAAAGCGAGAACAACAGAAAGGAGTAACAGCAGAAGAGCTCCTCCTCCAATCCCAATCCCAATCCATTTCCATTTATTCTTGCTGTTGGACGACCCATCATCATTAGCAATAGGGTTGGCTGGAGCGGACTGGGGTGGTGGTGGTGACATTCCGGAGGAGTGTATCTTGGGTTCAGAATTCAAAGGAACCAGAATTGGCGTAAAGGGAAAAATAACATCCTCTGCAGATAGTCTGTTAGCATCTAAGACTCGCTGTTCTTGGACCCCGAATAACTGGGCAATGGAAGAGATGGAATCGCCCCAGTTGACAAGGTAAGTGAGTAAGTAGTTGACACCAGAAGCGGTCTGGTTGGAAGTTGGACAAGCACATCTAAGGGGCACATGAATGGGGAGGCCGACAGAGAGATTACGGAAGTAATACGGGTTCTGAGCCATCAAAGCTTGACAAGTGGTGAGACCTTGGTAAGTGTCGTTGGCAACGCTGAAGTAAGTCTCTGCAGGCTTTTTGAGGGTGTAGGAGGCGTTGTGCTGGTAGTAACTGGAATTGTAACAGGAGCAGTCGATGGGCACAATTACAAGGGTGTCTGTGGGGACAGGAGAGACGTCGGAGGAGATGTTGTTTATGGAGGCGATGAGAGTAATTGACCGTTGCTCCAAACCCAACAAATAGCCGATCTCGACGGCGGAATCGTAGGTAGGGGTTGATCTGTAGGTGAGGTAGGATTTGCAGGAAGATTTGTACTTGGTGGGGTCTCCGTTGCATAGAAAACCTCTGGTAGAATTAGTGTCAGCCGCCGGATTCTCGCAGGCAAGCTGTTTATTGTTAACATAAGCTTGCTGAGCTTGTACCTGTACTACTACTACCACCATTACTAAGACTAACAACAAGAACAACAAAGATCCTCCTCCATGTCCATCCCATCTCGGCAATAATTTAGCCATATCTGAAGCAGAAGGAGAAAAAGGGTGGTTGTGACAGTAGTTTCAGACTTTAAAAAGACAAAAGAACAAGACTTGCCACAGGTAAGTCAGTCAACCCGCGTTTATTCCACCACTTCCTTTGGCTAGTAATCGTAGCAGCTACGACATTGACCTTGGACCGTGGCCATGGAGATTAATCTGTACCGTTGAAGATGAAGAATCGTCTACCTTGAATTTGGAGGGAGCCATCAGGACTCGACTCAACTCCGAATAGAGAAGATCCACAAAAGATGAGCCCAAACAAAGATGTCGCTCTCTTGATTTTTATCTTCTCATTCGTTCAGTGTATGTAATAGAAAAGGCCCATTTTCTCTTTAAGATTGATTAATAAGTAACGAAAAGATGCAGATCCAGAGCAGCTTAGGCGCTTCCTTTTCCGCAACTCCGGAGGCTTCCTTCTGTTTCCCGATCCCGAAGAAGTCCTTCGCTACTATTACTATCTATCTCCCAATTCTAAAGCCCAAGAAGCTTTCTTTGTCGGTAAAATCGTCGCTCTTTAGTTCCACTCCCAATTCATCTTCCATGGCTGTCGCTGCCCCTAATAAGTGGGCTCAGACCACTGTTACTTTGCCTCCACTTCGCCGTGGCTGCCATCTCGTTACCTCCCAGGTTTCCCCTTCCATTCCATATCTATTCGAAGTAATCTCGACTTGATTTGATGCGTGAATGACGCCTTTAGCTTGTGGTTGGAAATTATTAATCTTGATTGAACAGCTGCTAATCTCTTAAACTTTGCAGATTTTGGATGGAATTGGAAAAGACTTGTCAGAATTCCAGTGTGGCCTTGCTCATCTCTTCTGTAAGTCAGCCCCACCACCGAACGCCCTGTTCCCTTTCCTAATAAAAAATATCTTCGTTCTTAACTAACAAAAAGCCTAATAAATCTTCAGTGCACCATACAAGTGCCTCTCTTACTATCAACGAGAACTATGACTCTGATGTTCGTGATGATACTGAGACATTCCTTAATAAGATTGTTCCAGAGGTTACCTTCTTTATCTCATCCTCCACGTTACCTTGATTATAGTTGGGATTAAGAAGGGTTCGTTCAAATCTCCTTCCTACTCTTACACCTACGTCAATTTTTTCTTTGTCTATTACTCAGGGAAGATCTGCTCCTTGGAAGCACACGTTGGAAGGTTTAGTCTTTCTTACACTCCTATTCCTGTCTTTCCATTCTTCTACAGAACAGAAGTATACCTACAAAATAAGGCTTCTCCTTTTCATTTGTGTTGTACATTCCAGGACAAATAGTGCTGTAGGTCTAGTTGAACCGTTCGCATGTTGGATAAGCGAGATGACAATAGTAAAAATGCTGATGAACCAAATTTTGGAGAAGACCCTGATTGTTAGGCTTTTTTTCCATCTGGCTTTATTCAATTCTAACCTACTGATTTGTGCAGAAGGAAGAACCAGAGTATTTCCATTTTATTTTTCTCTGAACTTTTGATTGTTGTCCTTCTATTTGCTGATATAAATCTCTTAAAATTCTTATAGGCCCAGATGACATGCCAGCGCACATTAAATCCTCCATGTTTGGATGCTCGCTCACGTGCGGATGTTTCTGCCATTTGTCTTCAATTACTTTATTAGTATCTTCATAGTCAGCTTTCTGATTCACCTTGCTCTTCTGGTCACCTGCAGGATTCCAATTACCAACGGAAAGCTCAATATGGGGACTTGGCAGGTACTTGTACATGTTTAGATTGAGAGATACTTAGCCTGTAAGTGCACAATAGCTGCTCCTGATGTATGTGTCAAAACACTCTACATCAACTTCTCTCTGTTGTGAATTCAAATGAACTTTCATCTTTCATTCGTTTTTCAGGGAATATGGTTGTGTGAGCACCGTGACTACCCTACTGCACGTAAAGTTGTAGTAACTCTAAACGGAATATGAGGGTGTTGGGATTGCCTTCAACACCTCACCATCACCCCTCACCTTTTCACCACCAAATATCGAACACCAGCTGCTGTTTGTTTCTTCATTTCGACTGCGTCTGTCGTGAGAAAGTGGAATGAGTTCATCTATATTCCTGTCAATGAGCTTACCAGTTGTTCTTGTTGCCCATTGTCACCGAAATGTAATTGATAAATGAATGATCAAGGCTGTAAAATGGAATGTCCTATCAGTTGTTTATAAACTGCGTGGTTTTCAGTAATGCTTTTGTGACAAATATGAATCACAATCGATCAGAAATAAGAAACACGTAACCAATAGCCGTGGAAGAGAAGAGAATAATGAAGCAAGCCATTGGTTCCGCTACTTGAATAATAGGCACCGTAATCTAACAAATTTTCTTATTACACGCAGTTTTTGGTGAGATTAGCTGCTACAAAATTGATTTCAAAGGGGATAATTTCATAACTACGAAATTATGAGTGCCCGATCCATTGGCTGCTAAAATAAAACTGATTCAGCAAAACTCAATCAATTTCATAGTTATGAAATTATGAGTGCCAGATTCATTGGCTGCTAAAATAAAATTGATGCAGCAGAACTCAGTCTACATGGAGCAAATTGAACTTCAAATAGATACATACATACAAAGAAATGCCTCACACATATTTTATAACATTATATTAGTTAGGCACATAGTGGATACAATCATCAATCAGAGATATCAGGCCACACACCTGAAGAAGACACAAGGAAGACTACGGGGTAACTGTTAAGATGAAAAGTTAGATCATTCCACCTATAACATAATATTCCGGATAAAAAGTGTACCACAAAGAAACCTGCAAAGTAATACATATGGGAAGCAACTGCCGCCGTGCTCTTTCCAAATTACCTATGTCATACAAAGTCTCCTTTGCCTTCTCTTAGACTTCTTCCTCTTCTGTAGTCAATTTCAGCATCCGAGCTTGACAATCCCAGATGATATTTCCGGCTAATTTTAGAGGATGACACTTTTGGGAATATGTCTTCATCAGTCACAACATGACTTGATCCACGATGCCTCCTTGATTTGGGATCTGATTTACATTAAAGAGAAAAAGTCCTTGAATTAGTGGCTTTCTGGAGTAGAAAAGGTCCTTCAATTAGTGGCTTTCTGGAGTAGCTTGGTACACTTCATAATACCGAATCATTCACAGACAAAAAAAAAAGGACAAAGAAGCAAAGACTACAAGCCATATCGCCAGGCCATAAAAAGACACAGAAGTATGGGATTATATCAGTCCTTTGTAGTGGTGAGGGGGCATCTTTTGCGACTAGAAGGGCGGCAGCTTCTCACAGGACGTAACATTTAAACAAGGAAAGTTGCACGAGAAAGAGAGAAGAATACTGTCCAACTAATTTATCTTAGGACCTCTGTACTAAAGAAAGATACAACAATCGATGGACAAAAGACTCCACTAGTATTTAAATTTCTCATCAGCTGTCATGAGATTAACAAACAATGAACAAAAGATAAAGCTTAATATGAATAAAAGTATAGAAGTCACCTTCATATGCATTGAGTGAGTCTGGCATTTCAAGGCATAAACCCTCATCGACAAGATCCCATTTGAATTGAAGACTATTTTGATTCGTCAAGTTTGTTTGTACCTTTTGTGGTTTTTGGTCCTTGTTTAGTTGCCCGGCTTCCATATTGTCCTCTGCAGTAGGTTTATCTGAAGTGAAAGGAGTCATTGTAAATGAGTCCTCCATTACATCAGAGATCTCTACATATTGAGGAGTAGTGATCATTTCATCGGCACTGAAACCAAAGGATGCTCTATAAGCTTCTATTTCCTCAGCATCTTGCTTAGGGCTCCTACTGTGTCTGGTCTGGTGGACATTCCCATTTGCGGGATAAGAATCAGAATCTTTGGAGACACTTAACCTCCCACCAGTATGTGGAAATGGTGGATTATGGTCCAGATAAAATTGTGCAAATGTAGCAGGACAGAAGAAATTAGAATCATGAGAAATAATGGGGGCACCAGTTGATTCATTTCCAGAAAGCCTGCCTGAGCCACTCCTAGAATATTTACCATTGCGGGGAGAAACTGAAGGATCCCATTGAGGGTGAAACTCTCGTTCATGAAATGATGATGATAAACAGTCACCTGAGTTCCTAGAAATTGGTGATAAGAGACTGCTGGCAGGACTTCCAGGATAAAGTGAATATGTAGCTTGAAGATCATTTACAGCCATACAGTTTGACTTTTCAGTGCTTCTGATATCCACAGAAGATGTGAGGAACCGAGCAAATGGCACATCTGGGGAAGAGGGGGTGGTTAAGTGAGCCAACTCAGGTGGAGGTGTAAGAGGAGCAGTAGATGGCTCAGTAGTAAAGGTTGAGAAAACCGGAGGAGAAACTAGCTGTGTTTCATGGGCGTAAGGCCCAGTGGCAAACATTGTTGAAGAGGGCCCCCCCGGTGAGTTGGCAGATACTGACAAGAAGCAACTAGGTGACTGTGCGGTGGAAGGAAGAGCAGAATTCGTAAATGATGCAGGAGAAGAAGGTGGAGCCAGAAGTGAGGGAGCAAGGGTTGTAGCTTGGTTGGAAGCACCACCTGCTTGAGGTCCATTTGGTTGGCTTGCTGATGAATTGCTCTCAGGTATACGAGTTGCGGGCACAATACGTTTTCCACCTTTTTGAGCACCAAAACAAGATAATGCACCTAAACATCCTCCCCATCTTTTTCTCTGCCAATACATAAACCACTATAACTGTAACCCATATTGATAACTGTATACAGAAATTGCAATCAAACATGAGTAACAAAAGTTGCATGGATCATGCAAAGCATGAAAAGGACAGAACAACCCACTAAATATTGTTTTTAAGGCATAAATCTCACGGAGACAAGACAAACTTTAGCCTCATAGCTGATGGGTAAGTATGCGTAACTTTTAACATGGAAGTAATTGATGCATGGAAAAAATATGAAAGCAAAAAAGCACTTGCCATGTATGCTTGCACTAATGAATGTATTGAATGCAAGCAACCGACAAAGTATAAACTAGTAGTAGGATCACATGCATCTAAAACCAAAGATGAGTACAAATATATATGTATGAGTTCATTATCTCATATATTTGCATTATCCAATTAACTCATTACCTCATCTATATGCATCATCCAACTGACCAAAACACAAATGAGGTCGAACTTTATAATTTTGGAACTTAACTCATTGCAACCACACCACATAATCTCAGCTTAATGCTCCTCTCATTCAATATAAAAATTATGCAGTGATATCATTTAACCAGTCACATTAAATTGTTGCACTTTCATTTTTCTTCCCGCATGAGGCAATTATAAGATATAATTTTACAATTTGCGATTAGGATTTCATATCTAGCACCAATTTTCGACTTCTTTTAACCAACATACTAGGAGTAAAGTAATTATTTTATTCTTCATGGGAAGGAATTCCCTAGCGTTACAAGTTTACAACTTAAATCTTTTTGCAAGTACATTTCAGTGAAGAAACAACTGTTATGGACAGCTAAATATATTATGGGGATGCAATTGGCAAGTATATTATCCACAGCAAAATATACAAGAAAATCCCATTGATAGTATAGTAGTCACATATCTGTGTACTTGGAAAAAAGAAATGGAGGCTAAACAATAGATAGCTAGCTCTCATTACGCGACGAGATGATAGATTAGAAACTGGTTCGAAATTGACCCAAGGTCTGTCAGGCATTTATCTAAATGGAGAAGAAGAAGTCAAACATTACTGAATGCTGATTGGGAGAACGTGAAAACAGAAAGAAATGAGGTATTATTTGGTCTTGGAAAAGAATGCCAGTGTTAGGATTCAAAGATCATACTAAGTAAAACCCAATTGTTGTATTTAACAGATCCGACCACAAATAATAATATTTATCCACTTCATTCCTTTCTTTTTCGCCCTTAAGGTTTCTCTTTGGCTCCTCTCAAACAAACAAAAGGGAAAAATTAATGTCTGTCTTGCATGGAAACTAATAGGAGAAAATACGTAAAAACAAGCAGATAATACATAGATCTGAAGATCAAGAAGGGTTAGACATTAAATAATAAAAAAGCAAAAGCATGTAAACTTAAAACAAAGCCTCAGATCCAGATCTGACCCAGACAGCAACAATGAGAAGATAAGGGAGAAATACCCGTTCCTGATGAGGGAATCTGTTCTGCTCTGACCCCATATCCAAAACTTTTTTAACTTTTGGCTACGCCGACTATGCTTATTGTTTCACTGATACGTCTAGGAAGAGCAAGAGCAGAAGTAGAATCAATGGAAGAAGGATGGGAATGGTAAGTGAAACAGTTTACATCAGTAAGACTTAGTGACAGCAGCTTCCTAGTAGGAGTCCAGGCCAGTCCTACTTGCGAAATTCACTAACAAACAAGTTAAGCTTTGGAAAAAACCTAATCGGCACATTCCCATAAAACTTGGGACAGCAATACAACACAAAGGATGGATTCTAGATCAGGCACTTGGTAAGAAGATTTCAACAATGGAGAAACTGACCACCTTGTCTAGTCCCCGCCAAAACTCGCCCCCTCGATAAAAGAAGAAGAAGAAGGAAACGGGAAAGAGACAAGTGATAGAGAGTGGACTGGTCTGAGCAGAGTGACGAAAGGAAGATGAATAAATAAGATTTTAGTATTTATGGATTATTAAATAAAAAAGGGGGAAAAAGGGAAGACAAGACAAAGACAAATAAAGTGATGGAGAGAGACACAAACACAACCCGATGAGATAAAGACGGACTCGCTCTCTTTCTTTAACCTTTCACAAATATTATGTTTAGACAGATGGTCATATGTTATCTCGATGTTCATTTTGTGAAACAGATGTAATAATTTGTGCATTGTGAACCCAGTACGGTGATACGCCGGATTCAAGTCAGATAAGACCCTGTTTTGGGTGGCAAAGCTCTCTCTTGCGAGTTTTTAAAACGACTCCATTTTTAAGACTCAAACTCGAGACTTTGATTAAAGATAGAGGAGCCCGTGTAGTTCCGACACATCCTTCGTGAGTATAGTGATATGAGTCTTATTGGTGTAAGGAACAACTTAACGCAGGGTTCGATTTCATTGTAATGGTTTACTTTTTTCATTCAATCTCTTATTACAGGGTCTATCAAATGGAAACCAAATTAACTTCGCTATTATATGTTTATGCTTTCCCTCCTCTCTTTATATTAAAACGTAATAAGTGGGTCCAAATAAATCGAGAACAAAAAAAGTCTATTGACACCGTAATTATTCAACCCATTACTTATCTTTCTAAAATTCTTCCACATTTGTTTAATAATTATTGTGATTGCTATTTGTTTATATCCCCAACATAAGAGGCAGGAGAAAGGGACCCAAAAAAAAGGTGTAAATTAAGAATATATATATATATATAATTACATATTATTTTACCTTAAATTTACCTTTTTATTGTGTTATAGTTAATAAAAATTATTTTGACAATAAAAGGTTCAAGTTAATGGAATTATTTAAGAAAAAAGGTGAAAATTTCAATTATTTGAAAATACTATTAACTAAAAGAAAACCACCATCTAAACCTTTCCAAATATATTTATAAACAAATGTTCTACTCTACTGTCTTTTTATAACTTCTCATAAAAATTTTATTTTTGAATGATCATATAACTAAATTATTATAGAATTGATACATGTAATTATAATAAATGTATTTCTTTTTAAATACTTTTTTGACTTTATAAATATAAATTTAGTAATATACATATGGATGTTCGGAATAATTAGTTAAAATATTGTGTTCTTATATTATTATGTGATCAATTCAATCTCTTTGATTATGTTTTAATGTTTATGTATACAAAAATATAAATGTGGGCGAAGTTGAGTTTTCCTTGAATAAGTTTTTAATCATGTATAATTATAGATACTTTGTGTTAAAACTTTAGTTAACCATTACATAATTAAAAGATAGGTGACAAAATTGATGTGAGACATGCAACAATCAAAAATATTAACTTTCGTTTTAGTTACTTACTACGCTTTTTAGTTAACAAATACTCATAAAGTCTTTAATTTTTGAGTTGAAATTGATATATAGGATTGTAATATCTTACTAGTTTGAGTAGAAATTATTGAGATGGTGAACAGTGGATTGAAAATTGTTAATACCATAATTCTCATTTAGAAACATTAATAGGGTCACCAAGTTATGACATCAAGTAATGTTTATGGTGTTTAGTAACTTAGTTGTATAAGAAGTTAAGAATTGAACAGTAATGTAAAGGAATTTCTACGTGTTAGAATTTCTAACGCAAGTAATGAATAGATTTGTAGAATAAAGAATGTCTACAAAGGTAAATGGGAGTATTAACAAGTCTATATTGATGCCATAGGGAGGGAAGCAACTCTTAACTCTGTTCGTGTCTTGTTCAAGGCCTAAGTTTGGGTCGATCAATTTAATATTAACAATTTTAATTAAATTTAATTATTATTATCAGTAAATTCAAAAACATACTCTCTTTCTATTATGGAAGAGTAATTTAATATTAACAATTTTAATTACGTTTAATTATTATTATCAGTAAAATAAAAAACAAACTCTCTTTCTATTATGGAAGAATAAAATTACGTACTATTAGACCTCTCTAAATCCTATATTTCAGCTAGACTTTAACCAGGTGTTGAGCAAGTGGTTGTAAACTTTTCTATTACATTTTGGATCCAATCAAAATGCTACGGCTCAATTGCTTAATACCAAGGAATGATTGAATTAGGTTAGAACGTCATACGTGTATAAATTGTCATTGCAATAAGTTTAATTTTAAATAATCAGTTTAAGACCGTTTAGGTTTTTCGAACAAGTCTCATGAACTCAATTTGAAAAATACCGATTAAATTGAATATAACTCTTTAACTTTAGGCTGATCGAACCAAACCGGGACTCAATTTTAGTGTCTAGTATAAACAACTTGGTACATACATTCAGTTTCTTTCTTTAAAGAATTCATTCTTTTGGTTACAATAGAATACTCAATGCATTTCCACTTAAAAAACCATTGAATTAGGTTTTTAAGTGATCCGATGATAGGACTAGTATTTTCCACATTCCTTCCCTCCTCCTTTATCCGGGCTTGGGACCGGCTGTGTAATGACAAGGCCTTGAATAAGACACAGGCGGAGTTAAGTTTTACTTCACTCCTTATGACATCAATACAACAAGCTTCTTAATATTACCATTTTGTCTTTGTAGACATTCTTTATTCTACAAACATATTCATTACAAATTTTTTTACTTTACCGTTTCTCTTCTTCAATTCTTAGTTTCTTATACAACCAATTTACTAAACACCATATACATTAGATGAGAACATAGTGTTTCTAAATGAAAATTATAGTATTAACAAATTTTTAATCCATTTTCCGCCGTCTTAATAATCTTCTACGAATGTTTAATACAATCAAACAAGTAAAATATTGCAATCTCAAATATCAATCTCAACTCAAAAACTAAAGACTTTCCAAGTATTAGTTTAAATATTAAACTAAACTAAAAAGTGTAATAAGTAACCAAAACAAAAGTCAAACTTCCATAGTTAACTACACAAGTTTTGACACTAAATATTATATAACTATACATGCTTAAAAACTTATTCAAGGAGAACTCAAACTTCTCCCACATTTATATCTATATATACATATATATTAAAGCACAAACAAAGAGATTGAATTGATCACATTACAAAATATTTTAACTAATTAATCCAAACATCCATATATATTATTAGGAAATTTATATTTATAAAATTGAAAAAACATTTAAAAGGAAATACATTTATTATAATTACATTTATCAATTCCATAATAATTTAGTTATTTTTATTGATATGATCATTCTAAAATATTAACTCAATGATAAGTTTTAAAAATTTTATGAAATATTATAAAAAACGAGCAGAATAGAACATTTGTTCATAAATATATTTGGTATGAGCATATTTGGAAGGCTTTAGATGGTGATTATCTTTTAGTTGATAATATTTTCGAATAATTGAAATTGTCATTTTTTCTTATTTAATTTTAGATAATTTCATTAAACTTGAACCTTTTATTATCAAAATAATTTCTATTAACTATAGTGTACCATAGAAAGAAAGATAAATTTAATCATTACAAGGATATAAAATAATATGTACTTAAATATGTATATATATACACACACTAAAAGTATATTTTCTTAATTTAAACATTTTTTCCTTTATCCTACGTATTATACTTGGATAAGATGCAGGTAAACAACTAACAATCATAATGATTATTAAACTAGTGTGGAAAATTTTTAGAAAGATAAGTAATGGTGCCCACATCCTAAATAATAACATTGTCAATAGACTTTTCTTTCCCCATTTTTTTTGCTTAGAATACTGATAACGAAAGCGGAACGAGGACGAAACTAAGTTAATCCCTGGACCTGACCTTGTAATTCGATGAATAAGTACAAAGAATCATCCATCATTCCTATAGACCCACTTCCTACGTCATAACATAAAGAGAGAAGCGAAAGTAGAAACATACCAGTGGGCATAAAAATATCTCCACTTAATGGCAAAGTTGGTTTGGTTTTTATTTGACGAACCTGTAACAAGAGATTGAATGAAAAGTAAACCATCATGATGAAATGTACACAACCTAATCAAACAAGCTTTCCAAACAATCAAACCTCATGTTAATCTTCTTCTTATGTCAATCCCACCTCATTAAAGCTCAGATTAATATACTAGGTTCATAATACTAGTAAGGCAAAGATTATCATATTTGATTAACAAAATGAAAATAAAATAAAATAAACATATGACTATCTGTATAAATACTAAGATTGCTTGAAGATCCATTCCTTCAACTTTTCACCACATTTCAGTGATTTTGTCGGTAGTTCTAACAATAAATTCTAATTGTCCACCAGTCACGACAGAGTTAAAGCCTTTCATTTTGTTTACTTCCGACCTTGCCAGTTAAAGCATTACCTGGTCAATTTATGAATATCCTCATCGAGCCCTGCTACTTCAACAATTACCAATCATTAAGAGCTGAATGACTACAATTTTAAGTACAAATTTTCCATTCAAAAGCCGTCTTTGATTCAATTCATGAATCAAAAACAACAAAATCAAATTCAGTAAATTGACAAGTTTTGTCTCAACATCACTTCATTTAGTTATAGACTAGATTCATAACCTCTAAAGGTCCAGAATCTTGCCCAAATGCTTGACTACCTACTTTCATATTTTTGCTTGTATTGGGAATATTCTGTTACAAATTCAAGATTTGTTAGATCCAAAGTTTTGACAAGAGTTTTATTCAATTGTATAGTTATGCACCTCGCAAGTGAAAGAGATTTGCCAAACACAAGTAGCAATATTTTGAAGCCTCCCACATATGTTGAAGTTAACTTGTATTGTTGGTAGAAAGAATTTAATGCAGGTCTGTACAACAAATTGGTGTTCCAAAATGTCAAGTAAGCAAGAAAAGAATATACTGATTGCGAGTTTCTAAGAGGAGAAACTCATCTGCAACAGAGAGAGAGCTACAAAAATGCAGAGTCAGTAATTCATCCTCCATAAAGTAAAAACTTCAGGGTGAGGATTGTTGTCAACCAGCCACCCACAATCTGAAACAATAATATAATCACATCAATACCTGCAGAAAATGTTTCATCCTATTTTATTTTCTTCTACCATTTAAGACTCATGGAACAACAGTAAAATTCACATACATGCCAGCACAAACTGCAAACGATTACAAGGTAGCTAAAACCAACATTGATTGTTTCTAAACAGTCACATCTATGTCACAAATGGATAGAAATTTCAGTGTGTGCAAAAAAAAAGTTGCATACTTTAGGCACATGTTACGCAGGCAACTGCAAGACTCTCAACTAGGAAAATAATATAAATGGAGAGGTACTCCCCTGGAAAAGCACGTTGATCAAAGCAGGACAAATACTTTTAGACATTTGAAAATCCAGCTTCACATAAATCGCCCCTCTGACAAAAATAAAAAGGTAGATTCTCTATTTCACTAGAACCTTATGGTGTCCGATCTTAGCATCTATCTCGCATATATAACAAATACAATAACTCGTCTTTTAGCCAACTCTTTCCAACCACAGACTGCCAACTGTAACATATGATTATGAGAGGAATAGAAACCAACTCAAGTCGCGTTCATCTGTTTGTTAACACACGATTTAACATTAAAATTACAAACTGTCCATCCACAAGTACTCTGAGACAAGCGCTAAAAAGATGATCAGCAAGGGAAAAAGAAATTTCTCTTTCCATTCTGTACTGTTGGGGAAATCTTTCAGCTTCACAAGCCCAGTGCAAGACTGACATTCTTTCTCGCTACTAATCAAGTAATATGTAAATGAATCTCCAGCCTAACCAGAGTTGCATGTGATTGCACATATTATTCATAGTAATAAATCGTTCCTAAAACAGGATGATAAACACATGGATACAACTATTTCTTGGACAGCCAATATTAACAGACAATTTGTTCATATATAACTGAATGAAATTAAATTCCTCATTCATTCATTGATCAGCAAGGAAAAATTGGTATCATGACCACAATAAATTACGGAGAAGTTTGCAGACATATATTGTACATTTCAACTCAATGAATCAAATAAGCAGTAGATGCCAAGGTTTGGTTCATCAAAGTTCAAACAGAGCTTTGCCTGTGCTTAAGCTCACTAATAAGAATGAACATTTGAATAAGTTTGGAACATTCTTCTGTTGAACAACCTCAAGCTTTTCTAGATAAGCCAGTAAATACTAAGTGTCAGAGGAATAATGAATGAAATAACAGAAAGGTAAAGTCAACTATTTTCAAACTCCAAAAAGCAAGAGACACTTTACACAATGGCATGAAAGATCATACAAGTCATCGTGGAACCAAAACCAATATCCATGACCTAGAGGCATTATAAATGACTACAGGAAGCAAAATATCTTTACTATTTCAAACTTTAAAGACAAGGAATAGAACACTACGCAATGAACGTGAGAGGATAAACACATTTCAATCAAAAAGCTCTTCCGAGATTACTGTATGCTATTACTTACATATTAACAACTTGGGATTCTTGCTAATTCAGTGATCCACGACACCTGAACAGCAGAGTCGTTAAATTAACATAGGTCAAGAATAAATCAAACAAGACCAACCAATTGAGGTATGCATGCCAATCTTACTTTCTAGAACCACAGTTGCAGGGTATCTTTTTCTCCTCCAAGGGAAATTTGTAGTTGTAAGTAATTTCTTCACCCGCAGCTATATGACGTTTTGCATAAATAAAAATCTTTTTTTCACCTTCAACAGTTATAACCTTGGTATAGCAGTTGGGCTGCAATAGGCAATAATTTCAATTCAGTTGACAAGAAATGTGGTTAGTGTATTCGTTATGTCAATCAATATCATGTTTTTCATTGAGCTACCTCACAAGAATGGTTTATGAACCTCGCAATCCCACCACGTTTAGTAGCATCAACCTGAAGAATTGAGCAGAACATTAAGCAATTACTCATTTGTCCTAATCATGTGTACCAAACGCTATGGAAGAAAAATGGAAATGCACAAAATGCAATAATAGCATATCAAAATTCCAAACAATTCAAAAGAATGTAAATTTTGTTTCTGCAGAGAGTTCTTCACACAAGTCTGCACAAGTCACAATAACTTAGTTTCCTAAATGATCCAAACTTGTTTCCAAAATCATTCAGACAGCAATCAAATTACATCAGGAAAACTGCACACACTCAAACCAAATACATAATCAATAGCACAAAGTTAGCATCATGTCATGACTAAACCTAAAATATCATGAGCCTACTAACCACATAACCATCATCAAGTCTAAAGAGATAACTGCTTCCAATTCCCATCTTCTCATAAAGTCGCTCCCGTATATCAGATATCTATAGCATGTAAAAACCCAGTCAGAAAAAAAAAAAAAAAGATAAACCTGGAGAGAAAGCAAAGGGATCAGAACAAGGAAAGAACAGAAATAAACAGAAAAATGAAGTGCAAGAGTGAAGTGAGGGTTAAAGTTAAAGTAGTTATTACATCAAATAAATTCACAGTTGACCAAAATTCAAACTTACACGAGGACGAATCAGTTCACCAACATATTCAATTACAAAGTCTTCAGCCTCAATTGGCTCTAGTGCAACAATACCCCAATCATGTATCTTGCTACGTTGAAAACACAAGCGCTTTTTCCTTGCCTGACAAGCAACAAGTGGTTAATATAACAAAGACAGCCAAAGTCGTTCCAATGTGAATAACATCTCTCAATAAGAATAATTATCTCCACTCACCTTCAACTGGGTGGCTTTTAAAAGCTCAGTACCATCTGCAGCAGCAAGAAGATTCCGAAGTCTCACCCTGTTGGTTCTTGCAGAAATGCCCTTAACATTTGGAAACTGAAAATGAGACATAAGTGCCTCATAACCAGAGGATTTGGAGTAAACAGATTGGTTTTCCCTAATATGAGCTCTTTCAGCCGGACTTGCATTGATTGACCATCTATGCCATTCCCACCCACTGATTGAAGATCTAGCACATCCATTAGATCTAGGGCAAGGATTCAATGTCTTAGATTTACTAGACTTTCTCTTCTCCACAGTAGCTTGCCTATTCGCTGTCTGCTTGGTAGCAATATTTGCTACTTTTAGAACCTTCCTAGGATGTGAACCTGAAACAGCATCATTTGGAGACTTCCTCTTTAACTTTGAGACCTTAAGAGCTGCAGACAAGACAAAGCACGTACAATAAGATAATATTCAAATTTTGGAGAATGTAGGACCAGCAATTCACTGCTAACAGCATAAGAATACATCAAATCCTTACTTTTCTGCTTCTTGTTGGAAGAATCATGATGGTTCAGTTCCTCAATTTCCACATCAGGGCCACTACTATGCATGGATTTTTCAGTGTTGTTATGCTTCTGACAGATTTCTGATATATTACCCCCTGAGGGAATATCTTCTTTGACTTTTTTATCTGCAAAAGGTAAACAGTAATGGCTACAACCAAATACAAGAATATTTCATTAAGAAAAATGTCCATATATATAGCTATACATATATGAAAAGGGAAATAATGATGTACCATGAGATACTTTCACAGTACGGCACACTTTATGATGACTAGTAGTTCCTACTGATGGATGGTAACTTGAACTGCTTTTAACAATGCTTTTTAAAGGACCCTTATTATAAGTTGATCCAATTTGGTCCTTTGTTATTTTTTTCTTCTTGGGAGTTATGGTAGCAGGTCCACTTCTCAAATTTGCAGAAACCTCTTTAACACCATGCTGCTTTCTTGACTTCTCTATGCGCCCTTTGATAATTACAGAGTCAGCTGGATTCACAGACAACTTCTTTACCAATTTCTTCTTACGGTGGTTTATGTTACCAGTAACCAAAGATGAAACAGATAAATCTGAATGATGAAATTCCTTTGGCCCTTCCTGACATAAAGTATATAATATTTTCAAGTATGAGATAAAGAAACAACTACTTAAAGGCAGAATTAATAGAGTATACCCAAAAAAAAAAGGAAAACAAAACAATAATAGTTAAGGGGAATGTTCTAAGACCTCAAAAGAGAAACTCATATAGAATTATCAATTCATACCTCATTGCCACCAGGTTCACAACGTTTTTGGGAAAATCCACTAGATCCAAGGAACTGTTGAAGAGCGTCATCCACAGGCAATGATTTCAACTCACTAAGGACATCATCATGCAGTTTCTGCCTACACAGTGCCACGGCCACATACTGTGCAATCTTAGATGTAGACTCACTGGATCTTGAAGGTTGTAATACAAACAGGGATGAGGGTACAATAACTCTAGCATCCTTTTCAAGTCCAGGTGGCGGTGGTTCATCAGCATTTTGGTCATCAACAAAATCATCAATATATGAACAGGTTTTTGTGAAAGCATTTTTCAGGAAATCAGACATACAATTCTGATGCACACATGGAGAAAGCAATTTCCCAGCTCGCACGTTACTCTGGCAATCGTTGGACAAATTCATTTCAACGGGCACTCTGCTAGGTTCAGTAAACTCATTTTGGAAACAACTGTATTCAGTTGTCCTGTAAGATCTAAAAGAGGATTGGAGACTGTCCTGAAGCAACACAAACGTATCAGTATATTGTTTCAGACTCCACTGAATTTGCACAAAATTTTCTACATTTTATCGCTTTAAAAGGAAAGATAATTAACTAAAGGGAAAAGACCAAAAGATGCATAATGTGCACCTCATGAAAATTCTCATCCCTTGAAACGTTAACTGCCTCTTTCATTCCCTCCTTAACAAGAATTTGTGCATATTCGTACAAAAATTCCTTCACGGACATGTGTAACTCATTTTCAACCCTTTCAAAGATGCAATTTACGTCATATACACCATCTTTGTGCTGTTGAGTATTTGGTTTGCATGATTTTTCTTCAACAGATGCAGATGAATGCCTGATAGATATCATTGACTGATCATGCTTAGTTTGGAAAAGCTCAAAACCAGGAGAGCAACTGCCATCAGCAGAGGCATCTCGTGCACATAAGACCTGAAAACCAGAGGAACGTTATTTCCAGAGATTTGAACATCCAAAAAAAAGGGTACAACTAATCTGACTACGCACAGGTTTACTGAATAAATGTGTATTCTCTGTTCTATGATCATCATTGCTACAAGGTACTCTAGTCTTTGGTCCATCAACCCAAAGTTTTCTATTTCTCCACGAAGTTAAATACTCTGTTAGTGGGTCATGATAAATGGCATTCCACATGACTTCCATGCAACAGTTGTAAAGTGTTGTACACACAACTTCGAAAGTCCCCCAGAACCTATCAATGCTACCAACAGACTTGACACTCTTTCTTGCATGCCCATCAAGTATATCCTCGGAGGCTGCAGCCTCAAGTACAGGGGAATTAAGGTTCATACCCCTGCCAGGAAAGTCACCCTGTTGGACAAAACACCAAGAAGTTACTTATAAGGTAGAAAATGATTTCGAAAGTTGCACCATCAAATTGGAATCCTTCTTGATGACAGAAAGAAACTACTACAATTTGCAAACTTACCATTTTCTCATCTGTGGAGCCAGTTTTGGCAGTCTGATTATTGATCTTGAGATGCCTCTGAGTTTTCTTTGTGTTGGCTAATTCTGAAATAAGAGAGCTCACTATCTCATCCACAAGCACTCTCCGTGCTGCTTTCATAATTCCATAATGAAGTTGACTGGAAATTTCCTTGGAAATTTGAGATAGGAAGTTTGGCAGAAACACACTTGTATCAGCTTGTCCATCACATTTTAAAACAGATTCCGGTTTATTTGCTTGCCATAAATTGATACAAGTTAGCAATGGAAGGGGTCTATACTTATTTTCAGCATGATATATCTGCCAAGCCAAAGATGACAAAGAAAGGATGAGAAACAGGAATTAAAAATAATGTAGGCAATTGGCAACAGATCAGAATCCAAGTGACAATAAATATCCAATATGAAAGAGAAGCAAGCTAGAACAACTTCATATCAGTCATGAAGATGCAGTTTAACATATTAAGAAATGACCAGATTCCCAATTCCCAATGCAAATTGGAACAACTACTGGACCTTCTAAGAACCAACCACACAATGTACAGGAAGATGAGCACAAAAGATAACAGCAAGGAAATGCAATTGCATTAATAAAAATTATGAAACATAAAGGTACAATTGATAAGTAAATTTAAAAAGAATCTGCTATCAATAGCAACTAGGATTTACACTATTCAAAAAGATCAAATAAAAATTTGTTTTATGAAAGATGATTATATCTAATTTATCAAGATTTATTGAAGTATTATGTTACTTATAGGAACTTCTTTATGGTTCTCCTCATTGACCTACGTATTGGCCTTTATACATTAACCTTTCTTCAAACTACTAGGATATGGTATCAAAAAGATTAAGAAATAGTAAGTAATATGTCCAAGCAAAATTGAGTGCCACATCATGAAATCCATAATTCATATCTCACCATCACAGAATCCTGTAAGTATCCATATCTATGTGAAGAATAAAGTTCCAAAAGGGAATGAGGTCCGTGTTTTCCTTCATCATTTTCAAACAACCAACACGAATCTTCAGCTGACTGAAAGAAATGAAATATATGCAGAAATATAAATTTGGGTAAGTACTTTGAATTGCTTCTTGGGGAAAGCAAGCAAGATACAGAGAGAAAGAGAAAGAGATGCGCTAAATAGAAATTAAAAAAAATAGGGTCAACAAACAATACCACTTGCAAAAATGGTTCAACAGAGTTAGACACATCAGATCTTGAGTTGCAGTCGTGCGAAGTGTGATGGGGATGTGAATTGGGCATCAATTGTGCATTTGGATAAAATGAGAGTGGAGCAGTATAATGATCAAATGCAGCTTGGTTGTTTGCTGCACTTCTATTAAGATATGCAAAGCCAGTAGCAACATGATCAGGGAACTGCTTGAAGTACTTCAAAGGGACCGGATTGCTTAATGTTCCATTAACCACGGGATATACAGGAAGGTCCTCAGGCAGAAAACCAGTTGATAAACCTTCAAAAAGTTGTTCTCTGATATAAGGGCCACACATCTGCCCATTTTCATTAATGTATGTCCATGCATTCACAAAAGCAGGCTGCCTATGCCCATAATATCCCTTGTCCTGATATGAGGTTCCTCCTGTACTACAAGAATCTGGAAGGTCACCAGCACTACCATTTGACTTGCAACTCATAGACGAATCCGATTTTGATTCATTCCTTTCATCATAATAGCAACAAGATGTTGAAGCATAACCAGAAAGAAAGCACCTAAATAGAATTGGCACAATTAAATGGGTTATAGCTCAGGAAGCTCCTAATCCAATACGATGAGATTGAAATTTAGCAAATAATAAGAGAAGATAGAGAGAGAGAAAAAAGTCATTACCCATGAAACAAGTATTCTCTGGCATTCAACTGAATTGATGGTGTAGCATCATCACTATAGTTGCCAATTGAGATACATGAGTCTAGTACTTGATGTTCTAATTCTGAAACTTTTAATCTCTTTCTAGAAAAGAAAGAGTTATCATGTTCCTGGAGAATGAATGGTGAAGAAACCATGCTAGGAAAGGCTCCCTTTGAAATTAATAGTCTTGTTCAATAATGCATAAAACATAAGCAAGCTGCTCCTGAAAACCATGGAAGCAGGACTCGGGATTAATATGATGCACATATAACCAAGTAGTTAAAAGTTGTTTAAAAGCTTCAACAAAGTCTAGTCTCTATTTACTGAGGAAGACACAAAACCAGCAAAATTGGCCTTCACCTGTTTAGCCACTCTGTTTTTTTTCAATGACCATGCGCTGAAACAATTAGGCAAAGCATATCCAAGAGAGTATGTTATATTTCATATCTCATTCTCGTGTGCAATGCAAGGCAAAAAAACACCGAGGAGTTCAATTCTCTCGCTCACAAATGAATCGACCACACATCAAAATAACATCGTACAGGAAAATCCATAAACACAAGATGAAGCCAAACAATAATAAATCGGACCCAATCTATCACCCGAGGGCCGAAACATAAGTAAATAATAAGCATCCAGCAAGGCAAAGAAAAATGGAAACAAAAAAAAGAGCAACTGCGATTATGATCGACGAAGAAGTCTTCTTGATCTCTATCTGAATAATACTAAAGATTAAGTTAGGGTTCGTAATGTACTTTACCCAAAACAACGACGGCTAATGATTGTGGAACGAGGGATCTATCTATTTTGATCAACCATTCGAAGAACGCAGACAAGCTCTATATCGATCCCAAACTATCCTTTGGCGCCCTATGTATCCTTCTCGCTCTCTTTTTCTTAAATTCCACGTTTTCTACTTCTACCGGGGTATCTTTTGCGCCCGACTTCTTTTTTCCTTTTATTTTTTGCCCACGTCCAAATAAAATATCGGTTTTCATTTCTATTTGATGGAATGTTAAGATTAGGGTCGGCAAAAATTATTCAATCTGACTGATCCAAAATTAACATATTTAAATTGCGTTGTCTAGTTTAGAATCGAAATAAGACTTTTTTTTTTTTAAATTCAAACTAAGCTACCCAATCCGGAATTAACCCAATTGAAAGTTTGAAATTTGAAGTAATTTTTTATTAAAAAAGGTCTTTTATTTTTATAATTTAAAAATATATATTTAATTAAACTTATTCATGGTTCAATCAAAACTCAATTATGTTCAAGCTCGACCCTCAAACTTTAAACCCAAAAATACATTTTTTCTGATAGACTCAATTTTAAATGGACTCAAGTATGACCCAATTTATTGCTAAGTCTATTAAAGATATGATCCATCCCTTCCAAAATCAATATTTTGGTCAAATTTTAAATCACAGTAACCCTCTAAATTGAACTTCTTAACAAATTTTAAATTATGATTTTGTACACATTACAAAGATAACATATGCACTCAATTGATTCACTTTGGGGTATGAAAAGTTTAAAATGTTCATGATGTGAATTGTGAAATGTTTATGCCTTGCATTTTGGTTTGATTGATCACAAGTAGTAAATTTGGAATTAATTGGTATAACTATAAAATTGAGGGATTAAGATGTACTTTTGGGCTAGGAAAAATGTCAAGTGATAAGATAAATTGATGCATGAATAATTTGGATGATTTAGCCTATAATTGAGTGACATTTGGCATTGATCATTGTGTAACAAATGGGCTGGTAAGTTGATGACAAATGGCATAGTTAATTAATGGACAAGTGGCTGCTGTAATATATGTAACCTAGCTTTAATGTGTTGCCTTTAGATATATGGTCATTCCATTAGATAACACCTAACACCTTAGGTGTAACATTCAATAAGAGCAAACTTGGTTCAGCTCATTTCTTGTTCTTTCTTCTCTCACTCACACCACCGAAACTCTTTTCTTTCACCTCCATGAACTTGCTTATGGTCATGCCTAATTGTTGCACAATTAATCCATGTTTTAAACTCACAAAGTTAAGTAAAAGATCAGCTTGAAGTTGCCTTACTAAACTTAGCCGAAATCCATCTAAGTTTTACCTTGAATGTGTGATGTTTCTGCTGGCTTGGAGTATTGGATTGGCTTGATCTTTTGAGCTGGAATTGGAGCTAAACATGTAAGTAAATGATTAGTGTTTATAGCATGTTATGGTAGAGAATTAATGATGATGAATTAGGATGAATTACATATAATGTTAATGATTGATTTTACTGGAAATTTCTGCATGAACTTAGGTACTTTTCTGTTCTGTTTTTGCATGTACGAAAACAGTAAGTTAAGGATTGTTGTATAGATGATTTAAGTTGGGATTTAAGGTATAATTGATGAAGAATTCATGGTAAAGATAATAGTTATTGAAGTGTTCTTGAATCTGGAAAATTAGAGTTGTAGGTCGAAATTATGGTTTCAATTTCATCTTCCTCTTTCGATCTATTTTACATATCTTTAGAGCTTGAATTTGAAGAAACTCAAAGAATGAAAGTTGTAGATATAGGTCTTAGCTTGACTCCTATGAAAGTGACATGATAAAATAGTGACCAAAGTTTGAGTTATGATTGTTTCCCTAGTACTGCCTATGACAGACCCCTATGCAGGAACCTTATATTATTTACATTACATTCATGAGGACATCTTTATATCATTATGAATTCATAATTTACACTTATCCCTTAACATTTTTCATGATCAAAGGCCTCTTATGACATAAATACAATTGTTGATTTAAATCTGGAATTTTAGCAAGCTAGATTTATACATTCACCAAACTTTTTCCAGTAATATATATTCATACATTTACCCAATTCTCATTCATAATTACCCCAAGTTCTTCAATGCTCATTCATCCATACCTTATACACATTTCTCATGTTCTGAAGATCGTGTTTGCATTAAAAGAACTCAGTTATTCCTTAAACAAGTCATAATTTCCATATTTGAACTCAACTACATCAAAATAGTCCATTTTTTAGGTTAATTACATAAACTTATCAAGATATCTCATAGCCAAACTGTTTCACAAAAGCATTATTAAGACATCAACAATCATTTTTCATGTTTTATACTTGGACTAATTCGAGCTCTAAAGTCCTCAAAAATCAAGAAATAATATAAGGCTCTTGCGCAGGGGTCTGTCACATGCAGTATTAAGGAAACAAGCATAACTCAAGCTCTAGTCACTATTTTATCAAGCCACTTTCACAAGGGTCAAGCTAAGACCTATATCTACAACTTTCATTCTTTGAATTTATTCAAATTCATGCTCTATGGATATGTAAAATAGATCGAAAGAGGAAGTTGAAATTGAAACCAAAATTTTGACCTACAGCTCTAATTTTTCAGATTCAAAAACACTTCAATAACATCTATCTTTACCATGAATTCTTCATCAATTTTACCTCATATCTCATCTTAAATCATCCATACAACAATCCTTAACTTACTGTTTTCGTACATGCAAAAATAGAACAAAAAAGTACCTAAGTTTATGCAAAAATTTCCAGCACAATCAATTATTAACATCATATGCAATGGAATGACCATATGTCTAAAGGCATGTTCAAAATACATCAAGTACATATGCTGCCATATGTCACCATTAAAGCTAGGTCAAATGTCATGCATTACAGTTGACACTTGTCCATTAATCAACTATGTCATTTGTCATCAACTTACAAGCCCATTTGTCACACAATGATCAATGTCAAATGTCACTCAATTATAGGCCAAATCCAAAATTTTCATGTATCAATCTATCTTATCACTTGGCATTTTTCCTAGCCCAAAAGTACATCTTAATCCCTCAATTTTCTAGTTATACCAATTAATTTCAAATTTACTACTTGTGATCAATTAAACCAAAATGTAAGGCATAAATATTTCACAATTCACATCATGAACATTTTAAACTTTTCATACCCCGAAACAAATTAATTGAGTGCATATGCTATCTTTGTAATGTGTACAAAATCATAATTTAAGTGTGTGTATGTTAATGATATGCAATTCATTAATTCTAACAATAAGCTAAATTTTTAATCCTCAATATGAAAACGGGTTATTATCTCCCCTTTAAGAAATTTCAACCTTGAAATTCTTACCTAATTGACTAAGTAGGTGTGAGGTACTGATTCTTCATATTCTCTTTAGTTTCCCAAGTGACTTCCTCTCTTGAATGATTATTCCAAAGGACTTTAACCAATGAAATGACTCGGTTTCTCAACTGTTTGGTCTGATAACCCACAATTTGGATTGGTTCTTATACATAACTCAGATTAGTTGCAACTTCAACTCCCTGTGTAGGTAAGATATAGGTCGGATCTGATCGGTATCTTATAAGCATACTCACATGGAACATATTATGAATGTGAGCCACTTCTGTTGGTAATGCTAGTTTGTAAGCCAATGGTCCAATTCTCTCAATAATCTCATATGGACCAATATATCTACGGTTTAACTTACCCTTTTTATCAAACCTCAACACTCCTCGCTAAGGTGAAACTCTCAGAAATGCTTTATCACCTACTTGGTATTTGATATCCCTCCGATGTTGATCGACTTAACTCTTTTGTCTATCTTGAGCCGCCTTAATTCGGCTACGAATCAATTTCACTTTATCCACAGTATCCTAAATCATTTCCAAACTTTTAACAATTCTTAAACCTTTTTCATCCCACTACAGTGGTGATCAACATTTTCTGCCATATAAGGCTTTATAGGGTGTCATATCGATACTACTGTGATAGTGATTATTATATGCAAATTCGATAAGTGCTATATAATGATCCCTAAGTGCTATATAATGATCCCATGCTCCTTGGAACTCCAAAACACAAGCTCTGAGCATATCCTCAACAGTCCTAATACTCCTCTCATTATGTCCGTCTGTTTGAGGATGAAATGATGTACTAAAATTCAACTTTGTACCCATGGTTGACTGTAAACTACCCTAGAATTTGGAAGTGCATCTAGGATCCCGATTAGACACGATAGATACTAGGACACCGTGCAATCTTACAATCTCATTCACATACCTCCGGGTTAATTGATCTATTAAATTATTCTCGCTCATAGGTAAGAAATGGGCCAATTTTGTCAATCTATCAACAATGACCCAAATAGCATCATGTTGTCTCGAAATCGTAGGCAATCCTATAATCAAATCCATAGTAATTCTCTCTCATTTTCACTCCGAAATTGGCAATGATTGTAACTTTCTAACCGGAGCTGGATGCTCAGCCTTAATCTGCTGACAAGTCAAACATTTAGTGATATATTCCGCAACTTACTTCTTTGTCCCTGGCCACCAGAAATGTTGTTTTAGCGTACTATCATCTTGGTAGTACCATGATGCATATCATAAGTTGCAATGTGTGCTTCTTCCATAATCTCTTTTCTCAAATCATCAAAATCTGGTGACCGCGCGTCGTAACGCTAGTCAAAATTAATTAACTAGACTACTACTGTAGCAGTGGTGAGTCTAGGTCGATCCC
>JAOTBA010000006.1:81790-113788 GCA_025629845.1 Erythroxylum squamatum
GATTTGATTTTGATTATCAACTTTCAATTTTAAGTTTTAACAACCAATTAATCAACATCAACAATTTAACTTTAAAGATAAAAAATTATCAAACTCAATCTCAAATTCAATTGCTCAAAAATTCAATCTCATTCATCAATTCAATATTAATACCATAATAAATCACAAGCCAATTTCCACCATTCAATAATCAATAAATCACTATTTCAAGTTTAATTTCCAATCCACTTCCAATTCCAAAATGCAAAATGCCAAAATCCAATTCCAAATTTCCAATTTCGGTTGAATTTCATAACTCCCAAATGACAAAAAAAAATCAACCGAAATCAACATCCAAAATTTCAAATTCCCATTCCATTCGGATTTCTCATTTTCATCCGAAATCCACTTCCAAAATTTTTCCCAAATCCAACACAACAACACCAATTTTTAACCCCAAATTCACTATAATCCAACAATCAACACAATCACAGAACCAATTATTTTCAAAATGCATGAAAAATGAAACAAAAATCATTAACATTCACCCAAAAAACAATCGGGTCTTCGGTGTCAATCCGGGTCAACGTCGGGTTGTGAGCTCCGGCTGAGCTGAGGTGGTCGTGCTGTCATGTGGTGCGTCGGAGACTCGAGGAGGACGAAGGAGAAGGCTGAAGCTGGCGAGGAGGAGGAGCAGGCTGAGGGGAGGGAGCTAGATTCGTCGAAGACTCGAAGGGAGAGCAAAATTTTTGCGGAATAGTCCGGTATTTTCCGGAAACCTGGGTACCGGCCGGTACCAACCGAAAACGGCCGGTACCTACCGAAATTTTTTTCCGGAATTTCTTTGCCAGTACCGGTACCGGTTTTCGGCCGGTACAATACGTACCGGCTGGTACCGATCGATACGGAACGGTAATCATAACGCTGGTTTTATACCTAATTTTTGAACCCACTTTTATTTAAAAACAATAATATCAAATTAGCAAGAAAAGGGTATCACTAATATACACAAGTTTAAAATAAATTACGTCATATATGATGTAACGTTTAAGTAATAAATAGTAACCTTTGTCAAATTTTGTTCTTATAAGATTCGGTTTGAACGTTTTTGTATATATTGAAGTTCAGTTTAAATACTCAAAATATTAAAGTTCAGATTAAATTATGGCGTTTAAAGTAGAATTTTGATCAAAAAGAAAAAGATGATGTTGGAGTTTGAGATCGGGAGCAGATAATTTGCAACCATTTTGAAACACTGATTCATCATCCAAAGCCATATGAGACTTGGGAAATTCACAACAACCATTCAAATCTGTCAAAGATTTTCGTATGATTCCTTGGAAACGCGAGGCTGATCTTTTTAGGTGACAAGCGTAGGGCTTCGTGGACTAATGTCGTGCAAGTTCTGTAATAAAAGCCCCACCACGTTGGAAAGAAAGCTGGAAAGGGAGTACAGCACATCACATCCAATGAATTAGGACGTTGACATGTCTAACGTGTCGCAGGAAAGACGAAAGCCGAATTCAGTGAGGCTTACAATGTAATGGTCCTTAATGAAGACTAATTAGACCACAATCCGTTACAGTTCTTCTTCTAATGTAATGGCGCCATCAATATTTGAGTGTTTATTAATCCTAAGGGCATTGCGAGTTTCCAAGAATCCTGGAACTCAACCCTTTTGATCTTATTCTTAGGTTGGAAGGCCTCTAGTGCAAACTCTTTTACTTGATTTGAGATTCTTTAAAAGAGATCCAAGTAGGCAACACACTCTTCCCACTGTAACATCTTTTTTTTTCTCAAAAAAACGTCTTTGTTTTTTTTTTTTTTGACCTTTTCGCTTTATATTGGTAAAACCTTTCCATTAAAAATCGATATCTGCAGTGAATATGGTCAGTAATAACCAACCTTTTCCATAAGAATGACAGCTGAAAGCTGCTGAAGGTTAGTATAGGCTCACGTTCTCTTCAGTGTCATTGGCCCCAGTTGAAGTTAATGACCTATTTGATCAATGGCTTCTAAAGCCTTCCCAAAACTCGTTAAAGCGTATAAGATTAAACTAAACAGAGTCTAGCAACTGAATCAAGAAGTTTGAACTTTAAGCAGCGGCAAAGGCCCCTGTGTCCACCATCCAAAAAGGTCCAAACCATCATATCAATCTCTTAGCTTTGTTTATAATGTTTGGACAAAAATAAGCAAGAGAAAGGGAGAGAATGGAGAAGAATAGGAGAGAAATTTATACCAAATATATCTCTCACCAAATTGGTGAGAAAGGGGGGAAAATTTAAGACAAAGCAAGACAAGATAAATAAATTACTATTGTATCCTTATTTAACAAAAGATAAACAAGTTCTATAATCAGGACGTAAAGATCTATAAGTTTCAATTCCCTTCTTTGATAAATTAGGAAAACAAACAAGGAAAAAAAAATCTAATTTCTCTTCCATTCTTTTCTTAATATTTCCTCTCAATATTTCCTTTCCTTTTCTTTGAAGAAATAAGAATCTAAACTAAGGCTTAATTATCCGAAGAAAGAAAAATCAACACAACTCTTTCAAGATTCTTCGTATCCTTGTGCAGCAAGAAACGCTAAGATCTTGTCAGCCTATATCTGTCCCTGTAAAAAACCCAGATACTTTTAGGGCCTCATTAACTCTATCTTCTTACTGTTTCGTCACATCGAAGACATGAAAGACATTGGTTGATGTCTGGGCAGCCAAATCACTGAATCTTCAAGACCATCTACAAATCAAGAGCAGACCATGAAACCCAAACAGGAGCAGCAAAAAGGACGGCTCTGTGATTACTGTAACGAAGCTACAGCACTTCTTTATTGCAGAGCTGACTCTGCCAAGCTATGCCTTGCCTGCGATCGCGAAGTTCACTCAACAAATCAGCTCTTCTCCAAGCATACACGGACACAGCTCTGCGACGCCTGTGATGATGCACCAGTTTCAATCTTCTGCGAAACAGAGCACTTTGTTCTCTGCCAGAATTGTGACTGGGAAAGGCACGGTCTTTCTTCTTCTTCTTCTTCCTTGCACAATAGGAGGCCAATTGAGGGGTTTACAGAGTATCCTTCAGTGAGCGAGTTGGTGAATGTTTTGGGCCTTGAAGAACTTGGCGGCAAAAAAACGCTTCTTTTAGGTGAAAAGGGTGATGGCTTTCTTGAGTCTGAGCAAGATGGGTCGTGTTTAGCTGATGGGTACCCGGATTTGTTAGTTTGGGAGAGTCCTACTGTGGTTAGCATGGACGAGTTGATAGCTTCAAGTTACTCCGATCACAATTTCCAGGCTTTGGGAGTACCTCCTCTGCCTAAGGCAATTACCTATTTGCTTCTCTTTTTTGTTTTTTAATACTGCTTGTGAAGGGAGTGAACCGTTACCTTTTGACGGAATTGTCAACCTTCTAATGAAAGTTGTGGGCTTTTAGGTTCCTTCACTGAATATGTAGGTTTTTCTGGTTTCACATATCCATGTACCTTTTTCTTGCTCAAAATCATGTTTGGGTACTTGAAATTGGAGGACAAGTTTGTTTCATTTGTTTTGCTTGTTCGTCTCTGCTCTATTTCTTGAATTATCTAGGCTAGAGTTTATTTCTTGGGGCCTAAGTATTACTTAAGTTTTCGTATAGGTTATTGTGATTTTGACTTGGCTCAGGCTATCATTCTTGAATCAGAATCGTAATGCTGCTTGTGGGCAACACAAAGAAGAAATACTTCGTCAGCTTCGTGAACTGGCGAGCCTGGAACCTGACTTTAGTTATGAAAATGGAGACTTTCACCCTGTAAATGTTATCCAGTCCCGTGGCAGCACACATCTGTTTAAGGATTATGAGCGCGAAACAAGGCTTACTTCTTTCCCAGACTATGAGGTAAAGCTTCTTTACTTTTCATAACTCCTTCAGGTATAGGGTCTGTAAACTTTTCTATTATTACATGGAAAATGGGTAGGGGATACTATATCTGCTTGAATCCTCTTCGTGCAAGTTTCTTCCTTCCTTTCTCAATGATCATTGATTTGCTGCTAATAATATTTTTTTTTGTGGGTTTTTGGATTATTTCCACTCCTTAACTATGCCCAGATTTTATGATTTGAGATTGGGGTCATAATGTGCATTTATTTATCTTCATTCTTTCTTTCTGTCGTTGCTAGTACCAATGAGATATTTTTAGTGAGTGCCCTGGTTGTGATTAGTTAATCCAAACAGTAATCGCTAGTGAAATCGTCATCAAGTTTCTTTATTCAAAATTTTCGTTTTTGAATGATGAGATATGTTCTTCTTCTGGATTACTTAATTCAAGTTCATTGCTAGATGCAGGAAAACGGGTTTCCCTGGTTAAATGATACTGATGAGGCTATAAACAATACTTTTCTTTCTTCTGCAACACTGAAAACCAACTTGGAGGAAAGCTATGCTGTTCCAGACAAGCAGTCTGATTTTGGTGGTAGTGCTAGTAATACTAATGATGGTGGTGAAGCACAAACGCATCCTTTTATGCATTCAACCTCATTACTACTCCCAAAAGTTGCATCCCATGAAATAAACAGTCAGGAGAGAGACTCTGCAATCTCACGGTACAAGGAGAAGAAGAAAACAAGAAGGTGCGATTTCTCAAATTCACATTCCTTTAACAACTACACATTTAAGGGTGAATGACTATATCTTTAATATAATTTACTGGAATTTCCTACATGAATTAGAAAATTTTAACAATTTTTCTGGAGGAAGAAAGAAGATTAGCTGTAAATAGATTCACAAAGTTCAAACCAATTATGATGGATAAAGTTATCAAGTCTGATTGATTGCTATTCTTTAATTGATTTGTGATATCCAAGATTTTGATAGTTCATTTCCAATGCTCTGATGAAGTTAATTATGTTTAAGTTAATCATAGATTCTGAATTGTGCTTGGATAAATGACTTGGTTGGGAAGTTCATAGTGCAAAATTTGCAAGAAATGCTATCAAAATGTTTATTGCTTGAAAATATCCTAGCATAATCGTTATTATCTTCATGGGAATCCTTCTACACTGTGAAGAACTGTTGAGAAGCTTGGTAAGGAACTTCATTCTGGTTCTTCTTATCATACGTGTTATTTCTAAGCTAACATTCTTCTTTCAAAACAAAATAACAGATACGATAAGCACATTAGGTATGAATCCAGGAAAGCTAGGGCAGAAGGCAGGACCAGAATCAAGGGACGATTTGCAAAAACAATTCACTAAGAAAAGGTACATGTTACTTCACGTTTGTCTAAGTTTGAGCAAAAACTGGCTGATTTGAAGATTTTTAGCATGGTAGAACTTTGAATGACTGGAAAATAACATATTCCCATAATGTTTTAATGCCTGATATATTTACAGTTTTCTACTGCATTGTAACAGGATAAATGAAATTACATCAGGTGTAAACTGAGGTACTATAATTGCTGGAAAATTTTTGCTTAGGAGTTGCTGTGACTCTATCATGCGATGCAGCCATGCACACCAGAAGTAAAGTTGATAGATCAGTGTGTATATATTTAGCTCTCCATATATAGAGTTTGTTCTTTGATTAGAAAGAACCAATTTGTGAGTATATATTAGTGTTCAGAGCATAATCTGTTATCTTTGTGTATCTTATGTATTTCGTATGGCCAAAACATAAATTTAATCTCTGAACTTTAGCTTCTATTCTAATTTAGTCCTCAACAGCCAAGAATCACTCAGTGTTTTTTAGTTTTTGTAGCAGTCAGGTGTTTTTCCAGAAATTTTTTAGATGAACGCTTGCTTTCAGTTTCATTCATCAGACAAATTCTCTTATCAACCAATAACCTTTTCCCTGAAGTAATTTCTTGGCAGTGTTCAAATCTTAGCATGTAACAGGTTTATACTGAGAAACATCAACCAGATTGGCCTGCAGCTCACTAGTGGACAGCCAAGACCTATACCTTCAAGTTCGACAAAAGTCCTGCATTTCTCATTACACCAGCTTCCCTTACCTACAAATTGCAGTTCATATCAAAATTTGCTGTCATACGACAGAGGAACAAAGCAACAGATACTGTTTAAGAGTTACTATTAGTCAGACAGTGACAGAAATATATGATAGCAAAAAGGTTCTGTAGCTGAAGGTTTATATGTTTTATTCACTGCATTGCTTTGGAGCCAAACATGACAGGAGAAAAATAATTTGTTGATATCAAGTTTAACCGATTTTTAATGTCAAATTAAGGCAAAAAGTTTACAAAAATCATTTCTTAAAGATTTGGTTTGTTGACCAAGTATTTAGCACATTTTTTTTGTGTTCATATAACAACTTATAAAGAGATGTTTTCAACCCTTCCTCCTCTTAATAGTTGTAAAATTTTAATTTATTTCTTATTACTTTATATCTTTTGGTAAGAGTTTTGGGTGATAAATTTATAATTTGATTTTTGATCTTGCAATAAAGCAGTTCAGTTTCACCATTCTTTTGTTCTTTTTCTAAGTGATTAATTTAATCTTAAATTATTGTCTTATCATTAAAAATAGAATTATTTAAAATGGCAATTGCAGTTTGGTTGTCTAAATGAATATGTGTTGGCTTGATTTGCTCATGTGCAACTCTTTTGAGTTTTTTTCTTTTTTCTATTCTAAATCAAGAGAGCCTATTTCATATTTTAGATCAGATGTTCAATTAAAATTGAGCTTAACATGATCATAGAGAGAGAAAGTTATACTAATGTGACTATTGTGAAATTAGTGGAGAATTTGGAGGTACCTACTACCAAACACCCTAAAACCCTACAACTTACAATAGTTGAATGAGAGTAAGAAGATTAGGGTAACCAAAAAGGTAATTGCTTTTCCATTAGGAGGTACAAGTTTGAGAGCTGTTTCCCTAATTTAGCAAGGCTTTTATAAGATGGGTCGCGGGTCGGGCTGAAACAGTGAGGATTTTTCAATTAAAGTCTGGATACCCGACCGTTCGCTGTGACGTGTTAATTAATGGACGTCGTGACGTGCTGTTCTTACTCGCTCGTTGTGGTGAGTTAATTAAGGGACGTTGCGACGTGCTGTCGTATGTTGATGCGCCACGACGTGAGAATTGGTATACGCCGTGACGTGTCTTCTTTTGGATGCACCGCGACGTGATAATTAAGTTTCGCCGCGACGTTGCCACGGAGAGGTGATTAGTTCACGCCGCGACGTGCCTTCTTCTTGATGAGCCGCGATGTCCGTGGAGGAGCTCACGTCCTGTTGACTTTCTGATCCTTTTGACTCTTTTTTTCTCCTACAATACAAAATAACAATTTACAGTATCAATTGTCCTTAGAAAAATTATAATGCAATTAATGTCAATTTGCACAATTTTACTAACAAATTGCATAAAACATAAGCTCACCGCAAGGGACTAATTTAAGCACAAAATCACGAATTAAGAGTCAAAAAGTACATTAAAAACCATGAAAGTGTAGCCAATTTATATGATAAATTTGAGCTCAATCACTGTTCTTACGCTTCATCATAATTCTTATCTCAACTTCCAATAAGATTATGATATTCTTAGAGCAGAATTAGAACTCGATTTCTTCAGAAAAAAATGTAGCCCTATGTCTCTAGATTAATCAAAATAAAAAAATCACTTAATTCGGATAACTATAAAGAAAGTTATGCCTAAAATATCAAAGCATGTTTAAGCTATCAGGAAACTTCGCCACGGTGAACTTTCCAGACAACAAAATTCTTGAAGTTTTCTTAAAAGTTTGCCACGGCAAACTCAAGAGTTGGCCACGACAAACTTTTACAGAAATGAATTCTTTCATGTTGGTCGTGGTGAGACGAGAAGAGTTAACCGCGACGAACTTTACTGCGTTTTAATCATCTTCTTCTTTCATTCTTTTCCCAGATTTTCTCAGTTCCATCATATTCAATGAAGACATAACACATTTAAACCAATTCTTCTATTTGCTTTTCAGCTCATCATAACTCATACAACTCAAAACTCAAGAATAAAGAAAAAATCAAGCTTCAAAATCGAATATGGAATCTATGTTTTCTCTCTCTACTATTACATTCATTTTCATTAACAATCATTCATCACAACCACTCAACTCATCCGAAACCTTTCTACTTCGCTAAGTTTCTCTTTAAGCTACATGCAATCTGTATTACACCTCCACCTTTCCATTGTACAATATTATCAACTCATCTTATCATCACTTTCATTGAAACCATTCAACTTATATAACTCATGCATGTGTTTATTCTCAATACATAAGACATCATCCAACTTATGCATGTACTTATTTCCAATAACATCATCAGAATCATTTATAAAACTCAGAAAGCTAAAACTTTACTAACCTTGCTTTCAGAAAATCACCAGGTTTTCATTGATGGTTGAGGAGCAAGACTAGAGAGAAAAGGACAAACTAATAGCTGGACCAACTTCTTTGTGTTTTAAAGCACAATACTGATGTAGGAATCCAAAAACTAGTGTTTCGGTGAAGAAGATTAAGTGACTTTTCAAAGAACACCAACATCTCTCCTTTTTAGGTCAGCATAAGACTTCTGCCTATCACTGGCCGCTTTCAATCTTTGCCAAATAATCTGAATCTTTTCTTTAGTATCTCTCACAATTTTTAGCCCGATCATCTTATTTTCACTCAACTCAGCCTAACATATCGGGGTTCTACACTTCCTACCATACAACGCTTCATAAGGCGCCATGCCAATGCTTGTCTGATCACTGTTATTGTAAGCAAACTCCATCAAAGTCAGATAATTATCCCAACTCTCGGGAAACTCCAACACACAACCTGCAACATCTCTTCCAATATCTATATAGCTCATTTAGATTGTCCATCCGTTTGGGGATGGAAAGCAATACTAAACTTAACCTGAGTATCCAATGCTTCCTGTAGCCTTTTCCAGAATCTCGAAGTAAATCGAGGATCACGATCAGAAATAATCGACAATGGTACTCCATGCAGCCTCACAATCTCATGCACATACAAATCTGCAAGCCTATCCAAAAAATAGTTAGGATGAGCAGGCAGAAAATGAGCAGATTTGGTAAACTTATCCACAATTACCCACACGACATCATGCTTCCTTTGAGTAAGAGGAAATCCATTGACAAAATCCATGGTAATGTTATCCCATTTCCATTGAGAAATAGAAATAGGATGTAACAAACTAGATAGGACTTGGTGCTCAACTTTAACCTGCTGGCATGTCAAACATTTTGCTACATAATCCACAACATCTCGTTTCATACCTGACCACCAGTAAAACATCTTCAAATCCTGATATATCTTGTTTCCACCCGGATGCATAGCAAATATTGTATTATGAGCCTCAAACAACAACTTTCTCTTCAATTCATCATTAGCTAGCACATACAACCGATCCTTATAATACAATTCACCACCACCTTGCACAAAAAAATCAGGCTGTTTACTTTTCTAAGTAGCCAAGATAAGTTGTTGTAACTTATCATCAGCTCTCTGAGCATCACAAATTTCTTGCCTCAACTTAGGTCTTGCTTTCAACTGAGCTATTAAAGCTCCATCAGATTCAAGTTCCCATTCACCTCACTTTACTGATAATGCTGAAATTGTCTTTCGACTCAAGGCATCTGCCATAACATTAGCCTTACCCAGATGATAATCTACAATGCAATCATAGTCCTTAAATAGTTCCAACTAACGCTGTTGTCTCAGATTGAGTTCTTTATGGGTAAACAGACTCTTATGATCTTTGAAAATTGTACACCTTTCACCATACAAGTAGTGTCGCCAAATTTTAAGGCAAACACTACTGCTACAAGCTCCAGATCATGAGTAGGGTAGTTCTGTTCATGAGTCTTTAGTTGCTTAGAGGCATAAGCAACTACCTTTTCCTCATGCATCAAAACACAACCCAAACTAGTTCCAGATGCATCACTAAACAAAACATACTCCTTACCAGAAATAGGTTGGACCAATACAGGAGCTTCAGTAAGCATACTTTTCAGCTGATTAAAGCTACTCTAACATCTATCAAACCATTCGTACTTCACTCCCTTCCATAACAGTTTAGTTAAAGGGGATGCTATCACTGAAAATCCTTTAACAAACCGTCGTTAATAACCAGCCAGACCCAGAAAACTTCTCACTTCTGTCACATTCCATGGTGGCTTCCAATTAACAATCGCCTCTATCTTACTAGGATCAACTCTAATTCCATCAGAAGAGACAACATGCCCTAGAAATGATATCTCCTGAAACTAGAAATCGCACTTACTCAGCTTAGCATACAACTGTCTTTCCCGCAAGGTCTGTAACATAATTCGGAGATGTTCAGTACGGTCCTATTCATTCTTAGAATAGACCAAAATATCATCAATGAACACCATAACAAACTGGTCTAAATAAGGCCTGAACACTCTATTCATTAGATCCATAAATGCTGCTGGAACATTAGTTAACCCGAATGGCATTACTAGGATTTTATAATGTTTATAACGGGTCCTAAATGCAATCTTCGATATATCTACATGCTTTACCTGAAGCTGATAGTACCACGATCTCAGATCTATCTTCGAAAACACTCCTGCATCTTTCAACTGATCAAATAGATCGTGAATCTTTGGCAACGAATACCTATTCTTCACTGTGACTCTATTCAACTGACTGTAATCGATGCACATCCATAGTGTGCCATCTTTCTTCTTAACAAATAACATTAGTGCTCACTACAGTGATATATTGGGTCTAATAAACCCCTTATCTAGAAGCTCTTGTAACTATACCTTCAACTCCTTTAACTCAGTAGGAGCCATTTTGTATGGTGCTCTGATATAGGAGTAGTGCCAGGCATAACTTTAATAGATAACTCCACTTCCCTTTCAGGAGGGAGTCCAGGCAGTTCCTCAGGAAAAACATCTGGGAACTCATTCATTACAGGAATATCAGTTACCTTATCCTTACCACCCTCCTTCTGGGAATCAAGCACAAAAGCTAGATAAGCTTCACACCCCTTCCTAAAAAGCTTTAGAGCTTGCATAGCAGATACCACATTAGTTAAAGAACTAGTGCGAACACCATGTAATACAATCTCAGGCTGATCGGGCCTCCTAAACATAACTGTCTTAGCATTATAGTCAATTACTGCCCGATCTTTAGACAACCAATCCATACCCAGAATCAGATCAAATTCATGGAGTGATAGTTTAATCAGATCTGCTAAATACTCACTTCCTTGAATCATAACAGGACAATTCCTAAACACCTGATTCACCAATACACTACTTCCCAGAGGACTGGTTACATGTATGTCATATTCTAACTGATTTATAGGCATCCCCATGTCAAACATTTCTCTAGCATAGATATATGAATGCATAGATCTAGGATTAATTAATGCATACATTTCATAATCAAAGAGAGAAACAATACCAACGATAACATCCGGTTCATCCTGATCCTCACAAGTTTTCAGTGCATAAGCTCGAGCCGAAGCAGTAGGTATAGCTGGTCGATTCATAGTTTCTGAGTGGGAACTCAAATTAGCACTGTTCTAATTATATCCTCCTCGACCATTACCTCAACCTCTATTCCCAGCCGATGCATGAGAAACCTCTCCACTCGCTTGTGCTATCTCAAACTGTCCCATAGGACAATTTGCAATCATATGTTCTGTACGGCGACAACGAAAGCATGCACCTGTAGCTCTCCAATAGACACCATAATGATGATTAGAGTAGTGTGGGCACTCTGGGGCACTAGAACCTCAGCGCCCAGAGGAACCCCTACTAGAGACAGTCGATGTGGGAAAGTTTTGTCGCCTTCCCCTAGTCACAGATCTCTGAGCAACTTCCGGAGCAGCGAAAGTACCTTCCCGACTTCGTTTTCCTGAGGACTGTCCTCCTCTAGTAATGAAAGCATGCACCTGTAGCTCTCCAATAGACACCTGTAGCTCTAGTAAGGAAAGCATGCACCTGTAGAGAAGAGGCCTTACTAGAGGAGGACAGTCCTCTAGTAAGGCCTCTTCTCTGACTTCTTTCTTTCCTGATCATCTCTTGTCTTTCTATTTTCGTTGCAGCTTATACCAACTGATGGTAAGTAACTTGTTGTAATAGAGTAAATGCTTCCAGATGCTCCTTAATAGAGTCATGCAATCCCTCCTAGAATTGATGGCATCAGAACTCTTCAGTAAGTACAGATTCAGGGCACACTTATTGAGCCGATTAAATTCCCGGTCGTACTCAGCAACTGGCAAACTCCTCTGCTTCAGATTCAGAAATTGCTTCCACCTATCCTTCTGTAAGCCTCCATCACATACTTGGTTTTAAATTCTTGGGCAAAGAATTCCCAAGTCAGAGGCATCGGTAGCTGAGGACTCCTCAGAACGAACTTCTACCATTCATAAGCTACTCCTTACATAAGGGAGACAACACAGTGCACCATCTGCTCAACTAGATAACTAATCTCATCCAGTACCCTCTTCACCTTCTCAATCTAAAACTCAGCCTTTTCAGATTCCTCCAGAGATGTCCCAATAAATTCCTCGGCTCCATACTTCCTCAGTTGATTAATTGGAGCCTTAGGTACTGTCATCCGATATAGCAACGTCATCATATCCTGGGACAGCTTAATCAAAGCTTCTACTTGAGCTGGAGAAGGTGATGACATCCTAGCTTCACCTCGATTGACCATAGAGGGTCCAGATATTACTGGACGAGTTTGCTCCGACTAATTACTCTCAGCAACTTTGTCAACAATATCGCAAGATCCTTCCATCATTAATTCTATAAACAAAACGTAGGACACCGCATTAGCCTAAAATACAACTTGTACACTCAATAGAAGCAATAGTTAAGCGCTAGTTAAACTAGAATCGCCTAAACCATGCTTTGATACCAAAAGGATATGCCACCCTGATACCCCCTGGGAGGATACGGGATGCCACGCAGACAACATAACATACATGCATACATAATCGAGACAAAACCAAAACATACGAAACAATCATCATGCATTCTCAATAGCTCAAAGCAGAAGCAATTCAAAGCAAACATACATCATAATACACTGAGCTTAATACAACTTGTTCCAAACTAGAACTAGCTTGAATTAAGGATAATACAAACCTTCAAATTAATTCAAAGTCATATACATCAAAGACAAGTTAAAAACAAATTCCAAAAATACATTTTTAACAAAACAAGACTCAGACTCTATTGGCCATTGTGGTTGACTCGTCCTAGTCCTTATGTCCTTTTCTCTGAATCTACACGGAGCAAATCCACCGTGCTAAGCATATAACTTAGAGAGTAATAACTAATCTATGCATAAACTGACAACTAACTATACACAATCATGATATATCAAAAGCATGCATTAACAGTTTATCGGAACGAACAATTCATACATATTATATTGGATCTCAGACAGATTGTACAGAAACAGAACTAAGTCTCAAAAGAGGGTATAAACCCTTCATAATTAGAACACAATTTCTTGTTTATATCAAAGTCAAACAAAAATCAGAATACAAAATCATATGACTGTTAAATCCATTTACAGAAGCGGGTAACAAGACTTATACAGGAGATACCATGATTGGTATCAGCAGGAGAGACATATGTCTCGATATCAGGAGACACCGAAATGTCAATACAGGAGACACCGAGGTGTCAATAACAAGAGCAGCTGCAAACCCTTCTAGACATGCCTATTTACCCACGACTAGGACTTGACAGTTTTAAAACCAAACAAGTTCATTTCATGTTCAACATAATTAGCCAATCATTGTTGTCATGCCAAAATTCAAACATATCAATCTGACAGCTTTGCAAATCATTCAATGGATTAAAGTCAATCAGCAAACAAACAGTCAAAGCAGAGCTATCCAAATTTCTCACTAGATTTCTTACTGAATTATCCAAAATTATTCAACAAGACTTACTTACAGATAAGGCCATATAAATTACTTACAAAAGTTACCGTCTAAATTACTTACAAAATTTACCCTCTAAAATTACATACAAAAGCTCCCTTAATGCTTATTACCTCGAAGTCCCGGCAATATCTGGAATCGGTCGCTCGATGTGTTCCTCTATAGCATTTAATACAAACACATATCACTATTGTGCATGATTTGAAATCATTTATGCACATTCATATATACTGAATATGCATAATGCATGCTCATGACAATTTCTCAGGTTTCTTATCCTTAATCTTGCCACAGTATCTATCATATGAAACCATAATTTCTCAATCCAGAATTATCTCACAACCAACTTTCGGGTCCACATTGTTCAATTATTCTCATCAGGAAGGTGAGGTAATTAGGTAATACTTCCTTCTAGAAAGTTTTCCCTCTTTGCCTTAGGTTTCCAATTATACCAAGTTTATCCAATTTGGGTCAGTATACTGAAAGTTATTCTCAAAAGATTAATGACTGTTCTTAAGCTTCAACTGAATTCTTACCTCAACTTCCAATCAGATTCTGATATTTTTATAGGCAGAATTAGAACTCAATTTCTTCAGACAAATTGTAGCCCTATGTCTCTAGTTTAATCCAAATTAAAAATCACTCCATTTGGATAACTACATAGAAAGGTATGCCCAAAATACTGAAGCTTGATCAAGTTGTCAGGAAACTTCATCGCGGCGAACTTTCCAGATAGCAAAATTCGTCGACATTTTCTTAAAAGTTTGCCACGGCGAAGTTTGCCGCGGCGAACTTTTGCAGAAATCAATTCCTTTAAGTTGGCCGCGACGAACTAAAAAGAGTTAGCCGTGGCGAACTCTACTGTGTTTAATCTTCTTCTTCCTCTCTTCTCCTTAATTCCTCATCACAAACTTATACCTTTACATTATCCCTCTTATTCACTTCCATATCAACTCCACAACTTCAAATAACTAAAAGTCCAGATTCCATAAACACATCAGAAATTCGAAACTACCCATTCACTTTCTCTCACTACTGCGTTTTTTTTTCCATTCTTACTACTGTGTTTTTAACTTTTGCACTTTCATTTTCTCAACACAAATTAAACTCAGATTTCATTCCAGATACAGTTAACAAATTTAGTTCCTCATCTAAATCATCCAGTCTATGCATTCACCGACACTACACTGTTTAAACTTCGCATGCATGTACATATTTCCAACATAAAACGTCATCCAACTCATTCATAGAACTCAGAAACTTGAAACTTTACTTACTTGCTTCTTCAAAACAAAAATCCCAATAGTGAGGTTTCGGTGATGGCTGAAAAAAGCAAGACTAGAGAGAAACAACTAACAGCTAGACTAACCTATTTATTTCTTTAGCAAAATCTCCAATAATGAAAGTGAAGAAAAGGTCCAATGTTGAAGAAGAACCAAGTAAAACCGAAGAACAAACAAAGTTATAGATCTGGTTTTTGCTTTCTAACACATATACATACGTGTCTTATTATCCTAGTGACACATGGCTCCTTGCATGTATGCCTTTTGTCAACATCTAAGACTGTCACATGTCTCAATGCATGTAAGTCATTTGTAAATCTTTAATCAGTTCACATGTCACACTAGGATTGGTCCAAATTTAAATATTTTTTTCAAAATTCACCAAAAATTCCAAAATAATACTAATAGTCTCCGAATAAATTTTGCACAATTTATTCACATTTTATAAATCCATTTTGCCCGAAATATGTAAACGAACGCATGCACAATAATTTGTATATGTTGACAAATAGTGCACTAAAATTCCTCAATTTTCCTAACTCCTAACTTGGGGCGTTACACTAAAGCTATGCAATTTAGCCCAGCCCAGCCCAGCCCAACCCAATAATAATAATAATAATAATAATAATATGTAATTAGTGAAAATTATTTAGACATTTTAGTTTTTTTTGTTAATTATTCTTTTATCATTTCAAGTTTATGTTTTCAAACAAAACATTAACATTACATCATTATTAGAAATTTTTAATAATAAATCAAATTAAATAATATTCATTTTATTTCATTTCTCAAACCCGGCATAACCTAAGGTTAACAAATTAAGCCTAGGTTAACTAAACATCGGGCCTAATTTTTTTAAAAAACAGAGCCTCAAGCAGGACTCAAGCTCAAATTCGAGCTACCTAGATCAAGTTTAAACTGGGCCCCAACAATTATAGAAAAATTGGGCCGAGTTACTTCAACCCAAGCCTTGGCAAAAACTACTAGATCAAGCTTAGGCTTAGGCTTAGGCTTAGGCTTGGTAGGCAGGCTCGGCTTAGCCAATGTCATCCCTGCAACCAATGCCATCCGTTGTTAAAGTGACATTGGATTAGAAAATTGATTGTCCCAATAATTTGGATTTGTTAAACTGACATTGGATTAGATAATTGATTATCCCAATAATTTGGATTGTTTCTAAGTATTTGCATAAACAAATATTAAACATCTTTTCAAAGGTGAGTGGGCGGATACTTTGAGAAGAAGCAGAGAGTATCAGTCTCGCAAACAGCCCGCCCTTGAAAATTAATAGAAGAAACGACATTGGACCATGACCGTGTATATATATACGTGTGTATGTATAATCATGCATATTAGCAACGTATGATACATCAAAGAAATTGCTTCAGACCAAGGTTTCATGGAGTTTTGCCTCTGCTTTAGCTTTGCTCTTACCTTGTTGCTATAGTAATATATATCTACAGCTGATCATGTGACTTCTTGTTGATTGCTTGCTTTCTCTGGACATATTTCAAACTGCAAAGAAAAAGATCTCTCAAATGCAGGTGAGTGCAGGTCTAGTCGCCGGTTCTCACAAAAGGAATGAACTCGTGGTTATCCTTCGAGATTGTGAATCTCTGGTATGCTATGTTCTTTTGTTTTTGGTTTAATCTTCATATTAATGACGAGGAAGATGGAAATGAAGGATTGAGTTGGATTTGAATGAATTCCCGCCTGTTATGTTCCTGTGAAGGCTAAGCCGTTAGAGTGGTTAAGCGCGAAAATATGCCATATATGTGGAGACGAGGTTGGGATTGGTGGTGATGAAGAAGGAGAGCCGTTCGTAGCCTGCAACGAGTGTGCCTTCCCAATTTGTAGAACTTGTTATGATTACGAGCGTAGAGAAGGCAATCAACTCTGTCCTCAGTGCAAGACCAGATTCAGGCGTCTCAAGGGTAACTTACCAATAACATCTGTACTTTTCTTAGTTTAAATGTTTGAGACATTATTAAACGGATTCAAGAATTACTTCTTTTACACGATACTGATAAGAATGAAGGAAAAGAATAAAGAAAACGTGGGTTTTGAAGAATAATTAAGATTTGGGCAGTGGCAGTGCAGGGTGTGCTAGAGTTGAAGGAGACGAAGAAGAAGATGAAGTGGATGACTTAGAAAACGAATTGAATTTCGATTATGGACTCACTGAGAAGGGGAGACAACACAGTGCTACTCCTTCTCAACTCCATTCAGATGATCCTCTTCCGTTACTTACTGATGGTCAAGTGGTAAGCAAGCACCACGCACTCTCAGTTACTCCATTTCTATACATTCTGTTAGATTACATGGTCATCTTATCCTGCAGGTTGATGAGATTCCTCCTGACCAGCATGCTTTGGTCCCTTCATCTTTGGCTACTGCCAAAAGGATCCGCCGATTTCCTTTACGGGATCCTACACTTCCCGGTAACAACTGTTCCATTTAAAAGGAATTTAACAGATGCATTCAATTATGTATAACTAGTTCTTAATTTGCAGTGCGACCAAGACCACTGGATCCTTCCAAAGACTTGGCTGCTTATGGCTATGGAAGTGTTACTTGGAAGGAGAGGATGGACAACTGGGAGCGAAAACAAGAAAAATTGCAACTCCTAAATAGCGAAAATGCTGGTGAAAACTGGGATTACGATGGTGATGATGGCCCTGATCTCCCCCTGTAAGCAAGCAACAACGTCATCACATCTGGAACCTCATTTCCACTAGTATTGCCATTTTCAAACACCAACTTCTCTTTCATTTCCATTACAATTGCACATCCTTCTTCTTCCTTTTAGATAGCCGTAGGAATATTGTTATTTATTATGTTTCTTAATTCTTCATTATTTGTTTGAATATGCCAATGCTTGCTGACTAAATTCACAAATAACTGCTCTTGTTCCCGGAGCAGAATGGACGAGGCAAGACAACCATTATCACGAAAGCTGCCTATTCCTTCAAGCCAAATCAGTCCTTATCGAATGATCATCATTATTCGACTTGTAGTTCTTGGATTCTTCTTTCATTATCGAGTTACCCACCCTGTCAATGATGCTTATGCTTTATGGCTTTTGTCTATCATCTGTGAGATCTGGTTTGCTATGTCATGGATTCTTGATCAATTCCCAAAGTGGTTCCCTATTGACAGGGAAACTTACCTGGACAGGTTATCCCTGAGGTACATATTCTGCTATCTGTCGGTCTGCATTTCTCTCATACACAAAATGCATATTGGATTTATGTTCCTGCTTGTTTTTACTTTTTGGTCAGATATGAGAAGGAAGGCCAGCCTTCTCAACTCTCTACTGTAGACATTTTTGTCAGTACTGTTGATCCATTAAAAGAACCACCTTTGGTGACAGCAAACACAGTTCTGTCTATCCTTGCAGTTGACTACCCTGTTGATAAAGTCTCATGTTATGTTTCTGACGATGGTGCTGCAATGTTGACTTTTGAGGCATTGTCGGAAACATCTGAATTTGCTAGAAAGTGGGTTCCTTTCTGTAAGAAATTTAGCATTGAACCACGTGCACCTGAGTGGTACTTTGCTCAAAAGATTGATTATCTCAAAGACAAAGTTGATGCTTCTTTTATCAAGGAACGAAGAGCAATGAAGGTAATAAGGCTTCAAAACCGACTCTCTTTTGTCTTATCCTGTTTGTCCACACATGAATGCGCGTTTTTCAGCCCATAAGCAACTTATATCTACTTGTGAAATGCAGAGAGAGTATGAAGAGTTTAAAGTTCGAATCAATGCTTTGGTAGCCAAGGCCCAGAAGGTTCCAGAAGAAGGTTGGACAATGCAGGATGGGACTCCTTGGCCTGGAAATCATGTCCGTGATCATCCTGGGATGATTCAAGTATGTACAATTCTCACTTAATGGTATTCTGAATTTGATAGCTTCTGCGGTTAAGGACCTATCCTCGATGCTTCATAGGTTTTCATTGGCCAAAGTGGGAGGCATGATATGGATGGAAATGTATTACCACGGCTTGTATATGTCTCCAGAGAAAAGAGACCTGGATTTAATCACCACAAAAAGGCTGGAGCTATGAATGCTTTGGTGAGTGGTTAGAAATGGAAGTCTGATCCTTCACATTCCAAATTCATATAACAGGATGCAATTTTATAAATCATTCATGGGCTTATCTTTCGATCAGGTCAGGGTCTCTGCCGTTTTTACAAATGCTCCTTATCTTTTAAACTTGGATTGTGATCACTACATTAATAACAGTAAAGCTCTTAGAGAAGCAATGTGTTTTATGATGGATCCATTACTTGGAAAGAGTGTGTGCTATGTTCAATTCCCTCAGCGATTTGAGGGTATTGACAGGCATGATAGATATGCCAACAGGAACACCGTATTCTTTGATGTAAGCATCCAATACTCTGACCTTCCTAATTTCTTTATAGCTTGTTTCTTATTTGCAATATGATGTATAATTCCTCCACCATCACAGATCAATATGAAAGGATTAGACGGTATTCAAGGACCAATATATGTTGGCACTGGATGTGTGTTTAGAAGGCAGGCACTTTACGGATATGATGCTCCAAAAGCAACGGCATCCCCAACTAGGACGTTCAACTGCTGGCCTAAATGGTGCTGTGGTTGTTATTGTTCTGGAAGGATAAAAAAGAAGACAGACAAGCTAAAGACACAGTTGAATAAGAGAAGTTCCGGGGCATCTTTATCAATAGGTGCTCTGGAGGGTATTGAAGAGGGCATTGAAGGTAATGCTTGTGACGTTGGGTGGCCAGTTTTTCAGTTACCAAATTCTAGGGTCACTATAGTCTTAGTAGACAATAACATTGCAGTTTGCAGTTACTCTAGCTTAAGCTCCCCGAACACTCCCACTCAGTCTGATTACTCCGATTGCCAATTGAGTAAGCTTGCAGATCTCAGCCGTGTGCAAACGATTAGTAATGTAGTTGTCGGTGATTTGCCATAAAGTTTAAACTTGATAAGGATCCAATGCTGTATTTGAGAAGATAATTCCTTTACTGTGAATTTCATTAGTCGCTGACTGTAAAGAAAGTTATCAATATTTCACTCATAATTGTGCCCAGCGGTCTAGTTTGAGATTTTCGGGCCATATTGATGATTTATTTCCCCTTGGAGTTCGTTCTTTCTAAATTTTTATGCTCAGTTGGTAAGTAACTTTGGCTTTTATGCAGGAAAAGAAGGAAAAGATTTGACTGTCACGTCAGAGAAAAAGATGGAAAAGATGTTTGGACAATCTCCGGTGTTTGTAGCTTCTACCTTGCTTGATGATGGTGGTACGCTTAAAAGTGCCAGCCCTGTATCTCTGCTAGTGGAAGCTATACATGTCATTAGCTGCGGTTATGAAGATAAAACGGAATGGGGAAAAGAGGTGGAGCAATTTCGCAATTTGCATAGAATTTTCACCATTGACAAATCTTAACTCAAGTTGACGTTTCTTCTATTCCAGGTTGGTTGGATTTACGGTTCTGTTACAGGGGACATATTAACGGGTTTTAAAATGCACTGTCATGGATGGAGATCTATTTATTGTATGCCTGCTAGGCCTGCATTTAAAGGTTCTGCACCCATCAATCTTTCTGATCGTCTGCACCAAGTCCTTCGATGGGCTCTTGGATCAACTGAAATATTTCTGAGCAGGCACTGCCCTCTCTGGTACGGCTATGGAGGGAATTTGAAGTGTCTAGAGCGTCTGTCTTACATAAACGCTACCGTGTATCCATGGACATCTATTCCTCTCCTTGCATATTGTACTCTTCCTGCTGTGTGCTTGCTGACAGGGAAATTCATAACTCCAGAGGTATACTATTTATAACTGTCTGACTTGTGATTGAGACATTACTCAATTGTTACTTTTTTCATGGGACATATATTCATTGTCATAATTTTCTGTTAAACATTTCAGCTCAGCAACGTTGCAAGCGTGTGGTTCCTGTCCCTTTTCATTTCTATCTTTGCAACAAGTATATTGGAAATGAGATGGAGTGGTGTTGGCATTGATGAATGGTGGAGAAATGAACAATTTTGGGTGATTGGAGGGGTATCGGCTCATCTTTTTGCAGTCTTCCAGGGGCTTTTAAAGGTTCTAGCTGGTTTCGATACGAACTTTACGGTGACATCAAAAGCAGGGGACGATGAGCAGTTCTCGGAACTGTACACGTTTAAGTGGACGACATTGCTAATTCCACCAACAACTCTACTGATAATAAACCTGATTGGAGTTGTTGCCGGTATTTCAAATGCAATAAATAATGGGTATGACTCTTGGGTCCCATTGTTTGGGAAGCTGTTTTTTGCCTTCTGGGTGATAGTTCACCTCTATCCTTTCTTGAAAGGACTACTGGGGAGGCAGAATAGAACCCCCACAATCATAATTGTATGGTCTATTTTACTTGCTTCCATCTTCTCTCTTCTGTGGGCTCGGATTGATCCCTTCCTTGCCAGGTCGCACGGACCAGCTTTAGAAGAATGTGGATTGGAGTGCAATTATCAGTAGTTAGGCGAATAACTTGTGCTTTAAGAGAAGCAAAATTCATCTTCTTTTCTTACCTATAGATTGTATGGAAAATATGAAGCTTTGCACACCCCCTGAATATGCAACAGCAATCCAAGGGCGCATACATTCTTTGAATTCGGACTCCGAATTTGAATTGTTCACATGTAAAAGCTGCAAATTTGTTATTTGCTGTTGTGTGGGTTCTCTTCCCCAAATCCTCATCAGTATTTCCAGAATCAGAAAGGGTTGATAGGCCTGAGCTGCCAAGTGCATTGAGCAGCTTTTCATTTCAAGGGGTAGCATAAAAATTTCTATGCATGTAACAAAGTGTTCAGCTTGCAACAGCAATGTAATATTAACCACTTATGATGGAAACCAATTATAGCACAAGGTATATAAATCCATGTCCCCTCTTGTTTCATAAACACATCTAATTTGGACAATTACTTACAAAATCAAGTAACTAATTTCATTGTCTGTTACAGGTGCATAAGTCTTTAAGGCGTCAAGCAAATACAACAATGGACCAAAACCTGCAAGGCGGAAAAGATTATGGATTGAAGTACATCTTATATCAAATAAGTATAAACTTCACGGCAAACTCATTCAATGATTCCCAACACCAATCAACAACACGAAGTCAAAAGTGTGACACTGAAAAAGAGTCTTGCAATTCGTAAAAATAACGCAGTAAATATCATTGTGTAACTTGCCAAAGCTGGACTTTTCCTTATGTATGATGACACAAGAAATCCAAAATGTAGTCGGAGGAATCTGTTGCCAAACCTGCAACCAGTATAATCTTGCTGATGTATCAGGTATTACTACACAGATCGTTGAAGCTTGGAAGAATGATGTAATGACACATGATCGTACAGTTGTCCCCCCTGAATGCAATATTAGCTGTTTACTCCGGCCGTGCCATTTCCAAAATTAGACTGCGTTTGGTTCTCCAGTTAATTGTGTATACATTGACAACATTTATTTCTCCTCACTGTGGACGTATAAATCAACAGATGCAGCCAACTCAGCCAATTGCTTCTTGCCAAGATTAGAAACAAGCTCCAAGGAGATGAAGTGTTTCGGAATGGTTGCAAATTCTTCCTCCTTAAAATTGTATGTTGGTTGAAGTTTTTGAGCTTCAGCACTTGCTGCTTCAGCCTCTGCAAGTAAAAGGTTAGCTTCTTTATCATCTCCGAGCTCTAGAGCAGCAAATCTTTCCGCTGAAGTGGCACCGGCAGTTAAATGTAACCTCTGGAATCTAGCCTTTGCAACCTCCTTTTCTTTGGATAGAATAAGTTGCTCAGATTCCTGTAATTTGTTAACCGTGTTTTGTATATTTGCTTCAAGCTTCTCCATCTCCAAAATGGCATTTTCTAAATCCGACTTTGCACTATGCTTTTCAACATTCAATGACTTTGCCTCAGCAGCTATTCTTGCAGCTTCCTTGAAATTTCTAGCAGCAGCTGCAACTTTCTTTTCAGCTTCCAGCTCTGGGACTCTTTTGTCTATGAAAATCAACCTCTGTTTGCAGGATGACACATTGTGCTCAATACTTGACTTCGTAGAAGATAACTCCTAGAAGACAGTAAAAGATAGTTTTTAGCCAATGGCAGAATAGAAGAGTGAAATAATGCAGTTGCTGGCATATCCACTCCCATATTAAATGCAAGAACCAGGTGAAGAATTTTTAGTCACTTGGAAACGAATGGTACATAAAGAATAATGATGAACTTGATTTGACACCTTGATAAGATCTTACTTCATGGAGACGAGGTGGTCTAACCAAAAAAAAAACGAATCACGGATCGGGAAAGATAACAATGCCCGATGAAAAGGTGGTATTGTAAAACCCATTAGCATGTTTTCATGAGCTTTTTAAATTTCATATTTTAGCTGAATTCAACTTCCATAGTACTACACATGGATTCGTAAAAACTTCATTGGTCTTGAATTTCTCATAGAAGGAAGATCAACTCTGGACTTCGAAGAACCAGGCATTCATAGTTTAGTGACATCGTATTCTACGTTTGTAAATCCAAGTGTGGTCAAACGAAATTGATCTCTAAGTCCAAACCTGTCCTGTGATGAAATATTTTGAACAATAAACAATAGGGAAGTAAAACCAACCTGAAGGGAAGATCTTGCAGCACAAACTTCCTGTTGGAGAAATTGTACATCTTCAATAAGCTTCTCCTCAGTTTTTGCGAGCCTCAGTTTGTCCTCCTGAGACTTTAAAATGGACAGCATCAGGGTTTTCCTCAGCTGAACCTCTTCCTCGTACTCTTTTGCTTCACTTTCAGAAACCCTAGCTAGTTCCCTAAGTTTTGCCCCACATGCTTCTTCTTCAGCAAGGAATTTATCAATCTCCTTCCGTTTCATCAATAAAGCTTCAGTCTCTGAATGTACCTGAGATAGGCATGATTGCAAGTAATCGTACTTGGAATCGATGGTTGATTGAGTCTCCTGGAAACCTGAGACAACAAGGGCGATCCTCTCATCAACTGCTTGGATTTTGGCATTGTTCACAGCTAACTCCTCCTCTTTCTCTTTGACTAAAGCAAGGAGTTCCTCAAGTTGATTGGCGAGTAATTCCTTTTCTTTAAGAAGAAATTGTTTCTCATTCTGATCACCCTCGATCGAATGCTGAATGGATTGATGAACCAAAAGGCGTGTATCACCAATTAAATGCGACACAATATCGAATTCAATCCTCTTAGCTTCCAAGGCTTCAGATGATGAAAACCACCGGTCCATTTGATCTGAAGAGATTGCCTGCGCTTTTGCCCTGATCAAATCTGCATTTTCTTGTGCATCCTGAAATGAAACCAATAGATACATTATGATCTGATCTATACCAAAATGAGATGCAAGCTGATGTAGAAAAGTAAAGTGACAGTAACCTTGGAAAATTGGAAGAGAAGCGAGGCGCATTCTTGCTCAGCAGCAATCTGGGAGTTGAGAGCTTGCTCCATCTGAGAATCCATGGCATCACAGTGGGATTGAGCATCTTTGAGAGCGAGGACCAGAGCTTGCTTTTCCTTTTCAGCAGAAGATAGGGAGTCGCTAATCTTTTCAGCTCTCTCAAAATCTTCAGCCTCACAGACCTCCTCCAACTGCAATTCGAGTTGGGAGTGGGTAGACGATGCCAAATGAAGATCCTGGGCAGCAAGTCTTCGTCTGCTTATGGCCTCCTTGCGTGCTTCAGATGCAGAAGCAACCAGCTGGCGAGCGTTCTTGAGCTTGTCAGAAATCAGAGTCTTGAGTTGCTCGAATTTGGACAAGGATGGATGGGATTGTGACAACGAACAGGAGGAAGAGGAATCTAATTGAACTTGAGTCTCCTTCTTCACCGCCACCTCCTCTTGATCTTGTTGCTGCTGAATTTTCACTTCTTGTAGATTACGATCTTGCTCTTGTTGTTGAATATAGGTAATATGGTGATCGGGATTGTGAAAAAGGGAAGGTGGAGTAGGAGAATGAAGAGCAGAGGGATCATCGTCAGTGTCATCAAGTCTGCCATAGCCTATCCTCCTGAGGCCAGTACCTCTCTTTTTCTTCCTGGAAACGCTCTGTCGGTGAGTACTAGGAGTAACAGTAGATGAAGGAGAAGCAACAGTAATTGGGGATTCGCTTAGGGTTTGGAAGGGAGTAACTACAGTGAGGTCAGAGAACAGGTTCTCATCAAGAGCTTCATGAATCTTCTGATACTGCTGTTCAGGTATGGAAGCTCTGTTACTAATACTAGTACGATGATCATCTTCTTCGCCATAACCGATCTTCTTAAGCTCATCATCATCATCGTTACCATCATCAACTTTATCATTCCCTAATTGAGACGGATTAAACAAGACCATACCTTCAAACAAAGAATCCATATTATCTTCCTCATTCTCTCCCATATTCTGTATTCTTCTTCTTCGTCTCCTTCTTACCCCAACCCTCCCCCCTCCTCTTTAGTCTTGTCTTCTCTTCAATTTCCACAATCAAAGCCCAACTCATTTCGATTCAGTCCACTACTTCTTATTGGGCTTATCGAAGTTTTTCTTTTAAAAAAATCCTATCTAAATCCAACAAATCGAGGATTCCTCTCATTCCATCCAAAACAAACAAGACATACTTGTCGTATCTTCAGGCAAAAGGCAATATTCTTAGCTCTTCGATTAATTAATGGTCGGAGGAGTTGGAGATTGAGAAAGGAAAGAGATGGTGGCAAGTGCCAAACTTACGCATCTTCTTCCTTTCCTTCCCCTCTGACTTTTTACTTTACTTTAAACTCACACCACTCACCGCTTCCACCGGCGGGTCAACTTCTCATAGCACTAGTAACGTATTAATTGCCATTAACATCTTTTAACTCGTACTCAACCTCAAACACAAACACACACACGGCCTTGCCCTTTCTTCTCCAATATTCATGCACATTGTAACAACATCAACCATGCAACAGCAACAGGAATACAGAGAACCAAAATTTCAACAGACAAGAACACATTTTTATAGCCCAATGCTTCTCACTAACATTTTGGGGTTTTACATTTTCCTTTTGTCCATGAATTGATCCGCAAGGAATAACAGCAATGAAATAAATGAACACATTGACTATAGATGATATAAAAATATTGCAGGTGGGATGGGTCAGCTGATGGAGGATAGTATCAAGTCTTCCAAACACAGAAAAGAAAAAACAATGGTAAATGATACTATGTTCAACTCAACAAATGAAGATATTCCCGTGTTTCGTTACATATTCGGTTCAAGGGATTGCCGACAACTACCACACCACTGGGCGGCTCGCTTGTGAATATCTATACTTTAGATTCAACAAGTTGGACATCTTTCACAGAGTTGTTATCCACTCCTTCCTTCAGAAGTCTGATTTCCTCTTCTGTCAAACTGTTCTTTATATGGGGTACAGTCTTGCTGCCATTAGAACTCTTCGCAGCCTCCACAGCCCAGCTGTAAACTACCATGCCAAGGACAGCTATAATCATCCCCATTATGTTCTTGAAAGTCAACTCCGAATCAAAAAGCAGCCATCCCAGAGTGAGAACACAAACTGTTTTCATGTGACCTAAGACCTGAAACGAAACTGCAGAAAATCTGCCGATGCAGAGGTATTGGCTCACGTTGCAGAATACAGCGAGGGAGCAGGAAAGAATTATGAATAACTGCACAAATTGACATCATTCGTTTAGATGATAGAAGGTGAATGTACATACATTTTCTTCTCCAGCATACAAACAGATTTTATAAAAGTCCGAGAGGATGAAAATGGAAAAGTACTTACAATGGCACCAGAAGACATCTTATAGTTTGCTATAAATTTGCCGTTAAGGTAGTAATCCACGAATGGACCAAGGACAAGGAGAGAAACTGCTTGAATTGGAGCTGTTCTACTCAGCAATTCAAATGATCCAATGGAATACTTCTTCTGTAAAGAACCGATAGTCTGTTGCAAGAAGGGACAGATATATATCAAATATTGATCCAAAAGCACTATCAAGAATCCATCCAGTGAAGATTATCGAACAATTGAACTAAACGACTGGCAACTCAAGAGCAGCTGAGATTTGTAGGCAATCAAAAAGCTAAACAAAATAGCAACATTAGATACTGTACAACCAGATGGATTAAAAGGGGCATGTTAAGTGAATACTTACAATTTGTTGGAAAGAGGTAGACAAAACAGCTACGCAGGCACAAATAAAACCTTTGGCATTAACCTTGACATCAGTAACGGTGCAAACGCCAACGCCTATGACGACAACCAAAACAGATACTTTGACTTCCTTGGAGTACTGCTTGTTGTGAAGAAGCCATTCCATCACGCAGACCACCGGGATCATGCTGAGTTTAGAGATCTGTGTGAATGGAGAAACTAGGATCAGTAACAAGCTTTTCCTTTTCATCTCAAGAAAAGAGGAAATGCAGTTAAAGAAAGTAGATCTGCTTATTACAACAATATAAATTGCAACAAGGAAGAGAATAGTTGTTCTATAGCGACTTTTTTTTCGAGTTTTCGGGTAACAATTTCGGGGTGTTACTCTATCATCTAATCTGTACAGCATAACAAAAGAACCAAGTAGAAAAGGAAAGCTCCATCTTCAGCATCATATGTACATTAATTGCCTAAAGAACAATTACAGAGTAAGAATCACAACAGCAAGAAAAGAAGCAAAGAAGAAGAATGGTACCTGATAGAAGCCAACAGAGTTAAGCATGAGGCTAAAGTTCATGCCAGCAATGGAGGTATTGGCAACAAGAGAAAACCAGAAGAGTTCCCAGAAAGGAACATGCTTAGAAGCTGATAAACCAGTTGCATTTGATACCAGACCCACCAGAGCCGTCACAGCAAAGTGGAATCCCGTTAAGGTAGTAGCTACATCCCACAAAAAACCAATCCGTTTCTCATTCAAAATTAGTAGATTAAAGAACTCTGAAATTTGCAGATCGGTAGAATATTGAACAGATCAAAACTCCAAAACCAATGAAATCATCAAACTATTTCTTTTGTTAAAGAAGAAATCGAAGGAAGAAGGAACAGACCGAAGCTGAAACCGTAACCATTGGAAGACATAAGCTGCTTGTTGGCCATAATGATACCCACTGAGCTGACAACGTTCATTGCCCATGCCCCTACATCAGAAACAGCCGACTTCTTGTTCTCGCCCTCCATTTTCACAGCTTCCCTTTTCTCTTCTTACAATTTGAAATCTTTATTTATGTGCTAATAGTTACTTTGTTTTGGGTAGGAATCGGATTCACACTATAATAAGAAGAAGAAAACCCCAAGATCCGGTTTTTATATATGACAAAGAAAAGAAGATGAAAATGAGAATAACCAGATCTTCTTCTCTCAATTCTCACTTTCAAAAAATGAGAGAAAGAGAGGGTAAGAGAAGATTGGAAAGAGCGAAAAAACCCAGACAAGAAAAGGTCCTTACTTTGTGTTTGTCGGCCAAGAAAATGATGCTAAAACTTGTTTGGCGCAGGTGGGCCGATTTGGATTGCGCTGGGTTTTGTCTGTAATAGCAATTGAAGAAGAAGAAGTAGAAACAGAGAGATAGATGGGCATGTAATTAAGGTGAAGATATGAGGGATTGGATTGAAAGAGGAAAGAAAAAGCCAAAATTCTGGCGGAAAGTAATAAAATTGAAAAGAAATGGATCCAAATCTAGCAAGAAAAGATTCTCCTTAATTGTAAGAGAGTGAGAGGTGAAGAAGAAGAAGAAGATGATATAGAAGGGAAGTGTATGTAGGGGAGTAAGCAAAGCAAAGCAAAGCAAAGCAAAGCAAAGCAGAGTAAGCTTGATGCTCCCTCCTCTCTAGAATTTGAGTTGTGTGGTAATGGAGTTGGTAGATTTAGTGTCCATGTTTTGTATGTCCTTTTGGGATGTTTTTGGTGCTTTGTTTCTCCTTACCTTAACGTCATTTTCACTTTCCTCTTTTTTTCTTTTCTTTTCTTTTTCCCTAATAACACGTTATGGTCTTTTCATTTAGAGTTGCGTTGTGTATCGCATTTGCATGTAAAAATGAAGGGTACAACACGTTATTCAAGTAAAACAAAAGTGAAGGTTGATACGTTATCAGGGAAAAGGATGCTCAATCTCATCCACCCAATCAAAATCCTGCTTCTTCTTCTTCTTCTTCTTCTTCATTCCGTTATTATAACGTTTTAAGTACTGTAGTAACTTAACTTCATTAACTGAACTAAAACAAAAGCAAATTATATTCTAATGGTTCCTGAATCAATGCATTACTTCATCTCCTTCTCGCTCTTCCTACTGCGTACGTAAAGTGCTCATTATTTACATTATTCTAACACCATTCCTTCGTAAGCGGCCATCCATCTAAAGATGTACAAACAAATGGAAGAGTGAAAATTCCATCTTTTCTTGAGCTCTTTGTAATCAAACCTCCAGCCCAATGATATATAGTTTACAATTACAGAACTAAGACAAAACAATGTTACTATATATCCTCAGTTTCCTCTCTTAAAAACCCATATCTCATAATTCGATAGTGTATGCTAGGAAGAGAAATTGTCCCCACAATAGAATACATCACTTTAGCTCCGTCGGTGACACGAGAAAACGAATGAAACTTCAAACACATCTTCCATATCCACCCATATTAATTTAAATGAAGAACACCTGTTTCTTTCTAGATCAAGTGTGATTGAGAAGTACGTATCGCTCTTTACCTTTTTTCTTTGCACATGAACCATATGCATCATAATCACAAGAAAAGAACCTCATCGTGTGATTATGCTGTTTCCTGCACATGTTCCCATAAACTCAAGCAAAGTCCTTGCATCTAAACAGTAAAAACACCATCATAAGCTCTCTCTCTCTCTATCCATCTCTCCCTCGAAACATAAATACGCATTACCTATCAGAATTAAGTTCCGAGAGCAGAAAATTAGTCTGGCATAAAGATATGTAAGGGGTAGGCAGAGAGGGAGGAGAAAGAAATCAAACCATTTCCCTTCACCTAACATATCAACTTGTATCTTGTTTCTCATATACATCTGCGAAACAATAAGCACAAAGAAATGCACAAACTACAATAATGATAAGTAAATACAAGCTTCTATAAAATCACCCTCCCACCCCTTCTACCTCAATAAATAACATGATTCGTACAATAGATCACCAACCTAATGGTCTTTCCAAAACATCTATTCGTACAAGTCATCCAGCAAATGAATCACTGGCATAAAGCTTTCACACACGAGGTATACAATTACAGGCCTTCACCCATAGGGTGAGGTTATTTTCACATGCGGTCACTGCCTGTTGAAGAATGTCTCTGAGCACCAGGAGGTGCCGTTGGGCGGGGAAAGATATAGTTAAATTGCACGCCGCTAGCAAATTGTGGAGCCTCCACATAGGGACTCTACATTGTTCCATAATAAAGTCGTATTAGGAAGACGGATAAGAAGAAAACATGCTAGTTCTCATTTTCATACAATATCAAGAAAAAGGAGGCAACCGTAAGCAGGAAATACTACGGGATAATTAGAGACAAATCAAGAACAACAACAATGATTCTGGTAACTTGTGACAGCTAATTAGCAACAACTACAACTCAATTCCCGTCCACAACCCTTGGAACTCATATGTATTAAGCGGCAGCATCCAAATCACCTCTCCCACCTTATTACAAGGTATGTATTGGCAAGGTGTTAAGTCGATGTGTGTCTGTGCATTTCTGATGATGCTTTTGTGGAGCAAAGTAGATATAAGAAGTATTTTCTTCTTTAATTTCCCTGACATATACAATAACTTTGGAAAGCACAGATTTTTTCTTCAATAATTTCAAGAAAACGTGGTGTTAAATATGATCAAAATAGATTGTCCAGCAAAAGATGCTTTATTTAAGACTAACATAGGGGTTTAAAGAAAGCACCTGTGATGTCAATGTCGTATGAGATGGCTCTTCAGGATTACTCGATTTTGGTGATGTGCCAGGAGAGCAAGCATCAGAGCTTGGTTCACTTCCATTCAGTTTATGCAGTTTACCATCTAGCACGCTGTCAACCTCACTTCCATTGGTTGACTTAACACTCTACATTCACGTAACTTCCAAAGTCTTTAACATAATCTGTTAAATTTGAATACAAAGGAAAAATAACAAAGGTAGAAGTAAAAGCAATACCTGGAAAATTTTACCAAGAGTTTTCAATCCTTTAGCTCGTGCACGAAGTTCTTCTTTCTTGACAGTGTTATCTTGAAGCACCTAGATAAGCCATAAATGAATTATGACCAAGCATTTTGGACCAGGTAGCAAGGTATTTCTTTTCTGGCCAACAATAAGATTTAATCTAATGAAGAAACAACCATTTGACAAACACGGGAAAGAGTCGCTTCAATATCAGCTACATTAAGCTTCCACAGAGAATCAATCATCAACTTTTTGTGGGATTGCAAGTACTCTTCCAGCTCTTCCTCAGTGTAGTTTCCTTCAGCACTGAGCTGCTTTTTCATATCTTCCTGTAGCTGGATCAATGCAATGGCACCTTATACCACCAGCAAAAATACAAACAGATGAATTTCAGCATACACAAGAGTATGGGGAAGTGAATTCTAGTTTAAAAGATGGCTAAACTATATCATATGGAAGATCAATGTGAATAGAGACATGTATACAACAGGCACATTATGAAACTACTTAATATCACAATCAGAAAATAATAGTGATCTCTTCTTCTTTTTTTGAGGATCTAGAAGGTAAATATTATGAGCCCAGGTATGTGATCTAGTTTGAATCGGACTAGACCGTCCGGATTGCTCTTTCTTACCTCTAGACTTC
>JAOTBA010000006.1:128790-160198 GCA_025629845.1 Erythroxylum squamatum
AAAATAGTTTCATGGCAACTATGCATATTTTATTACAAGGGTAATTTTGGAAAAAAATATTACAAGTCATTCCATTCAATTCATTTTTAGTATCACTTCAAAACAATGGTCAAAGGAGTCCCTCTCTTATTTTATTTAAACTTCCAAACAATGGAGTAACCCATTTTATTTCATTTCATTCTACTCCATTCTATTTCGTTCCATTAATTGCCATTCCATTCCATTCTAAACTCCCAAACATCCCTCAGAAGCAGGGCAGAGCTACACTGTGACGTCGAACACTTCCCGCTTGCAGAGCTCGGGAGAGAGAAGTTGAAGCTGAAGAGTGTAGAAATTTGTTAATCTTAGTACGTATGACCTTCCTTCATCACAACAAGCTCTTGCGATTGATTTCTTTGTGTTCGTTCGCTCCTTTTCTCGTTCAATCACTCCCTTTGTTTTCTTGTTCCATTTATTGTTTTCGTTAAGTTTGTAGGGTTTAGGGTTTTTGTTTTAAAGCATTTTATGATTCGGTTCGCTACAGGTTTGTTTTTATGATTGTTTGTTTTAGATTATTGGATTAATTTTTCTGTATTTTTATACTTTTTTTCTGGGATTAGGGTTCTTGACGTTTGATTTTTGGAAAACCGAAAATGTCGAATGTTGGTGGTGGTGCGGAGGCTCACGCCCGCTTCAAACAGTATGAGTACAGAGCCAACTCTAGTCTAGTTCTCACCACAGACTCTCGTCCCCGGGACACTCATGAGCCTACTGGCGAGCCTGAGTCCCTTTGGGGAAAGATTGATCCCAAAAGTTTTGGTGACCGTGCTTACAGAGGCAAACCTCCAGAGTTAGAGGAGAAGCTTCAGAAAGCCAAGAAGAAGAAGGAGCGAGATCCTCTTTCTGAACCTGTTCCCAGTCGCCAAACCAAGAGGCGTCGGCTTCATGAAGAAAGTGTCTTGACCTCTACCGAGGAAGGTGTTTACCAGCCCAAGACCAAGGAAACCAGAGCTGCCTATGAGGCTATGCTCAGCGTTATCCAGCAGCAATTGGGTGGCCAGCCACTCAACATTGTTAGTGCTGCTGCTGATGAGATTTTGGCCGTGCTAAAGAATGAGACCGTTAAGACTCCGGACAAGAAGAAGGAGATTGAGAAGTTGCTCAACCCTATTCCCAACCATGTTTTTGATCAACTTGTATCCATTGGCAGGCTCATCACTGATTTTCAAGAAGGTGGAGATGCTACCGGTGCTTCAGCAGCCAATGGGGATGATGCCCTTGATGATGATGTTGGTGTGGCTGTTGAATTTGATGAAGATAATGAGGATGATGAAGATGAAAGTGATCTTGATATGGTGCCCGAGGACGAAGAAGATGATGAGGATTTGGTGGACAACAATGGTGCCAGTGCTATGCAAATGGGCGGCGGAATTGATGATGATGACTTGGGGGAAGCTAGTGAGGGAATGAGCCTCAATGTACAGGACATTGATGCATATTGGCTCCAGAGGAAGATTTCACAAGCTTTTGAACAACAGATTGACCCACAGCAGTGCCAGAAGCTTGCTGAGGAGGTGCTTAAGATACTTGCCAAGGGGGATGACAGGGATGTTGAGTCGAACTTGTTGATGCTCCTCGAGTTTGACAAATTCAGCCTTATTAAGTTTCTATGCCGTAACAGGCTGAAGATTGTGTGGTGTACCCGTTTGGCTAGGTCCAAAGATCAACAAGAGCGTAAGCATATTGAGGACGAAATGATGGGTTCAGGCCCAGATTTGGCAGCAATCCTGGAGCAGTTGCATGCCACCAGGGCAACTGCAAAAGAGAGACAGAAGAACTTAGAGAAGAGTATAAGAGAAGAGGCTCGTCGGCTGAAGGATGAGAGTGGTGGAGATGGAGATGATGGAAGGCGGGGTATTGTTGATAGAGATGCTGATAGTGGTTGGGTGAAAGGGCAGCCACAGTTGCTAGATTTGGACTCCATTGCTTTCGAACAAGGTGGTCTTTTCATGGCAAATAAGAAGTGTGATCTTCCTGTTGGTTCTTATAGACATCACAGCAAAGGCTATGAAGAAGTTCATGTACCTGCTTTAAAGCCAAAACCCATAGCTCCCGATGAGAAGTTGGTCAAGATTTCTGAGATGCCAGATTGGGCACATTCAGCTTTCAAAGGGATGCAACAGTTGAACAGGGTACAAAGCAAAGTATATGAGACTGCCCTCTTCAAGGCAGATAACATCCTGCTCTGTGCACCCACTGGAGCAGGGAAGACTAATGTGGCAGTCCTCACCATCCTTCAGCAGATTGCGTTGAATAGGAATTCAGATGGTTCATTCAACCATAGCAACTATAAGATCGTGTATGTGGCACCTATGAAAGCCCTTGTAGCTGAAGTAGTGGGTAACCTGTCACATCGGTTACAGGATTATGGTGTCACAGTGAGAGAACTGAGTGGGGATCAGAGTCTGAGTCGACAACAAATTGAAGAAACACAAATTATTGTAACAACTCCTGAGAAGTGGGATATCATCACTAGAAAATCTGGGGACCGCACCTATACTCAACTTGTCAAACTTCTCATCATTGATGAGATTCATCTTCTTCATGATAACAGAGGTCCAGTGCTTGAGAGTATCGTTGCTAGAACTGTAAGACAAATTGAAACCACAAAAGAACATATCAGGCTGGTGGGTTTGTCAGCTACACTCCCTAACTTTGAAGATGTGGCATTGTTTTTACGGGTTGATGTTGTAAAAGGGCTCTTCCATTTTGATAATAGCTACAGGCCTGTGCCTCTCGCCCAACAGTATATAGGAATCACAGTTAAGAAGCCCCTGCAGAGGTTCCAGTTGATGAATGATGTGTGTTATGAGAAGGTGATGTCTGTTGCGGGAAAGCATCAAGTTCTTATATTTGTCCACTCGAGGAAGGAAACGGCCAAAACAGCTCGAGCAATACGAGATACAGCACTTGCAAATGATACTCTTGGTAGATTTTTGAAGGAGGACAGTGCTAGCCGTGAGATTCTCCAAAGTCATACAGATATTGTCAAAAGTAATGATCTCAAGGATCTTCTACCATATGGTTTTGCAATACATCATGCGGGGATGACAAGGGGTGATAGACAACTTGTTGAGGAGCTCTTTGCAGATGGGCATGTGCAAGTGCTGGTTTCCACTGCAACTCTTGCATGGGGTGTTAATTTACCAGCCCATACGGTGATTATCAAAGGGACTCAGATATATTCACCAGAAAAAGGATCGTGGACGGAGCTAAGTCCTTTGGATGTTATGCAGATGTTGGGTCGTGCTGGACGGCCTCAATTTGATTCTTATGGGGAAGGGATCATCATTACTGGCCATAGTGAATTGCAATTCTATCTTTCTTTGATGAATCAACAACTTCCCATTGAAAGTCAGTTTGTATCCAAACTGGCTGATCAATTGAATGCAGAAATTGTTCTTGGGACAGTTCAAAATGCCAGAGAAGCCTGCAATTGGCTTGGATATACCTACTTGTATGTCCGTATGTTGCGAAATCCTACACTTTATGGCTTGGCACCAGATTTTATTACTCGAGATATTACGTTAGAGGAGAGGAGGGCTGACTTGGTAAGCACTGAACTCTTTGATATGGTTTAAGAGTGTTTCTCCTCATATCTAAGCCATTCTAATTCCTGTTAATTTTGTCCTACAACTTTTTCTTTCCATTCTTTCATGTGGTTTCATGTTTAGATTGAGGATAGCAGTTTGAATTTCTTTTCCCCTTTGTATTTTCAGTGGCATCCTAGCTCATTTGAGACGACTCTTTTAGTTTCTAATTCAGTTTTGATACTGTGCATATCATCTGATTCTTCAACTAAGAAAATATTTATTAGTCATACAAGTAAAAAGGCTAATGAAGTGATAAAAATTGCGAATAAACTATGTAGTTTGGGAACTCCATAAAAAGGATAAACAGAAGAGTTATTTAACATTTGACTTTGAGGGGGGTTTTAGCTTTTACATAACATAGCATTGGCCACTTATTTCTGTTCATACATTCATACAAAGCTTGGATAATTACTTCCGCAATTCTCTGCAATTGTCTTGTCTTCTACCCTTTAATCATGACAACTTCTTTTTGCAACCTATTATTGTTGTTGTGCAAGTAGTCATGTTGCTCTTGTTCTGATTTAACTAAACTTTTTAGGTATTCAGTCTGACGTACTTGCTTCCGTTTTTTGTTTCTAATTGTTTAATCTTGTTCTAATGGTCTTTTTGCAGATTCATTCTGCTGCAACTATCTTGGACAAGAACAATCTCGTTAAGTACGACAGGAAAAGTGGATATTTTCAGGTCACTGATCTGGGTCGGATTGCTAGCTACTATTATATCACTCACGGAACAATCTCCACTTATAATGAGCATCTGAAGCCAACAATGGGTGATATTGAGCTTTACCGTCTGTTCTCTCTCAGTGAAGAGTTCAAGTATATGACTGTGAGGCAAGATGAAAAGATGGAACTGGCAAAGCTTTTGGAACGGGTGCCAATTCCCATCAAGGAAAGCTTGGAAGAGCCTAGTGCAAAGATAAATGTTTTGCTACAGGCATATATTTCACAGCTGAAGCTTGAAGGGCTTTCATTAACTTCTGACATGGTGTACATAACTCAGGTTCACTTTTCTTTTGATGTCCTATTTTCGTGATATCTTTCTTTTCTTGTCAAATTTATAATGCTCTCATACTTATTCATTTTGTCTTATTTATCTTTGTTGTAATGGTCAGAGTGCTGGCCGTCTTGTGCGAGCTTTGTTTGAGATTGTCTTGAAAAGAGGTTGGGCACAATTATCAGAGAAGGCTTTGAACTTGTGCAAAATGGTAAACAGGAGGATGTGGAGTGTCCAAACACCTCTTCGCCAATTTAATGGGATCCCAAATGAGATTCTGATGAAGTTGGAGAAGAAGGATTTGGCATGGGAGAGGTACTACGATCTCTCGTCACAGGAGATTGGTGAGCTCATTCGTTTTCCAAAGATGGGCAGAACACTGCACAAATTCATCCACCAATTCCCAAAGCTAAACCTTGCTGCGCATGTACAGCCGATTACACGCACTGTATTGAGGGTTGAACTTACAATAACTCCAGACTTTCAGTGGGAGGATAAGGTCCATGGATATGTAGAACCATTTTGGGTTATTGTGGAGGATAATGATGGCGAGTACATACTTCATCACGAATACTTTATGCTGAAGAAGCAGTACATTGATGAGGATCACACGTTAACTTTCACTGTTCCAATCTATGAACCATTACCTCCTCAATATTTCATTCATGTTGTGTCTGACAGATGGATTCAATCACAGACTGTTTTGCCTGTCTCTTTCAGGCACCTTATCTTACCAGAAAAATATCCTCCTCCAACAGAGTTATTGGATTTGCAACCTTTGCCTGTGACTGCATTGAGGAATCCATTATATGAAGCCCTTTATCAGGATTTCAAACATTTCAATCCTGTCCAAACTCAAGTATTCACTGTTCTTTATAATACAGATGACAACGTCTTGGTTGCTGCCCCTACAGGGAGTGGCAAGACCATATGTGCCGAGTTTGCTATATTGAGAAATCATCAAAAGGGGCCTGATAATGTTATTCGTGCTGTGTACATTGCACCTCTTGAAGCAATTGCCAAAGAACGATATCGAGATTGGGAGAAGAAGTTTGGCAGAGGGCTTGGCTTGCGTATCGTTGAATTAACTGGGGAGACAGCAACAGACTTGAGGCTTCTTGAAAAGGGTCAGATAATCATAAGCACTCCAGAGAAGTGGGATGCCTTGTCCCGTCGCTGGAAGCAAAGGAAGTATGTTCAACAGGTTAGTCTTTTTATCGTTGATGAGCTCCACTTGATTGGGGGTCAGGGTGGACCTATTTTGGAAGTGATTGTCTCTAGAATGAGATATATTGCAAGTCAGATTGAAAATAAGATTCGAATTGTGGCTCTTTCTTCTTCTCTTGCCAATGCAAAGGATCTTGGGGAATGGATAGGGGCCACCTCACATGGCCTTTTTAATTTCCCTCCTGGTGTACGTCCTGTGCCCCTGGAGATACACATTCAGGGTGTGGATATTGCAAATTTTGAAGCAAGGATGCAGGCTATGACCAAACCAACATATACTGCTATTGTACAGCATGCAAAGAACGCAAAGCCTGCCATCGTGTTTGTTCCTACAAGAAAACACGTGCGTCTTACTGCTGTGGATCTGATGACATACTCAAGCATGGATGGTGGTGACACTCCTGCTTTTGCATTGCGGTCTCCTGAAGAATTAGAGCCTTTCATTAGTAAGATACAGGAAGAAACACTAAAAGCCACTTTGGAGCATGGTGTTGGCTACTTGCATGAGGGCTTGAGCAGCTTGGATCAAGAAGTGGTGTCACAGCTATTTGAAGCTGGGTGGATTCAGGTTTGTGTGATGAGTAGTTCAATGTGTTGGGGGGTTCCATTGTCCGCACATTTGGTGGTAGTGATGGGAACTCAATATTATGATGGGCGTGAAAATGCGCACACGGATTACCCTGTAACTGATCTGTTACAGATGATGGGTCATGCTAGTCGACCTCTGCTGGATAACTCGGGAAAGTGTGTCATTCTCTGTCATGCACCTCGTAAAGAATACTACAAGAAATTCTTATATGAAGCATTCCCAGTTGAAAGTCATCTGCACCATTTCCTTCACGACAATTTTAATGCAGAGATTGTTGCTGGAGTTATTGAGAACAAACAAGATGCAGTAGATTATCTCACGTGGACTTTCATGTACAGGCGGCTCACACAGAATCCAAACTACTACAATCTCCAGGGAGTTAGTCACAGGCATCTCTCTGATCATCTATCCGAGCTTGTTGAACATACGCTGAGTGATTTAGAGGCGAGTAAATGTGTCACAATTGAGGATGATGTGGACCTCTCTCCACTCAATCTTGGCATGATAGCATCTTACTACTATATTAGTTACACTACCATAGAGCGTTTTAGTTCTTCTTTGACTCCCAAAACGAAGATGAAAGGTCTATTAGAGATTCTGGCTTCAGCTTCAGAGTATGCACAGCTTTCCATACGGCCTGGGGAAGAAGAGGTACTTCGGAAGTTGATCAATCACCAGAGGTTCTCATTTGACAATCCCAGATACACTGATCCCCATGTGAAGGCGAATGCACTGCTTCAAGCGCATTTTTCACGGCAAACTGTGGGTGGAAATCTTGCTTTGGATCAACGGGAGGTGCTTCTTTCTGCAAGTAGGTTGCTTCAAGCAATGGTTGATGTTATCTCAAGTAATGGTTGGCTAAGCCTGGCTCTTCTTGCAATGGAAGTCAGCCAAATGTTGACACAGGGTATGTGGGAGCGTGATTCCATGCTTCTGCAATTGCCTCACTTCACAAAGGAGTTGGCGAGGAAGTGCCAAGAGAATGCCGGAAAGAGCATAGAGACTGTATTTGATTTGGTGGAGATGGAAGATGATGAAAGGCGAGAGCTCCTGCAGATGTCAGATTCGATGCTGTTAGATATTGTGAGGTTCTGCAATCGGTACCCCAATATTGACTTATCATACGAAGTAATGGAGGGGGAGAATGTGCAGGCAGGGGAAGATGTTACTTTACAGGTGACGCTTGAACGCGATCTGGAGGGGAGGACCGAGGTGGGACCTGTGGATGCTCCCAGGTATCCTAAACCCAAAGAAGAAGGGTGGTGGCTTGTAGTTGGTGATACAAAAACTAACCAGTTGGTGGCTATCAAGAGGGTTTCGCTTCAACGGAAGTCAAAGGTGAAACTTGGATTCACTGCACCTGCAGAACCCGGAAGGAAGACGTATACTCTTTACTTCATGTGTGATTCATATCTGGGTTGTGATCAGGAATACAACTTCAATGTTGATGTCAAAGAAGCTGGAGCCATTGATGAGGAGTGAAGGGACTTTATTTCCAACCTTTATAGTTTTATTTATGTAGCTGTACTCCTAACATGAAATCCTCTCTTTTGTTGTGGATGTTTGCTTTTCTTCGTCTTTGTTTTGGACCATACTGATATCTCTTTTAATGGTCAATAGAATCATGACAGTTAAGGTCATATCTTAGTGCAGTTTCTTATGACATTACAAGATTGTCTCGGGAAGTCGATTTTGAGATTTTAAGTGCAACTTCAATCTTAAGATGTTAGGATTTGCAAACATATGTAATTTACAAGCGATTTCAACATGACAGGATAGTACGGTCACTTCTTATTATGAATGGTACTTCACCGATCTATTACAAATCACTGATCAGAATTCAGAATTCAGGGAAAGCAAATTACGTAATAGCTATATGAACAATGTGAAGAAAGCATAGTAATAGTTGTTGTTGAGTTTAATCTTCGTAGATACGACACTCGTCGGTCTCCGGATGATCCAGACAGAAATACTCTAGCGGATCTTGTTTCTGCAGCCTCCGTCTCAGATCAGCCTTTGCTTGACTAACTTCCTCCACCTCGTCCCAAGCCACCTTACACCCGTCCGACTTCTCATCTTCCCCGCACACCTCCTTCGCTTCCATCACCTTCTTCTCTATCATCTCCGCCAACTGCTTCTCTCTCATGTGCGTCCCCTTGAACTTCGCTCCTTCTGCTCTCACGCTCACCGTCGGTGGTTTCCTGCTGAGGATGATCATGTTTAGGGATGGAGGTTTGGAGGGGAATGGGCAGGAATTATGTGTGTGCGATGAATAGAGGTTCATCGCCGGTAGTCGTGTACCAGTCGACGTCTTCCACATCTTTTGGCTTCTAGTGTGGATGTAGATCACAATTCACAAGGACAGTCTATGTTTGTAGGTAGGCTAAAGTTGTAACCTCCTCTCTTTCTCCTCGCCTCTCTCTTTCCGTCGCTTTCATCTACAGTGTATTGATAAGAATGGGGTTTGCGTTTCTGGAGTCTTCTTCCTCCGTTGGATTGGGTTGGGTTTACATTGGACGGCCCAGTGTGAATTGGGCTAACTTTTGAATTTCAAATCGAAGACTAAAGGCGCGTTTTCTTTTAGTCTTTCATTTCAAATTTCAACCTCTCGAGGTCGTGGAGGGAGTGACGGGCATGGAGGCGGAGACGATCCTCGGTAATAATGGAATCAGGAAGGTGCTAGAAGAAGAAGATGAAGGATGGTTGGATCCTGAGACGGAGTTCCTTGCGTCCAAACGAGAGACTGGAAACGAGTGGGAACTGTTCAAGGAAAATGTCAGGCCATTGAAGAGAGGTCGAAACGTTAATGTCTTGAATCAAACCCTGAAATCCCAAACTAACAATACTCTTAAGAATTCTCTCCTCTACACTCGAAGGTCCTTCTTCTGTTCTTCTTCTTCTTTGAATTTGTTTTCTCCTGAAAACTAAGTCTCAAATTTGTGCTCTCCAGCAAGTTAATCGCGGCGATTGATGAGTATGAAGGTGATGACCCTCTTCTTCCTTGGCTTCAGTGAGTATTAACATGTCAGATTTCTGGGTTTGCTTGATATGATTCTTCAACTCCTGATTTCTAATCTAACCTCTTCTCTGTTCTCTGAAACAAAACAGGTGCATCAAATGGGTTCAGGAGGCGTTTCCACCTGGAGGAGATTGCTCTGGACTCATTGTCATTTATGAACAATGCGTGCGTACCTTTTGGCATTCACATCAATACAAGGATGATCTTCGGTACCTTAAAGTTTGGTTAGAATATGTGAGTTCCTTCACTTTTTTTTTCCCCATTTTTTCTCATCTTATTGCTCTTCATCTACTCAATTAGTGTTTGCTTGAACCACAACTTCCAGGCTGAAAACTGTGATGATGCTCAAGTCATCTACACTTTCCTTGATGCTAATGAAATTGGAATATCCCACTCTGCTTACTACATAGCCTATGCCTTGCATATGGAATCCAAGTCTAAGACCAAAGCTGCAAATGACATTTTCTATCTTGGGATTTCCAGGTAATTATGTATCCTATTTCTTTCTTATATATCACACTTGAGAGCTCTATTCTTTGCTTGAGATTGATCTAGGACTCGCATCATATGTTTGATCATTCACCTTCCACTAGATACCTTTCCCACTTTATGTGTATAATGGAAGTATAGATGGTATGATTACTTTAGTTGGTTGGTTGTGAACAGTTTGAGTGTGTGGCTAAGCAGTCACTTGAAATTCTTATACCTAGAGGATCAAGTCTAGTTCTGCAGAGCTTTTGTCATTATTCCTTTACTGTTACCAGAAATAGCTAATTTTTATTAATTATCCTTCAATTGAAATTAGACTTGTTGCTATCATTATTTGTATTCAAGAGCTTGCTCGACTAGGTGACGTCTCTCCTTTTACAGAGATGCACAACCGGCAGAGAAACTGAATGATGCCTACAAGAAGTTTCTCCTTCGATCCACAAGAAGACCAAAGGTTATGGAGGTATGGGATTCTTGGTAACAAAGTGGGTCGATTGGATTTTACTAAGTTTATTTATTATTTCATTTGTTTAATTACTTAGGAGGGCTCAGGAGAAACTCATTTAACTGCTCGAAGCTTTGGAACTGTCTTGACCGGTGCAGAAAATGGTAAACATTTTCTGTTGTATTTTGCCATCATGAGTATTTGTATACTGAATAGAATACCTTCCATGCAGGCAGAAGAAATGTAGGGAGTTCTAGTTATTCCAGGAAGGAATTGAAGACAGACAGGTAAATATTTTGGATTATGCTCTTTGAAGAATGTTGGTAATTGTGAAATTATGTTTAGACACCATAAACTTTCAGAAACACTGAAGATAAGATTCCTGTACAATTTCTGATCTGCCTGTGTGAATATGGTCAATCGATCCCTTTTGCTTCCGTTTTAGTGATGTTTTCTTCACATTGTCCTTCTGATTACTGGTTTTCTTGCAATTATAGTATGACTATGTTTTCCTGTAGGATCCAGAGAGCTCCTCTTTCTATCTACAAAGACAAGAGCGAGAATGTCATGCTGGGACATCAATCAGAAAAGCCAAAGAAGGATTTGAATCCATGGAGCAGCCTTGGTGCTCGAGCAGAGAGAAATAAAGAAAACAATGCAGCACCTACCAAGTGGACAACATACAAGGTGCTTCCTTATTTGGGAAAACATTCTTATTGACAGTTCATCAGACCTGTATCCATTTCATGTTGCACTTTAAGATATATGTGATCAAATTCTTCTTTCTCCCAGATTCCACAAAGACCTGGGCCTCGAATCGGGGGACCAACTCCAAGTGCCTGCATTCAAGTGTTTGTTGATGATGAATGCAGAAAGTGAGTAATATTGGCAATATTTCAACTCATTGATGTCATATTTGCTGAGAGATGAAATTGTTCAAATCAACGTGTGCTTATACATTTCTTCTCAGTACTTGTTCATCTCTATATATTACTTTATCCTCTCAATTTCCATTAATTTGTTTTGCAATTAGAACGGAAAAATCAGACAGTCACACCGCAAAGTCTTCAACATTGAAGCTACGAGGACAGGATGACTCAGATATCAAGAAGTAAGTAACTCATCTAGTTAATCCAGTGGCTGTTCAAGAAGAAACGTATGATACGAACTGATTTGCTTTTCCCGATGGTTCACTTTTCTTGTGCAGGGAAACAGAGCTTTTGAGGCAGAACCCATTACGCCATTTCCCTTCAAACAGTCTTCCTAGATGATGAAATAGTAAAAAACCTAGTCCTTGTGATGAATTTGGTTATGTGATGTCAGGTATACATCAGCTTCTACCTTTGAAGCCTGATCTATATTTGGGAACTGTGTTTTCATGTGGACTTTGATTTGTGTTGAAGAAATGGTTTGAGTTTGTTAGTGGTTACAAGCCACACCAAGTTTGATTTTATGTCTTCTACATTTTAATTCCTTTTCTGCAAGCTTTGACTCTATTGCAATGGAAGATAGCTTTTGTTTGGATCCTTATTTGCACAAGGGAAAGAAAACGAAATATTAAGGGAAAAAGAGGAGGAAATAATGTAAGAGAAATGAGATTTTCTTTAAAGGAGGGAATTGAAACTTATATTGGACAAAAGAATTTTTTTAGACCTTTATGCTCTTGATTATGGAACTTCAGCATACACAGATAAGGATACTATGGTAATTTTCATATATTGGGGTTCTCTTATTTTGGATTTTTTCTCTTTTCCCACCAATTTGAGGGGAAATATATTTGGCCCAAACTTCCCTCAGTTTCCTCTCCATTCTCTCAATTTTCCTTTACTTATTTTTGTCCAAACGGTGAAAACTAAGAGAAGTTCAATTTTTTTTCCTTTCTTTTCTCTTGTTTTCCTTCGATCCAAACTAAGGCTTAGTTATATTTGTTATAGCTTTGGTTCCTTTTTTATTTTCCTTGAATAGTATCAATTAGAGCATATTGATTATTGGAATAGTGTGTGCATTCTTGAAGTCTTTGTCTATATTGCATAAGTTATAGTGTAGATTGTTTTGACCTAAGTTCTCATATAGAAATTCTATTAAATTCGTTATCAATAGGTAGAGAGAGCAGAAAAAAAAGCTTAGCTCGGTTTGACCTTGACTTGGTCTAGTTGAATTGCGAGCCTATACTTTTTTTTTTTAAATTTTAAGTTTTGGGTTGAGCTTAAATTTTGATTGTTCAGTTTGGATTAGCTCTAAGCATGAAAATTTTACATAAAATGACATTATTTTGGATGAAAAGGTGTTTTTAACTTTTTTTAAAAAAATTTAATTGAGTTTGATCTGACTTGAAGTTTTAAGTTTCGGACTTGATTTGAGCTTAGCCTATTTCCAATTCTATCGATAAGGTTTTATATTAGGTCAATCTGAAGTTAATCGATCTCAATTTTTTGATAATCGGCTGAATTTTAAAAAAATTGTCAAATTTAAATTAAAGTTTGAATTTTAACTCAATTAAAAAAATTTAAATACGATACTTAAAATGAAAGGTTTGAAATTTGGTGAAAAAAGGGCTTGATTTGGAGTAGAAAAGCCCAAAGTAGACCAATTGGGTTTCACTAGAATCTTCTTTACCCTCACCCCCAAATTGGCTTCTTTTCGAATTAGGGTTTTTGGCTCCCTCTGTGTTGTTCTTACTTTGATTTAGGACTCTTCCCAAGAGCAAGCTAAGCGGAGATTGGGTTGTATCCATGGCGGAGCATTTGGCCTCCATATTCGGAACAGAGAAGGACCGTGTTAACTGCCCTTTCTACTTCAAGATCGGAGCTTGCCGCCACGGTGATCGCTGCTCTCGCCTTCACAACCGCCCCACCATTTCACCTACTCTCCTCTTGTCAAACATGTACCAGCGCCCTGACATGATTACTCCTGGCGTCGACGCTCAAGGCCAGCCTATAGACCCTCGCAAGATCCAGGAGCACTTCGAGGACTTTTACGAGGACATTTTTGAGGAACTCAACAAGTTCGGCGAGATCGAGAGCCTCAACGTCTGCGATAACCTCGCCGACCACATGATCGGCAACGTATATGTCCAGTTCAGGGAGGAGGATCAGGCTGCCGCCGCGCTGCAGGCTTTGCAGGGGCGGTTTTACTCTGGACGCCCAATTATAGCTGATTTTTCGCCTGTAACCGACTTCCGTGAAGCTACGTGCAGGCAGTTCGAGGAGAATAACTGTAACCGTGGTGGATACTGCAATTTTATGCATGTGAAACTGATAGGGAGGGAATTGAGGAGGAAGCTGTTTGGAAGATACCGTGGATATAGAGTGAGTCGGAGCCGGAGCAGGAGTCTGAGTCCCAGGCATAGGAGGGAGAAGGAGAGGGATAGGGATAGAGATAAAGATAGAGATAGAGATCGGGAGAGTGATAAGCGAGAGAGGGATCACCGTGATTACCGAGGGAATGGTCGGAGGAGTGGAGGAGACAGGTACGATCGAGATGGGTTTAAGAGAAGACATGGCAGTCCCAAGAGAAGCTGGAGTCCTCCTCTAGCTCGGGAAGGCAGTGAGGAACGACGGGCTAGGATTGAGCAGTGGAACAGAGAAAGAGAGGAGAAGCAGTAACTGGGGAGAGAGCAGATGGGATTCAAACACTTTGTTCTTAGTGTGAAATGGTTCAGCTTTTCACATTTTTCTCTTGTTGGTAATTATATTTCTAGTCTGCTTTATGCTTTCAAACAACTTTTGACTATTTGACTCTTTGTGATTCATATTTTCCAGGATCAGATATGTATTAGTTGATGCTATAAATGCTTCTGGGAGTTGAAATTATTACATTATCTCCGATGAATGGTGGCTGTTTCTTGGTTCATTTTCATGAATACATCTCAATGTGAGGCCAAGTTACTTTGATCTGGATTAGCTTTCTATCTTTTATTAATCTCTCATACAGTTTGTTACAATGCCCGTTGCACTAATTTTTCTGGAAATAGTCTGCTTCTTATGAACTTCGTTGTACTTTTCCATAAAGAGTACAGAATACCTTGGACGCTTACCTTAGGCTCTCGGATAGTGGAACTCCAGCTAGGTAGGCACGCAAGCCAAAGAATTAATTTTCTTTAGTTAGGCAGGAAGGCAAGCCAAAGCAATTCAAGGATTAATCTTGGAATAGAAGAGCTTAGGATACTTGCGATGAACTGTCAGGAAATAGTTTACCACCTGTCTCCTTCAGTGTTTTTGTACTTGTACTTGGAGGGCATAGAATATAGATCTCTTTTGCTTCCAGTTTCCAAGATTCTGCCCTGGTTCCAAATTGAATTGATTGGGCATTGAAAGGTAACATTGTTTTCCCATATCCAATTAGGCATTGCTATGACAAGGACACCAGTTATTCCTGTTAAAAAATACACTTTTTGCTGATTCAGTATCGAGAATAATGTTTTAGAGGGTAAAACGTGTGTGTGGTTCTCTTCTTTCTCTTCTGTTTTGGTAATTGAGAGATGAATTAGATCGCTCTAACATTGTTTTCTCATTTCCAAATAGGTATTGCCATGACAAAGACACCAGTTATTCCTATCAAAAAATAGATACACCTTTTGCTGATTCAGTAGTGAGAAGAATCTTTTACAGGGAAAAACATGTATTCGGTTATCTTATTTCCTCTTCTGTTTTGGTATTAGATGATCTAAAAAGAAATGATGACCCTTACAGTACAAATATTTTCAAGCCAGTCTTTATTCATCTTGATTTTTGATGAAGGATCATATGGTAGAGTTTGCTGTTGCAAGTGGATAATGATGATGGAAAGCTAAAGCCCCTTCTTTGAGAGGTTGTGTGGGGACGTGTGTTTGTGTTGAAACTGAAACAATCTTAGGTTATGATTTATGTTTTAAGAGTACGTATTTATATAGTGTAGTTTACTTATAGTGGTTGATCCATCCATCAAACACCTCATCCCTCATGTGTAGTGTAGTGTAGTGTAATGTAGTATAGTGTAGTTTACTTGTAGTGGTTTATCCATCCATCAGACACCCGTTATTCAACTTGTTTTGTCTCCTAATAATAACATGAAAAAGGACAATTATTAAAGCAAACAAAACAAAAGCTTCTGATAAAGCAAATCCAAATAATATGGAGGGGTTTTAAGGTGGCCACCGGCTAAAAGTGATAGGCCCAATCGACTAGATTCTGAGTCCCGACTGTTACTTCAAAAATAGTAGTTGCTTTTGATTTTTTTTAAAAAAATAATAAGATAGGCTGGGTTGGCTCGACCAGCTAGTCGGGTCATGGGCTGGCCACAAGTCGGTCAGCCCGTGGTTAGGCCAAGTCATAGGCTGACTTATCTTGCCTGAGCTTCAGGTTACCTAGCTCGTGGCCTAGTCTTATCCGAACCGACCAATTGACATTTCTAATAGTAATGAGATCGGTTTGGATTGAATTTGAATTTAACTTCTGTTAAATTAGAATTATTAATATTTTAATTTGAAGAATTTGTTAAAATTCAAATATAGTTATAGGCAAAAGAAAAGATTTAATCTTTCTTGATCCAACGGACCTGTATCTTTACTTACATCTTAAGTATGTTACCTGGCCCAGATTCCGAGAATTCAAAGGCAATGTCCACTTGTCTTTTTCCTATTGGTCGGGTGATGGCATACCGTCTAATTTGACTTACTGTCGTATATATTTACACAAATGCCACACTCGCTTCAATTTCTTCTCCTAATAAGTTCGTAAGGCCTATCTATCTTCGAGGTGATCCACTTCTCTTCAGTCTCCCGATTCCTTCTGTTCTTTAAATTTTGTACTTTTAGATGTCGGGTTCGGATAATAATCAGTTTGGGTCAGATGACATCCTGGACCAGATTGATTGGGATAATCTTTTTCTGGATGTTTGTGATTTGGATACCCATTTAGTCTCCGATGCGTCGGCGGCGGCGGTGGAGGCGGAAAATTTCCCCACGCCGTCACCCGATTCTGTAACGTCGTGGGTGGGTGAGATAGAGAACATTTTGATGAAGGATGATTTTGAGGGTGAGGGTTGTTCGGAGGATTTGGGCATCTTTTTGGCCGATGTCCTTGTCGATACTCCTGAGAGTGTTTCCGTTGACCAGATCCGCATTTGTTCTGATCATGGCTCTGAAAAGAAGGAATCTGAGAAAATGAACGACGATGGATCAGCCACTGATGATCTAAAGTCTAAGAAACTCAAAAGGTACTTAATTTTTTTCTATAAACTTCTCTTTTTCACCTAGTTAGCGATTCTTGTTCTCTGTATGTTATTGTAATCTTTGCCCTTGACTAGATGAACTAACCTCAGCATCATCATCACCGTAAATTGTTAATTGCTTGTTGGTTAGAAGAGTTATATGGCTGCAAATGATGCTTGGTCAAATTTGAATTTTACCGAATTAGCGGATATTTTATATGTAACTGGGGTGTGTTCTGATTGATTCTAGGAAGTTGAGAAATAGGGATGCTGCGGTAAAATCAAGGGAGAGGAAAAAGATGTATGTGAGGGATTTAGAGTTAAAGAGTAAGTATTTGGAAGCAGAATGCAGGAGGCTTGGGCGTATGCTTCAGTGTACTGTTGCAGAAAACCAGGCTTTACGACTTAGTTTGCAAAAGGGTGGAAGATATGGTGTCACCTCGGCCAAGCAGGAGTCTGCTGTGCTCTTGTTGGGTACGTACCATCTAACTTGCTTCTTACTACCTTGGCAATGCTTTATTTTCCACGTTCGTTGTTAATGTTGAACTTGAAATTTTATTGCTCTGAGTCAGTTCAGATCCAAATTACTATAAAGAAATCTAAAATTTTGAGTTTAACTCACCATATCAATGATATTCCACTTGGCCTTTTTCCTGGAAGGATATCCCATGTTTGAGATTTTGATGAAGAGACTTGGATTTTGATATGCTGTTTCTAAACTACCAAATGACTTGAAGCTTGTTAACCCTACAATAAAGAATTAAAATTTCAAGTCTTTGATTAGGAATAATATGTGATTATATGGATGAATGCCAGGATTGAACATTATTCCCTGTGGGTCTTTACTGAAATACTTAATCTCAAGGAATGGCTTTTTCCTGACATGATATCCTATGGAAACCATGTAGATTTTGTTGAAAAGACTTAGATTTTGATATGCTGGTTCTAAACTACCAAATGACTTGAAGCTCTTTAACCATAAAGATTAAAATTTTCTACTCTCTATTGGGAATAGTATGTGATTATATGAATGAATGCCAGGATTGTACATTTCTTCTTTGTGGGTTTTTTCCGAAATACTTAGGTCTTGTTTGTTAATCAGAATAAGAATGCAACATTTATTCCTTAGCTTTACTTGTTTGGTTATCCGGAATTGATAAAATAGGAAATGATGAAAATGGAATGAATTCTAAACAATCTTAGACTTTTATTCGAGGAAGTTATGAGTGCAAGCTGGAATCAAATATCAAGAATAAGAGATAAGAGATATTATTAGAATATTATCAAGTTATTATTAAAATATTATTAGAATATTGTCAGGATATTGATTATATTCTTATTGGAATATTATCATCAAAATACTTTTACTCTTATCATAAAAATTATTTATAATTATTTAAAATTAATAATTTTATATGAAATATAAAATATTTTCATTAATTATTTACAAAAGAAATCATTCTTAATATTTGATACCAAATACTAGCATAACTATTAACTTTATTTAATTTCATATCAAACACGCATAATTAATAATTTTATTCCTACTTTGATTCTTGCGATTCATTCCCATTTCTTTTTTTATTTTGATTCTTTCGTATTGGTTGCTAAACAAGACCTTAATCTCATGGTAATTATTGACTTTTGCAGAATCCCTGCTGTTGGGTTCCCTGCTTTGGCTCCTGGGAATCACCATGTGTCTGGCCCTATCAACTCTGGTGGCAGAGGCAGTTCCAAAAGAAAGCGAGGTAGAAGAGAGAGTAGCAAAGAAAGTGGAACCAATAGGGGCAGGAAGTGAAGAGTTGCATTGGTTTTTGAACAGTAGGAGATGCAAAGCTTCAAGGACGAGGATGAAACTTAGGTGGTTGTCCCATTATATAGTCGTGGTGGTGGTGTGAGTCTGGCTCTCCTCAGTTGGTAGGAAGGAGTGTGAAGGAGTTTTATAGAAGTAAACTAAGTAATGTTGTTTGAACTAAGAATGTTGTTTGATGAGATGTAATAAAGTGGTGTTTCTTTTCGTTTTCCTTTGGTTTTGGTAAGACTCCATGCCTGAAAATACTTGTTTCTGTTCTTCTAGACCTTTGACTGATGGAATTATGGAAAAGGAGCATCCATCTAAACATAAAACTGTGCTAAGGACAGGTTTTAGAAGGTGGTGTCTTTGAAATTGAATGTAATATTATCCATCTAAACATAAAACTGTGCTAAGGACAGGTTTTAGAAGGTGGTGTCTTTGAAATTGAATGTAATATTATCCGAGGGAGAAATTTTTATAATAGAATTAAATGGAAATAGATAAAAAAAGAGGGTTTTATATAATATCTTATCTCATTCGAAACAGTAAAAGCAAAAAACTTACGATTAGGAAGATCTAGGATGAAATGTAAAATGATAAATTCATTATTATATTATAAATTCTTCGTTCGAATGACATTTTATTATATTAAATTATGATTTTTTTATTTTTTTTAAACAATAATTTTCTAATATTATATCTCAATATATTATATTCTATTTTATACCAATGAATAAAAAAAAATTTACTTATAAGAGCCTAGGGTTTTATCTGTAGGTGGAGAATTAGTTGGGTCCTCGATGATGAGGTGTGCCAATTGGACTCTCGGAGAGATATGCCTGCTTGGCCTATCTACGGGATTTTCTCGAATCAATTTTTTTTTTTTTACATGAAGTCAAATATAATATGGTGGTGAAAATGGTCAACCTATGTCTTATTTGGTTTTATTAAGTATAATTATACCGACATCAGTTTGATTGTTCGGACCAATTAGATTGTTTGAGGTTTATTATGTCGGCTTATTATCAACGTTGATCCCAATAAAACAACCAATAACTGTATAGTCAAAAACGGCATCTGTGGGTAAAAAGAAGGAAACTATGGTTAATGTGCATGGTCAATGGTTTGGTTACATCATGTATATTTTATTTCCTCTTATTCTAGAAGTAACTAATTATTCCAATCAAGTGGACTATTAGGTGGTGGAATTGGCCCTCTATCTTTCCGAACAGGCAGGTTATTCCTTCTCCACTCACAGGATCATAAAGGATGTTTAGGTAAGATGATACCCTAGAAGCCATTGGCGAGTACAGTAACAGGTGGTTTGTTGGTTTGGTTGGATGGTTGTATCGAAGACAAAGAATCCATTTTTGAACTGTGTGTCTTAGTTTCTACTCTTGAAAAGTAAAATATTGAAGACCAACCAAAGCAACGCCTATAAAGAACCAAACACTTTGAACCTTATAACTTACCCTCTCGACCTCACCAACCCAAAGACATCAGCGTTTTCCATACAATACCAGCTAGTACCACTCTGACTCTACCTCGGCTCTAATGGTTTCCGAGTATGGCATTCCAAGAGAACTCTCTGATCTTCAAAAGATTCGATCTTTATATCAACCTCAACTCCCTCCATGTCTTCGGGTGTCTTCTGCTCTTCATTTCTCCTTATACTTCAATTGATTTTGTTCTAATCATCATTGGGATACTTGTTCATTTGCTTCTTTTTAAAAAGCTTTTCTGCTTAGTTAGATATGTCTGATCACGCTTTTCTCTTCCTCTTTATGTTTGGATCTTTAATTGTATCCAATTTGTATCCCGTTCTGTACTTTATCAACCTTAAAAGTTGACTACTTTTCCTAATTTGCTTAAACGCATGCAAATGTGTAAAACTCATATTGCCTAACATCAACCTCTTGTTCATTGTTAGACAAGTTTTTCGTAGTCAAACTCACTGTTCTTTTAACAGTATTTTGTGTTTGGTGCACCTGATCGATACACCTTGAAGGGTTCCTCTGAAATATGTTTCTTTTCTACTATTTTAGTTTTACTTGAATATGATTGTCTGTTTTGATTATAAATGATCTCAAACTTGTGTTGAAACTCGCCGTTCTCCAGGGAACTACTGTGAGAGTAGAATTTGGTGATGCTACAGCGGCTGCAGACCCAGCAGATGATCAAACCATAAGCAGAGCCTTTCCCAACACTTACGGTCAGCCTCTGGCTCATTTTCTTAGGTCTGCGGCAAAAGTTCCTGATGCTCAAATTATAACCGATCATCCTGCTATCAGGTGTGTGCTTAGCGACTCCTTATATTTTTGTTTTGTTAAGACACTCTGTCTGGTCTGGGCGGATTCTTGAAGATCACCTTTTGTTTATTGTGTGTTCTCTCAACAGGGTTGGAGTAGTCTTTTGTGGGAGACAATCTCCTGGAGGACATAATGTCATATGGGGTCTTCACAATGCTCTTAAAATCCACCACCCAGGCAGTACTCTACTTGGATTTCTGGGTAAACAGCGATATACACTGTATTTTTGTCTCATATGTTGTGCAGATTGAAGAGAGAAAAAAAGATTCTTGATTTTGTGTGAATTCTAGTAATTCTTATCCATCAACAGGTGGTTCTGAGGGATTTTTTGCACAGAAAACTCTTGAAATCACTGATGAAGTTCTTACAACCTACAAAAGTCAAGGTGGGTGGTAATCCATGATTTTGCATCTAAATCTTTAAAACCCAGTTGGCAATGAAATATGGCTAAAGGTTTTTGAATCATTGTGCTTGACAAGGTGGATATGATTTACTGGGACGGACAAAAGATCAAATACGAACAACTGAGCAAGTTAATGCTGCATTAACCACGTGCAAAGATCTGAAATTGGATGGCCTTGTCATTATCGGAGGTAAATATATAGTTTTAAGAATGGCAAGCTCAGTATGCATGGGGCTATTACTTACTGTGGAAGCTTGGTATTTTTGTAGGGGTTACATCAAATACAGATGCAGCACAGCTGGCCGAAACATTTGCTGTGGCAAGATGCCCAACAAAGGTGTACTTTATGTGCTTTTGAATTGAGTTGTTAGTGAAGCATTTTAATTTCGCAAAGTTTCTTTGCAATTGTGTGCCTCTAGACCTCTGATAATTCATTGAACATGTTCTTGTGGTACCTCAATTTGCTGATTTCATTGGTTGAATCTGTCAGGTAGTTGGCGTTCCTGTTACTCTCTATGGTGATCTGAAGAATCAGTTTGTTGAAACCAATGTTGGTTTTGATACAATATGCAAGGTACTTAATGACAGGAAGCTTTTGTGAGACATGTCAATGGCAATAACAATGAATAAAAATAATATGTGGACAGAGTTCTCATATGCCATGCTTCGAAAATGATCTCCTATGATGGATCATGTACCATCTTTCCTTTCTATGCAGTTCATGAGTTTTATAGGAAATGTTGATTCCTCATGTTTCCTCATATGCAGGTCAATTCCCAGCTTATTAGCAATGTCTGCACTGATGCTCTCTCTGCCGAGAAGGTAATCATTTTTTAACTTTGATCCCAGCCCAATTTCCATATAGCAATCAACTTTTGCATTCCTTGTTATTTAAATTTTCTGATGTCCTGGTGATTGAAGGCCCAAATAATGAGCTGGGCAGTAAAGACACCAGCTTAATGCAATCAGTCCTGAGATACGACTTCTCTTAGTGGTTTAGGAAGTTATGGTTTCATGCTTGAATATTAGAGGAACACTGGAACTTATTGAAGAAAAAAGTTTATTTCCATATATTGGTCACGTGTGTTATCTCTTAACTGAAATTTTGACTTCATTCCTTTTGCAGTATTATTATTTTATCCGGCTAATGGGCCGAAAGGCATCACATGTTGCTCTAGAATGCACACTCCAGTCTCATCCAAATATGGTTAGCGTTTCCTTTTAATTACTTTTCCAGCTCCATATGGTGTCATCATTCCAAAGATGCTAAATATACTGACCTGCTTTCTGCAGGTAATTCTTGGTGAGGAGGTAGCTGCATCAAAGCTCACCCTATTTGACCTCACGAAACAAATTTGTGATGCTGTTCAAGCTAGAGCACAACAAGGTCCTTTGAAAATAATTTGTGTCCTGCCACTTTTGTGATAATCTACTTCAGTAAAAATATTACTTTTGTGCTTAGTTGCATGTTGAGGAACCACCTACTATCAATCCTGAAAAACAAAGAACAGAACTTTTCTGAAGGTTTACTGGTTAATACCCCATTCAACCAGAATTTGATGGTTAGAATACAAGTAAATGCCAGTTTACCCTGCCTACAACTGCTCCTTGGCTAGAAGCTTACGGATCCTTGACCAGTACTTATTTGTTTGGATAGTTAATCATTTCAGATGTTTAACGATTGCAGTTTACTAACTTTTACTTGTCTTGATCTATTGCTGTTATCTAACAAAGATCAGTTTTGCCAGATAAAAGCCATGGAGTTATTCTATTGCCAGAGGGCCTGATAGAAAGCATTCCGGAGGTGTACGCTCTTTTGAAGGTAAATCGCTCTCATTCTCTCCCATACCTGGGCATGTAACCTAATAGTCACTGATTTTCAATGCCTTAAGTCTTATGAAAATGATAATAATTGACGATTTTGAAACTCTTAGGAAATACATGCTTTGCTCAAGCAAGGAGTTAGCCAGGATAAAATCTCGTTGCAGCTTTCACCATGGGCATCAGCTTTATTCGAATTTTTGCCACCCTTTATCAAGAAACAGGTTCGATTTTCCATTACAGATTAACATCAAAAGATACATGTCATTTTAGGTTGATAGTTTCAGTTTGCCTGACTTCCAACTTTTTCTGTACAGCTTCTTCTTTACCCTGAATCCGATGACTCGGCCCAGTTATCTCAGGTATGGAGTGTGAGATTTCTATGAGAAGGAAATGTTCAATATCATGGATCTTGATTTAATTTTCTGCCCTTGTTCCCCAGATTGAGACCGAGAAATTGCTAGCACATCTTGTGGAGAAAGAAATGAACAAACGCATGGTAAGATGGACAATTCTCATCATTCTTATCTTGTCACATCTGCATGGCATAAAGACCTAAATCACTCAGCTAAGTTCCTTATGTACTATGTTGTATATGATCCAAAGATGGAGACAGAAATTCAATTTCTCTTTTTCATTTATCACATTGCATTATTTTGATAATGTTTTAGGATCTACTCTGATGTGATCTTAATTAGCTCTTTTTTCAACTATTTGGATTGTTTTGTTTTTGTAGAAATTTCCATTGAATCCTGAGCTAATTGCTCTTTTGTTCCCTTTTTTTTTTCCCCCCAGAAAGAAGGTGCATACAAGGGAAAGAAATTCAATGCTATTTGCCACTTTTTTGGTTATCAGGCCAGGGGATCATTACCATCAAAGTTCGACTGTGACTATGCTTTCGTACGTTACAGAAATGAGCTAGCTGTAATCTTTTCTTTACTTTATAGCGTAAACGTCATTTGCATATTGTGGAACTACCTATCTGCAGGTCCTTGGGCATATTTGTTACCATATTTTAGCAGCAGGTTTGAATGGATATATGGCCACTGTAACAAACTTGAGGAACCCTGTGAATAATTGGCGCTGTGGTGCTGCTCCACTTACAGTTAGGTTTTCATTTTGTTTTCTACATCCTACATTCTTGAAGGCCTTTTGTCTCTTCTTGATTAGTACTTCTTTCTCTTTAAGGTCTTTTCCTTTTGCTACATCATATTTATACTGTGATAGATTGTCCTTTTGCTACATCATATTTATACTGTGATAGATTGTTGACTTTGTATAAATACTAGGCAATGATGACTGTGAAGCGATGGGCTCAAAGTCCAGGTGCTTCTTCTATTGGAAAACCTGCAATTCATCCAGCTACTGTGGATTTGAGAGGCAAAACATATGAGTATGACCCCCTCCTTCTCTTAAACTCAACTGAAAGTAGAATTATATCTGTACCCAACATTATATCTGATCCACATGATGAACATAAGGTGGCTGAACTATAGTATCACCAAAGATGTTACAACAGTAGTTTTTTGGCTAAACTATACTGATATCAAACAACTATAAATCTTTTCCCATTTCCCCAAAAAGAGAGATCTTCGCAGTAATTTCCTGAATGGTTTTATTTGCAGGCTGCTATCGCAAAATGCCGCAAAATTTTTGATGGATGATCTGTACAGAAATCCTGGGCCCCTTCAGTTTGATGGTCCTGGTGCTGATGCTAAGCCTGTAACTCTTTGTGTTGAAGATCAGGATTACATGGGACGGATCAAGGAACTGCAGGAATACCTTGAAAAGGTGCCGGCCCTTGTGTTTTCTTCTCTTCTTTTTTTTTTTTTGGCTCGGCATTCCATTTTTTTATTCACTGTTATTTGCTTTACATGCTAGAGCAGAATTACTTCATAATGCTTCCTGAATCTCAAACATGGTGGTTTGTATGTCACATTGCTCTTAGGTTGATTATTATACCAAAAAGATTTCACGTTAGCTAACTTTAAAGAGAGAAAGGTAGTACTACGATAATCCTATGACTTTCAATAATTATTTTTCCCTTCAAACTGATCTGAAATGGGAGTTGAGGCTAAATAAATCTGAGAGCCTACACTGTTGGTTCAAAAGTTCTTCTGAACTTTTCATTTTTCTCTTGGAAGCCAAATTCTAATTTAACAACAGATAATGAATCAACCAGACAGACTGCTGCTGCCAAGGTTTTAACTTATATGAGTCCCTCAATAAGTTTTTCCATTGATTAAGTGTTTTCTTACTGTGATTTCCAGGTACGAGCTATAGTTAAACCAGGGTGTTCTCAGGAAGTTCTGAAAGCTGCTTTGAGTGTCATGGCATCTGTTACTGAAGTTCTGTCTGCCATGTCTTCAACCCAATCCAACCATCAGACATGCATTTAAAATGACAACCTAGGCTTTTCCTTTTCTGAATTACCTCCGTACGCTGTATGGCTTGAGAAATACATACTCTTTGACATGTAGTCTCATTTTCCTTCATTTATAACCTGAACTATAGGTGCAACTCAGCTGCTTGATGGTAACAGCCTGAGTTCTTGGCACCCCTTTTTCTTTTGAGTCGTCTTCTTCCTAAGTGAAGATAAATAACAGGAAGATTGTGTATTAAGTTGTAGGCATTTCAGAGTTTCATATACTTTAGGAACAAGAACCACTCTCTTCTGCATTACATCCAACATTATAGAGAGACATGATCAGTGTACAGAACAACCTCAAAACCCCCGCCACAATTGATTTTTCGCAAATTTGGATTGAAGTTACTATTACTTTGGACATAGATCCTTATTCTCAATCTTTTTTACTCAAAAAAGGAGAAAATTTTCATGTGGGTATAGCTCATGGATACTGGTTCCTTAACTATAATGGAGTTTCATACTGATTCTAATGTAGAGAAGATGGAGCCACAAAGCCTTGACTTTGAAAACCCAGCTGATGAATGAAGATTCCTCCACTCATCTACACACACTTCTTGTTCTTCCACTAAAGACTAACTTGCTATATGAAGGTATGAAAATGACCTTTGAATAGGCATTCACTCATCTTCTCTAGTTGGATGCTACTCTTAGTATGGTGGATACTGGACACCAAGCACCTGAGTGTACTAAATTTTCAATGATCTCTCTAATTGCTGAAACGTCATTATTGTTGAATCTCATGCACTAGCAAGTCATAGCTTATTTGGATATATTCAAGTCACTAACCACAAGAAGAAGGTTGACCAAACAGTAAGTGAAATTGAAGCTAATGCATAAGTCCATAGCATTATGACTGAACATTCCATCTCTCCTGCTCCAAACAGTTGAGTTATGGTACCTGCAAAATTGATGAATACATGGAGTTTATGTAAAACAAAATTTGCACAAATCCAGAGTATGAAGAGTTACAAGGACAAGTGATGGAGTAAAATGTATGGAAAAACAATGAACCATACTCTGAGGTTTTAGAAGGAAATGAGATACCTATGTTCATTGCAGGTGGAACTGCAAACTGGAGCAGAAGAATGAATTGATACAAAGGATCATTGGGTATGAACCCTAAATTCAGTGCTCCTTTGACAATGAATATGCCTGTAAGAGGTAAGGCTATATATCGAACAACTACAATCCCAAAAATTAAAGAATTTTTGACGCCTGATCCTCGCAAACCTGAGATGCAATCCGATTTCTTACTGTCAATTCAACAACGGAACTCCTCTGGTTAGAAGAATGAGTCTTAAATGAATTGGTAGCTTTCAATAAGTTGCTCCCTAGAATCAAGGTCAGAGTTGGGATGGCTCCATCTCTGTACCCAAAGCAAAAATGACAATACTGAACCTAAAATCTTTTGTTAAATGAAACTTCAATGATAAAGAAGCAATGTGTAGACAAGTTGTATGATTCATGGCAAGCATAAATAGTCAGATATGAGGCTATACATATATTTAATACCCAATCAAGGAAGCAGAGTCATGCATGACATGAAGAGGAGCATTATTTCCAATCATCAACTCTCGCATCTGCGGAACCAGTACGATTACAAATCCAACAACCTGTGTCGAACCGTAAATTTCACTTCAACAAGTTGTAATTCATGCTCTGCAGAAACTGAAAAGGAAGAAGGGGGAAACAAGCAGACTTGCAGAGAGCAATACAACTGAGAGTTTTAGGCTGCAGGAAGGATGATTCACTTCTGGAAAGGTTTCAATTAACGGTAAATGCAAAGTTCAATCAGAAGCAGTGACGAATAAGTTGTCGTCTTTATGAAGATTAAAGAAGAAATGTTTGCTAAATGAATAACCAAAGTAAGAAGACAAATAGCACACAGTCATACCACTGCAATGGTGGAAGGTGCAAACAAAGACTTCCAATTAGTATTTGCCAACAGAGTCATGATGCATTGCTTCAGTCGGTCCAAAATTGTCATCTGTGCCAGGATTCCGTAAGGTCAATCTTAGAGCCTCCGGAGACGGTTTTTGCATTTCAGAGAGTGATGTAAATAGTTTCTCACAATACTAGCAAAGGTGATAATTTCAAAAACTCGGTATAGGATGCCGACCACGGCCAAATTCCAACAAAGACACAATACCTCAGATCTGCTTTCAGTTCTCGTGATGGGCAATGCTTTTTGATGTGCATGCTCTAGAGCAGGCGAAAATTCATTTGAAGAAAGTAGTGGCTCTGTGCAATTCTCCAATTCAGATAATGAGCTTTCTCTTGAAGATATATCTACATGAAGCTTTCTGGTTTCGTCAGCAATCTTAGCAGATGAAGCCCTCACAATATTGTACACATAAGACCATAAATAGATTGCTCCAATCTGCAGAGTTACATCATTCACTTTCAAATTTGCCTAGAATTCAAGAATAAAGCATAATCTGCCAGGTTCATTCTATGGTTCGAGAAACGACCATATTAATGAGAATCTTAGGAATGGAAGTGAGGTGTAGTTAATGATGAAAGTTTCATGCTTTTGAATTGTAATCTAGTGAAATACAAACATACAGCCATTGAAAGTGAACTGTAACCCAATCCGTATGAATGACAGATATTAGGAGATCCAAATGGGCTTCCTTTCTCTTTGCATACTGCTGGGATCATAATAAGAAGCATGTTCCCCAGATTTCCTGCAAAAATATCTCATCATGAGTTACCTGACAATACACGTACATAAGAAGAAGATAATATAAAGTGACACAATCGCATCAATCCTATGGTTAAGCTGTGATTCAATAGAAGAAAATGAAGCTATATTTAGCAGCAGCAGTAGTAGTAGTAGAAGAAGAAGAAGAGTGACATAAGTTGTACAGAAGGTCCATTATTATGCATTTACCTGCAGCACAACAAGCAATTACGACACCCCGCAGATGGGAAGGAGGCCTAGTGCACAGGATGAGAAACCATCCTAGTAAAGAACCAATCATGAATGTGATAAGGATATTGAATGGCATGAACCACCTATGCAAGACGAGTAAACACAATTAACACAATCGCCTTCATCGATAAGTAATAGATGATCGTTGAACGAAAATTGGAAAACACCAAAATTTATCAGAATTTGACTCACAAATGCATCAAGCTGTCTAATGTGATTGTTGTTGCAAGTTTGGAGGCCACCAGGGCCGGATTGAACACGTAAAACACTACCTGTTCATAGACAGAATCGAACACACACTCTGTAATCAACCTAACAATTCCCTACAGCCACCAATTGCAGCCAACCACACATCCTGGAGAAAGTTTAAAGAAAAATGAAAGTTTACATTATTTATATGCTTCCTCGCATCCTCCCCTAATATATTGACCTTATCGAGAGCAAGATAAGACCCAAGTGCCGTTATTAACAACACTTTAAGGACAGATATTGATGAAGCAATGAAGAGATCCAAAAGCCCCATCTTTGAATATCCTTTAGCAGATATGATATCCAAAATGACTCAATCCCTTCCTCTCTATATCTATATTCTTGATGATCAACCAATCCCACTTCAGATTTTCCTCGACTGTTCAGGCACGTAAAATCGTAAGAAACACGCAATACATATTTTCCTCGAGTGTTCAGGCACGTAAAATCGTAAGAAACATGCAATACATAGCGTAAGGAGAACAAAAAATCAACTAGCAGTTACTCAGAAACGAATTGTACAACTTAGCATACACAGCTATACTGAAAAGGAAAATAAGAGAAGTTATAACGAAAAGCACAATCTCGAAGCAACCATAACTCCTGAGGAGGTTTTCAGATTCATGTGGTCACACACTCATGAGAAGATTGTAACCCAACTCAGTTTTCCAGGATGTCCTCTCCACCGATTGATGATAAAAAAAAACATAAACGCAAACGCAAACGAGTCAATGACACATTAATGCAAATAGAACATATACATTCGAAGATTCTGGAAGAATTTGAGAAAAGATTGTTTCTTTTCCTTTTGTCTTGTTTTGTATTGGTTCACATAAAACTGGAAACAGACAAATCAGCCGTATTTTGAAAAGATATCACCGGTCCTTAGGAATATTATTTTCCTTGTTGACTTCTTCTTACCCACAAAATGGAAAAAGATCTTATACACTTTTGTGCATATCCATAACACGTATGCCTCCATTGGAGCAGAATTGGGACCACAATCTTGTAAGGCTAGTAAATTTAGCATTAGCCTACGTGAAAATAAAAGTGGAGTGAACTTTTTTCTTCTTCTTCCTCTAAACGAATTGGGATCGCCGTTACAATTAGAGCTCAAGATCACAGAACATGCAAGCAAATCCCACGCCCATGGAAGCTGAACATGTGGGCCCGCCCAAAAAGAGGGCAGCTTGGTAATTCTATGAAATTAAGAAACGCAAAGTGAGTTTTAAGGCCCAGTGGGTCCGCCGCCGCCGCGCTCGCGAGTCGCGAGTTGTTATTATAGCTAATAACTGACTGAAGCCATAGCTAGCCAGGCGTTGGATTTCCATTTGCATTTCGCGGTTGCTATGTTATGGCGTGTAACGTTACTTTCTATGTATGTAAGTAATGGTAATGAATATGGGGTTTGGATAAGAAGAGGAGGTTTGAGGTGGAGTTGTTTCAAAGACTCTCTTTCTCTCTTAAGTCTAACCCTAACCACCTTTTTTCTTCCTTTCCCTCCACTGTCTTCCCTAACAATAGCAACCGCCACCGCCACAACCAACAGGCAAGTTTCTTCCTTTATGATTTCTTCAACGTTAGTCTTTCATTTTCTTCAATTTTTCAATCCACATTTTAATATTTTAAATGGGATTTATAGCCTTTTTCTCTCTTCAAATAAAAATTCATCGTCGCTTTGTTTCGGAAGAGATGAAAGAAGAACAAACATTTAAGAAATAACAGACATTTAAGAAATAACAGTTCTTGTGCTTATTCGTATCCTTTTTCCAAATGGGATGGTATTGTAATGTTTTCTTTTATTTTTGATGAAGATGGCAGATACTGATATGCCACCATCGTCCCTAGATTTGGATGGTGACATTGACCCCAGTATCAGACCTGTGCAAGTTAAGGTTCAACCACAAGACTCCGTTGCTACACCTTACAATCAACATTTCAATGACCTCACATTGCCAACTGATGTTCCTATGTCTGATGTTCAACCTCCCTCTGAAGATCATAAACCCATCCCTTCTGCTCATTCCAATGGTAATGATGGTACAGAAGGTAAAGTACCCCAACAGAAGCTTGATGATATGCCTTATGATAAACCTTCCATGGATTCCAATACTAATGGTAAACTGCCACAACCAAAATTTGAGGATAGAGATAGGATGCTTGTTGAACCTCAACCTGGAATTGTTACTCCTCTTCCACACAAGAAGTATTCTAGTCAGAAACCAAAGCAGGATAGTTTGTCCAAATCCAAGAGCATATGGACTGATGTTGAGGTACATGTTATGGAATTTTAGATGTATTCTTCTATGATGAGTCTTGTAAGTGGACCAATTGTCTCAGCAGATGGGGGAGGTTAATGAGTCTGGAACTCCAGAGGAGCGAGCAGCATTCATGAAGGAGCTTGAAACCTTCTGTAGGGAAAATGCTTTGGAATTCAAGCCCCCTAAGTTTTATGGAGAGCCATTGAATTGCTTGAAGTACGTTTGATTTTATAGTTCATTTTGGTGAGTATTCAATCTCTGCTTGATTGTATTTGTGGCGCTAATTTCTTCTTATTTTTGCTAAATGGGAGTTAGGTTATGGAGAGCTGTTATCAAATTGGGTGGATATGAAGTGGTATGTGTGCATTTATGTCTTTATCCATACTATTATGCATCATGTTGGTCTACTATTATCTTTGCTATTTATCACTTGCTTTCTCCAATTCGTCTTTGATGTTGTCTTGTGCTTGATGGTGTAACATTCGTGAAATATGAGGTGCTTATTAACTTTAAAATATGACACGTATTAATAAAGGATTGAATTCATAAGGATATGTTATGTTGTCATATATCCATTAGGATAAGGATTTGTTATGATTCCTATATCGATTAGGATTTGTT
>JAOTBA010000006.1:160298-180448 GCA_025629845.1 Erythroxylum squamatum
GGTGGTAGGATTTGAACTCACGACCACTTGGTCATAAAGGCTCTGATACCATGTTAAGTGACCGTTTCACCACAATAACTTAAGCTGTTGTGTGAGGCCAACTTAATTGGTTTTATATATTCACTAACATAAGGCTCTTCCTTATAGAAAGTTTTGAGTTCGAGTCACATAAAAGAAGAGAAAATGCGAAATTTTCTCAGTTGATGATCCTCTAATCCCCTATATAAAGCTTCTTGATCCGATCAATTACGGACGCCTTGCTTCCAGCGACAGTGCGAGAGTTGAAGCTACTAGGAAATCCGAGGGCTGTTGGGAATCTGATGCTGAGCAAGGTCAATGATCAATCAGCTGTTGACCAATCAAGTATGTAATGACTCCTTATGCGCAAAAGTGTACAGGTTATGTAAGAACTTGAAAGATCTTAGGATTCCAGATTTACCTTAGCTTGCTAATCAAAATTCACTCTTCTTTCATATAATAATAAAAATAAATAAATTAATGATAATAAAATAAAATAAAATATTAATATTAATAAGAAGGAAATTAATAGTAGCAGTAGTAGTAGTAGTAATAGTAGTAGTAATAATAATAATAATAATAATAACAACAACAACAACAACATAGTGGAGACTATAATGAATATTTTGGTCTTTTTGTTAGTTATTCCTTTGTCATATCAAATTTATGTTTTCAAACTAAGCACTAGCATACATCATCATTAGAAATTCTTAGTAATAAGCCAAACTAAGCAATATCTATTCTATTATATTCTTCGTCTATTCTATTCCTAAGAATAATCATTACATTCCTTACTATGAACCAAACACTCTTTTAATTACAAGAAATTGTAGATTCGAACCCAAAAAAGGATGTTATATAATGAATGATTTGTTCCTAACTACGAGATCCGATATTTCTTGAGTCCTTTGATTATTAAATTATTAATTTCTTAATAATTTATTTAAATTTTATTGATACACTTCGTAAAATAATATACAAAGAAAGTGTGATCAAGATAACAATGAATGAACTAAATGGTGTAAACTCCTCACTTAAGGCTCTCCTTTACAGGAGGTCTTGAGTTCGAGTCACGCAAAATGAGAGAAAATGAGAAATTTTCTCTGTTGATGATCCTCTAACCCTTAAAAAAAACTCATTGATCGGATCAATTACGGAAGTTTCGCTTCCGACAGCAGTGTAGGAGTGGACTGCTGAGAACCTGACGCTGAGCAGGGTCAGTGATCAATCAGCACATGACCAATCAAGTATGTGACGTTTCCTTGTACGCAGAAGTGTACAGGCTACATAATAACCTGAGAGATCTTGAAATTCTAGATTTACCTCTTTTAGATTTCTTTGAGCAGACTCGAAGACCAAGCTTTAAAGACGAAGACTGTAATAAAGCAACATTACATCACGCACCATGGCTTTGGTCAACAGTTCACACTAAAGAAGTCTCTTTCAATCGTAAAAATGGAAATGACATTACGATAAGGAAGATAACTACGAAATTATGATAAAGAAGAGACTTCGAAAACGAAAGAGCTTTAATGAGAGCCAATGAAGGTGGTTACTGGTTAGGCACAAGGAGCAATAAGTGACCTAAATGAGCCATCACTGCATTAATCAGAACATTAGTCAACTTTCACCGTCATGTTTTAAAAATCTTGTACCTTAAATTATTATCCAATTTCTTTTTTTTTTATGGATCTCTTATAAAAATTATACTTCAACATAAATAATAATTTAGTGAGAATCTCGTTAATATGCAAAATCTAAAAATTTCCGATCCAATCTTACTTTTAACTAGTAGATTGGTTATTTTTAAATGATCAATGTAAGTAAATAAATAAATAATAAACATAAAATATAATAATAAAAATAAATCCTTAATACATAAAATATAAAATAAGCAATAAACTAAATAATACAATTAAAAAACACACGCACAAAAGAAGGCAAGTAAATAAATAAATCAAACAAGTCATTAAAAAATTATTTAAGCTCGGTAGAAAAATATTTAAGCTAAATTACTAAGAGATAAGCATTATATAGTTGTTTAGGCTAAACACAAGAAGGAAATGCCTATGATATGTTTGGTTGGGAGCTTATTAATAAAATGAAATGAAATAAAATGTGATATCATTTCATCTTTTACGAGGGTTTATAACGGAATATAATGGGATGTGGTAGAAGAGGAAGGTTTCATATTATATCTTATTCCATCATAAACAGTTAAAATAAAAAATCTCTGATTTGAGGATCAAATCCTCCGTGTCCGTAATCCTATGCTAACCTTATTCCAGGCGATCTCATCCACACTAATATGTGGGACCCAGATAAATGTGTTGATAGGATCGCCTGGAACAGGGTTGATACAGGGTTATGGGTACAGAGGATCTTGTCCTTCCGATTTAGAAAATTTAGGATGGAATGTAAAATGATAAACAACTTTACACTATATTACATTATAAACCTTTCATCCGAATAACATTTCACAATATTACATTATGAACTCTTGTATCCTTCCAAACAACAATTTTCTAATATTGCGTGCATTTACATTTCCATTTCATTATAAACCATTATATTTCATTAAAAATTTTACCTTCAACCAAACATAGCCAAAAGACTTATGAGTACGACAATAACTTTTCTACGTGAGATCATTTATTTGTGTCATAGTATATATAATAATAAATACTCTAATGGAGTCATGAGAAAAATAATTTATTCTCTAGTTCTTTTCTTTGGATTATGTGAAAATTTTATTATTAATTCATTTTTTTGCCTTTATATAATAATTTATTTAATATATTTTAAGATGTTACAATTTTCTTATGATAAAAGTAGTAAAGATGTTAGTAAATTGAGTGATGATAATAATCAATTGTAGAAATAGATTCCTTAATTAAAATTATTTAAATATTAATAAAAATTATTTGGAAAAGTGGGAATATATTACTTGTTATAGTTTATTGAATTGTTTATGTTTAATTGCATAAATAATTATGTAAATCTAATCCGTGCTTAGTTATTTATTTACATATACAAAAATAAATTATTTAATACCCGTTCAGATGTTACAAGTTTCTTATATGAAAATACTAAAAATATTAATCGGCTGAGTCATGATAATAATTAATTTCATCAATATACACATTAATTAAAATCATTTAAATTATCAAACAAATTGTTTATGGAAGTGAGATTATAATATTTGTTATAAAATTTTGAATTATTTGACTCTAGTAAGTAGTAGCATAAACAATTATTTAAATTTAATTAGTTTTTGACTTTTAATCATTGTTTTGATAAATAATTTATTTACGTGCAATTAAAAATATTTATTTTTTATTATTATAAGAAGAAATAATTAATAGAGGTCAAATTTATTCAATTTTTAATTATAACCCAAACGTTAAAAATTCGTAATTAAATACCTAAACTTTCTTTTTTTCAATTATGGCTTGACGTTAGTATCCTCTTAATTTACTGGAATAACTTGTCAAGCGTTTCATAAATTTTAACAAAATTACGTCGTTTAATACATGTCATATTAATTAATTGAAGTTAACAAAACTATGTCGTCTAGTTAAGGTAACATATTAAAGAAAACTAAACGACATGTTTTGATATTCAATCCCTAACCGCTGCCCCCTTTCTTCTACTTTTCACCCCCCTTCCTTCTGCTTTTGTGGTCGTTGGCGTAAAAAAATGAAGACGTGTGAGAGGGACCACAACGACGGTTCACTAAACGTTGCTCCCTTTCTTCTACTTTTGAAATCACCCCCTTCCTTCTGCTTTTGAAATCGCCGTCGTTGTGCTCCCTCTCGCAGTCTTCATGTTTTTACAAACAGTCGCCAACAACCACAAAAGCAGAAGGAAGGGCGCAACGTTTAAGGGAGTGATACGGTCAGTTACGTAACTACCACCACCTAACAGCCACTTACCGTTTGGGAAAGCTCGCTGTTCTAACAACCGTTTCCGATAGATTTGGGGATACAACTGAAATGAATCCTCTTTGGACTTGTTCAAGACTGTGACTGGTATGCACGTCATGTAATCTTTAAAAAACAAAAAACAGAGCAAAACAAAAACAGTTGGTTTGGTTTATGACGACCTTTTGTGTTATCCTCTCCGTCCACTTGTGTCTCCTAGACTCCTACTGCCACTATCATCATGATTGTCGTATTTATGTTTTGGTTGATGGAAAATGCCAACCTAGCATAGGCATTTATGTTTTGGTTGATGGAAAATGCCCATCTAGTATAGGCATTAAAAATCACAAAATAAATAATTTTTTAAAAATTAAATAATATTGATCATAATAAATTCAAAAGTATTTAATTTGTTGAGAATTTTTTAATTTAGTATCGAGCTTTTTAAAACTTTCAATTTAGTAATAAACCTTTTAAAACTTATATAAATTAGATAAGATGGTTGTTTTTTTTTAAATGGCCTGATCACCGATTTACTAGCCCCTAGCTCGACGGGCTTAAAAAAAAGTTAAAATGACGTCATTTTTTTTATAAAGGAGAAGAAAACGTAAAATTACAAAGTTAGCCACGGGAATTTAGTCCCGGCCATATCCTCTAGAAGAAGAGAAAGACACCCAGAAGGTGTGGTATCAAAATATGCAATTCCGATATCAAACTGTTCAACATAAGTTGCCAGCCAGTCAGCGCATCTGTTGCCTTCGCGATAGATATGTCGATGAACAACAGTCCAATTCTAAGTAAGCAGTACGTGAATCCCCCTCACGATAGGATGGATAGAGGTTTAGCAGTCGGCTGCGGAGGAGATTAAGTTGATCATGGCAATGGAGTCCACTTCAAGCTCAATCTGGCGATACCCCAAATTCCATGCGAGAGTAAGACCAGTAAACATGCCCCATAGCTCTGCTACTACCGACGAACACTAGCCGAGGTTCTGTGTAAACCCTCCAAACCAATGTCCTGTACTGTCGCGGATGAGTCCACCTGTTGAAGCCAATGACTGGGAACGCTTGCACGCACTGTCTGTGTTGAGCTTAATCCACCCTGTGGGAGGTTTACACCAGTCGATGAGTTGCTCCTGACAAGGACGAGGGCTGGTTGTAGGGTGCCTCTGCCACTCCTCGGCCTGATGAATCTGATCTGCATGAGACAAAATGAAAAAATCAGGTGAAAAAAAGATGTCATTTTTAGAGTAACGATTGGCTCAACTTCAGCCAATGACTCGATAGGGCCAACTACTGACTCGTTACTTGATCAACTCGAGTGAAACTTAAATTAGATTGGGCTAAAATTTACAATCCTAAAGTCAAGTGGATTTGGTAAGATCTAATGTTTTGGAGTTGGTATAAGCCCACTATTGATTCTTAACTCTCATTGCATGCATAGGTTTTGGTGGGAGTGCCAAATGGCAATATAACGAGCAAAATTTCACGTGGCAATATTAACATAGATTGCCAATAAATTGGACTAGTTGGCTCGATCTTAACAAACGATTCGAGCTTAATTCAATTTGTCACTTGGTATTTATTGGTATCAAAATCTGACTGAGGGTTGCTCTTCTATCTTAATAGAGGATATATTAAGAGTCGCTTTTTCCTAACTTGTAGTTTAGTTTCAGTGTATTTCTCCTACTGACTAAAAAAAAACATAAAACTTGCATTTAATCCAATTGGATCAACAATCGGATCAAATTCAAATAATGATTTCCTTTTAGGAAAAAAATTTCTAACTTAAAATTTGAAGGAGGCCAACCTAAGTTTGTTTCGTATCTAAGGATGACAATAGACTGATCTGAGTTCGATATTAATCCCGAGCTTAATGTTTGGTAATTTTAAAAATAAAAAATGATACCATTTTAAATTAGAAAATTCAAGATTGCCTGAAACTTGAATTTTTTTAAATAAAAACTCCTTGAAACCCGTTAATTCAGACCGAATCCATTGACTTTGAATTAGTATTAGAGTATTTCCAACTGTAATGAGTTTGCCATGTCAGTATTTCATTATTTCATTATACCATACCTTGCGCCACTTTTCATAATACATTATACTCTAAAAAATATAATAATATGGACGCACATTCATATTATATTTCTATTTTAATAATTCAAAATACATGTCCCATATAATGGTTGTGCACTCTCTCTTTCTCTCATCGTCATTATCATCACACTCAGTCCGAAGTCTCGTAATAAAGTGAAATCTGAGGAGTTCTGATAGTACGCAGCCTTACCCCTATATAATAAAGAGATTGTTTCTAATAGACCTATATGCCGATATAGAAAAAAATAAAAAATAAAAAAGTAATACAAGTTAAAAAGAACGTAAGAAAAACTGACACGCTAAATAATTATGTTTAGCGGACTAGTGGACTCTCTCTCTATATAATGCTCTTCATACGAGCAGTACTAGTGGACTCAATTTGAACCGGCTTGAAAGGCCTACAATTGATCCAAATAAACCAAAACCGAATCGAAATCTGACCCAAAACCCGACCCGAAAAGACCACGTGTCCTGCTTTAGATGTTGTGAAGTGGCTGTAGCACTTATGCTGGTGAATGAAAATCCTGAAGCAGAGGGAAGATACACATGATTTTCAGTGCCTGATCTGTTGACTCTGTCAATGTTATGACAGTTTCATGGAGGTAGAGGAAGAGCTAAAGACGAGTTCAATGAAGTTGCAGAGTCTGGGACGACGTTTTGCCACTCCTATGTCTCAGGAACCTAAACAATTACTGATTTGTTCGTACTTGTGATGTCCTGTGGAAGCTGTCGAACTGTCTCAAGCTATTCTTTCCAAATATATGCTGGAGTTTACGGTTGAACTATTCAGAGTCAATGACTTTGTCTTCTTCCGCCGCCATTTTTTATGGTTTTAGGTTCAGGTCGTTCTCTTTTAAATATAATAATACCCTTTGGCCTTGATATGTGTTGCACTGCACCAAAGAATGAGTCTTTAGCTCAAGAGCTTGCCCTCGTCACGGCCCCCAGAGAGAGAGCGAGAGAGGAGATGATCGGAGAAGTGGAAAAGAAGGAAAGAGTTTGTGTTACCGGCGCCGGAGGTTATACGGCTTCGTGGCTGGTTAAATTTCTACTTGCTAAGGGTTATGTGGTGCATGGAACTGTTAGAGACCCAAGTAATCCTCTCTACTACCTCTCTTCTTTCACCATTTTTAATCTGACAGCTTTTTTCTCCAACTTCAATGGCTGACAGGCGATGAAAAGAATCGTCATTTGAAGAGGTTAGAGAATGCTTCAGAGAACCTGAAACTCTTCAAGGCAGACTTGTTTGACTATGAAGGTCTTTGTTCTGCTGTTTCGTGCTGTTCAGGTGTTTTCCATGTTGCTTGCCCTGTTCCATTCCCTGGTACCGTTACTGATCCCCAGGCAAGTTTGCTAACTTCCTCTTTAATGCTCAGAAAATTAGATTCAATTTTAGTTGCACAGAACCTATTTGTTTTTAGTCCTAGCTAGCAGATAAGAAGCTGTGTGAATTGTGATAGGTGAGATTTCATAGATTTTCACCATAAGTATTGCAGAAAGACTTGATTGAACCATCTGTAACTGGTACACAAAATGTGCTGAACGCATGCTTGAAAGCAAAAGTAAAGAGGGTCGTGGTCGTTTCGTCTGTAGGAGCAGTTTTGCAGAACCCGAATTGGCCGAAGGATGAGGCCATGGATGAGAATTGTTGGTCTGACAAGGATTTCTGCAGATCTACTGAGGTATCTGATTAACCAAATTTGCATATTTGCTTTCATCTGTGGATGTTGATGTCTCGTGTTTTAAGGCTCTTAAAGTATCACTTCCATTCTGGCTGCTAGAACTACTACTTCCTTGGCAAAACAATGGCTGAAATTGAAGCGTCGGAGTTTGCAAAGAGATACGAGCAGGATCTTGAAGTCTTAACAGTTTGCCCTGCCTTAGTCATTGGTCCCATGTTGCAATCTACAGTAAATTCCACCAGCTTATTTCTCTTGACACTTTTAAAAGGTATCTAGTTACTGTTGATCAATGTAAGGTCATGCCTTGAGGCTCATTCATCTTTAACTACTGCAGTTTTGTCTTTGCTTGGTCCTGAGCATAATTGAATTAGTACTTATCGTTTGTTTTTCCGATTTCCGAAACTATAAATTTATGCGATTGAGATGGAACTCAGATGGGCACCAGTCGCTAGCTGATAAGAACCGGCCGGTTGTAGATGTTCGTGATGTGGCTGAAGCACTTATGCTGGTTTATGAAAAGCCTGAAGCAAAGGGAAGATATATATGTTCTTCATATTCATATACAACACATGCTTTTGTGGACACCTTGAAGACCTTTTACCCTAACTACAGCTACCCTAAAAGGTAAATACCTTGTTATTCAAACTGTCCTGCACAGTGAAGTTTAAACCTTGTAAAGATTTGATTTTCAGATATTTACCAAAAAACAAGGCCCTGTGAAGGCCGTTTCCAATCAAATTAGAATGCTTATCTACTTATTGCTTCTTCCTACAAGATTGATACACGTGTTGATTCTTATATAACAGTTTTACTGACCCAGAGGAAGAAATAACGGTGAGTTCAATGAAGTTGCAGAAGTTAGGATGGAAGTTTCGGCCCCTGGATGAGACTCTGGCTGATACCGTAAGGAATTACGAAGAGAGAGGCCTCCTGAGCAATGTCAAGCCATTTGGTTGCTCTGAAAAGTCAGATTAGTAATCTCTGCAGACCTTTTGCCAATGAACTCATTCTTATAATGCCCTTGAATCTTGTTCCATTGCTACTACATCGGTCCCTTCCGAATGAAAATCTCAAGACATAATCGTGATTTTTGTCTCTTCCGAGCAATCGTGAGGAGAAACTGTAATCACGGACCTTTAAACTTGTGTTATCCATTCTGTTCTAAGACATTTTGCTATATTATCGTCATCAGCAGATGTGTCAGCCATAAGGATCTTGCTTCTGCTAAGTCATTTGCTTAGTTGATATTACTGACAAATGAAAGTTGTATGACTTAACTACCAAAAAAGAACTTCTCAATTCGGATAACTTAAAAATCGGAGATTACAATTCGCTAGTTTCTGCAGATTAAACGAATAACTGAATCTTATCGGAGAACTTTGTTTCCTGAAGTGGATCAAGGCCGATGATATCCGTGGTACTTGCTAAATTCCTGCCTGACAAGCAAACCTCGACAAGAAATTTTCTGATCTCTAACCCAATAGAGAACAGGAAGCAAAGAGGGGGTGTTTTTGCTCGGGTCTTGGGTACCGTCTGAGACCTGTACTATGAAGGTCTACGTGCTGCCATTGAAGGCTATTTGGAGTTTTTTCACTGTCAATCCTGAAGCAAGTTTTCATGTCCTTTCCCTGGAAAATTTTCTGAATCTATCATTTCAGGTTCTTTGCTGTTGTTTGGATTAACTTTCCATGTTACTCCTTGATAGAACTCAATCAGGTATGAATAGTTTAATTGAATAAAATGAATCAAATGGATCCAAATAATCTCATCAATTCAGTACAGTATATTAATATTCTATAAGTAATGTTCAATTACAACTGAGCAAAGGTCAGCCTATATGAGGGGCTGCTACCTCCTTAGTACTACTCTCAGTCTTGTATTCACACCTGTCCCTCTTACATGTCATTCCCCTCCTTTTATGTCTCATCCTATCCCAATTATTAGATGACACCTGTCTCCTATTTGTAACAAACTCACGTGCTAGGATTCTCCACTTCTACGTACGCCTACTGTATACTAATGGCCTTCTAGCTCTATCAATACTTCCATCCAAAGCTCGCACCTTGTCCTCAAGGTGGAAGGTCGCAAAATGCTCTACAATTGTAGCATATGACTCCTATGAATTCTCAAATGTAGGTAGATCTTGCCACTGAATCAATACCTCCTCGTTCCCATTCGCATCCTTTCGGATCCCTAATACCATTTCTGGTTGTAAATCCAGCTCCCGCTCATCTGTTAATTGCTTAGGTAAAGGCTATATCTGCATAGGATTAGGAGCAGCCCTCTTGAGCAATGACACATGGAAAATCGAGTGAACTTTACTATATGCTGGTAATTCCAGTCTATAAGCCACTGCTCCAATCTTTTCAACAATAAAAAAGGGTCTATAGTATCGGGGGCTGAGTTTCTCATTCAGCTTTCTTGCTAACGACCTGAGTTTGTATGGTTGGATCTTCAAATACATCTTTTCTCCTACCATGTATTCCACTTCCCTTCGTTTCTTATCTGATTGTGCTTTAATCCGATTCTGGGCCCTCAATAGATTGTCCCTCAATTCAGTTATGACTCCATTATGTTCCTTAAGAAGTCTGTCCACTTCTTCCACTACTGACAGCTCTCCTGCATAACCGAGCAAGGAGGGTGGGGGTCGACCATACAAAGCGAAAAATGGAGAAGTTTTTGTAGAGCTATTATAGTTAGTGTTGAACTAGAATTCTACCCAACACAACCATTTAGTCCATTGCTTAGGCTTACTTTCGGTGAAACAGCGGAGATATGTTTCCAAACATCTATTGATGACTTCCATCTGTCCATTGGTTTGGGGGTGATAAGCTAAGCTAAACTTCAGCTGTGTGCCTGCCTGCTTGAACAATTCAGACCAGAATCTGCTCATAAATACCCTATCTCTGTCTGATACTATTGAGGCAGGAAACCCATGTAGCTTCGCTATTTCTCTAACAAATAGTGCAGCAACGTCAGGAGCAGAAAAAGGATGGGCTAATGGCAAAAAATGAGCATATTTTGTCAGCCTATCCACTACTACCATGATGGTGTCCATTCTCTTACTCTTCGGTTGACCTCCTATGAAATCTATTGATATATCCTCCCACACTTGCGTTGGAACTGGTAGAGGTTGTAGTCGACCAGCAGGGGATAGTGCTTGGTACTTGTTTCGTTGACACACTTCACAAGCCTCCACGTATTTTTTTTATGTCATTCCTCATTCCTTCCCAGAAAACTAGTCCCAACACTCGTTTGTAAGTGCGTAGGAACCCCGAATGACCACCCATGGGTGAGTCATGCAACTCTTTCAAAATAGTAGATATCCGACTAGATGTTTTCTGCAAAACCAGCCTATTTTTCTAATACAGCCTGCCTCCTTTAATCGAGAATCCCAGGTGTTCCTTGTTCCTACTTAACAGATCTTGCATGATGGTGTTAAGTTTCAGATCAGCCCGAAATTCTTCTTCCAAGTTATCAGAGTTCATCATTTTCACCGTCGATATAGCACCACATTCCATTTTACGCGATAAAGCATCAGTTGCTTGGTTCTCCTTCCCCGGTTTGTACTGCACCTCAAAATCAAACCCCAACAGCTTTGCCGTCCACTTTTGTTGCTATTCTCCAAACAACCTCTGACCTGTCAAATATTTCAAGCTCCTTTGGTTAGTTTGGATGATGAAATGTCGACCCAATAGATAATGTCTCCATTTCTGAACCGCCATCACTACTGCCATTAACTCCTTTTCATAAACTGACCTGGAGAGCGCTTGCGGACGTAATGCCCAGCTAAGATAAGCTAAAGGTCTTCCTTCTTGCACGAGTACTGCCCCTAACCCCTTTCGAGATGCATCAGTCTCTATAATACATGGTTTAGAAAAATCAGGAACTGCTAGAGTAGGGAGGTTTACCATTGCCGACTTAAGGGATTCAAAGGCTTGCTAAGTCTCCATGGTCCACTGATACCCGTCTTTCTTAATTAATTGAGTGAGAGGTTTGGCTATCTTGCCATAGTCCCGCACAAACTGTCGATAATACCTCGTGAACCCTAAAAACCTCCAGACAGCTTTCACGTCCTTCAGTATTGGCCAGTTCACAACCTCTTCAATTTTAGATGGGTCGGCTTCTACTCCCCGCCGCAAAATTACATGCCCCAAATATTTTAATTGTTCTTTGGCAAACTCACACTTCTTCTCGTTGACATACAGCTTATGGCTTCGGAGTATCAACAAGACAACCCTCAAATCTTTCAAATGTCGCTCAAAATCTGAACTGTATACAAGAATATCATCAAAGAAGACTAGTACTGACTTGCGTAGGTGGGAACGGAATACCTCATTCATCAATGATTGGAAGGTGGAGGGGGCATTGGATAACCCGAAAGGCATCACCAGCCATTCATAATGACCTTCGTGTGTTCGGAAGGCAGTTTTGTGTATGTCCTCTTCTCAGACTCTGATTTGATGGTAGCCACTTTTAAGATCTAGCTTTGAAAACACTTTGGCCCCTCCCAATTCATCCAACGATTCGTCAATTGTTAGTATTGGAAATTTATCCGCTACTGTCACTTTGTTCAATGCCCTAAAATCCACACAAAATCTCCATTCTCCATTTTTTTTTCTCACTAATATCACGGGGCCGAAAAATGGACTCACGCTGGGTCGTATAACCCCAGCAGCAAGTAATTCCTCCACTATCTTGTTTATTTCATTCTTCTGATAATGGGGATATCTATAGGGTCTTACTGTTGGTATTTCAACTCCTTGTTTTAATGTAATTGCATGGTCATGACTCCTTTGAGGTGGCAGCCCTGTGGGTGGGGATAATACATCTGTAAATTCAGCTAACAACTCCTTGAGTTCCATTGTCCCTTCCATGGCTATCTTTTGCAGTTCTATTTTTGTCACACTGACTAGATAACCTTCTCCTCTTTTCACAGCTTTGTAAAGTGATTTTAATGTGGCCATCGACTTCATCAATGCTGGTTCTCCTCTCAAACTGAATTGCTTGTCTCCTTCCATCCATTTTAATGTCAACTCCTTAAAATTGGCTTGTATATCGCCCAATCCTTCTAGCCAGTCCAATCCCAACACCACGTCCACTCCTCCTAATTCAAACAGAAAGAAGTCCCCTGTAATATATATCCCTTGCGTCTTAACTTGTAACTTTTCACAAACACCTTTTCCTCTAATTTGATGTCCATCTCCCACCTGTACTAAGAATTCTAGAGTGTCTAACACGTGTAGGAACAAGTCATCCACTAATGACTTAGAAATAAAATTATTAGAAGCCCCATAATCCACTGATACTACCACCTTTCTTCCCTTCAAATCTCCCCAGACTTTGAATGATCTCTTCGTAGCCAACGCCATCACACTCATCATATTTAATTGTAATTGCTTACCTTCACTGTCATCACTTTCAACATCCATGAATACTTCCTCCGGTACCTCGTTCTAGACTTCTTCCTCTACGATATAGACTTGAAAGTGTTTGTTTCTGCAAACTTGACTGGGACTGAATTGTTCATCACAATAAAAACATAACCCCTTCTCATATCTCTCCTTAATCATTTTGGGTGGGAGTTGTCAGAAATTGCGTCTCCGAGTCCCTCCAGTCCCTTCTCTTAGTGGTGTGGTTGTGTTTTGCACTACTGCATTTCCCTTTGTTTCCGCAGTAGCTAGAGGTCGGGCCCGGTATTCCACGGTGGTGGATCGGTTAAACTGGGCTGGTTTATTAATTGCATGTCTCTGCATGGAACTCACACTGCCATGTTTCACGATAAAATTTCTTTCCTCCATTAGAAGCGCCATGTCCATTAATTCACTATAGATCCCACATAATGCAGCTTGAGTTCAGCTCGAATTTCAGTCTTCAATCCGTTAAGAAATAACCCAGTAAGAATTTCTTCATCAATGTGCCACAGGGGCCCTGTCAGTAGCTCAAAGTTTTTGCGATAATCCATTACCGTCGAAGTTTATTGCAGCCCAAACAAAAGTTCATAGGGGTTTTTGGCCAGTGTGGGTTGAAATCGCTTAATCACCGCAAATTTAAACTCTCTCTAATCTGCTTCTGCATTTCGCACTTCCCACTAATGCCTTGTCGTCCATCGCCACTACCACTGCGTCTCTTTTATCCTTATCGACTACCCTATTAAACTGAAAATATCTTTCTATTCGATTCAACCATCCATACACATCTTCCCCACAAAAAATCAAAATCTCTAATCTTCTTCCCCTCTCCTCATAAGCTCTCCTTCCTCTCTCGCTTTAAATCTCCTAACTCCCTCTGTTTTAGTATTACTCCTTTGTTTTGTTTCTGCTGACTCACCCACACCGTTCCCTTCATTTTCATCAGCAGTCTCCACTACCGACTTTCCCTTGGACGACTCTACTCCTTTTCCTTTGATGTGTTGCATCATTTCTAACAATTCTTCTTCCAGCCGTCGGGTTTTCTCATCGTTTCTCTCCAACATCTCAGCCAAGTTCGCTACACTCCTCTCATTCAAGTTGATTTTCTCCTTCCTTCGAGTCACTACCATCCACTATCAAAACGAACTTAATCTAATGGTTCCAAGATTGTGTAATGATACTAATTGATAGAACTCAATCAGGTATGAATGGTTTAATTGAATAAAATGAATCAGATGGATCCAAACAATCTCATCGACTCAGTATAGTATATTGATATTCTGTAAGTAATGTTCAATTACAACTGAACAAAGGTCAGCCTATATGAGGGGTTGCTACCTCCCTAGCACTACTCTCAGTCTTGTATTGACGCCTCTCCCCCTTACATGTCATTCCCCTCCTTTTATATCTCATCCTACCCCAATTATTAGATGACACCTGTCTCCTATTTGTAATAAACTCACGTGCTAGGACTCTCCAACTTCTTCTTACGCCTACTGTATACTAATGGCCTTCTAGCTCTATCACTCCTGCATCTGTTCAGAGGTTATTGTGTGTCATCTTCCTGAATCTTAGATTATTGCCATGATCGAGTCTTTTCCTGACAATTGACAAAAAACATATGGAGTTGTAAGAACTAAACATAAAGAGTCTAGGCCATGTGGATGCATCAGATTCTCTCTCTCCTGGTGTATCAGAAAGCTGAAGTAAGTGGATGAAGAAACTGTACGGTTCAAAGAAATTGCAAAACTTGGAATGGAAGTTTAGGACCTGGAGGACTCCATTATAGTTTCTTTCAACAACTATGTGTTAGAAATATGTGGACTAATATAATCGCAACATTAATTCCATATGCATTACCATTAATCGAATTGTCTAATGTATGTTTAATAACTATAATGAGATGGTTAATAATTTACTAATCTCATTTGAGGGTTAATAATTTACTAATCACATTTGAGGCGCATAGTAGTACCCTGATAACTATATGTTGACCCATTAAACTATAGTTTATAACATCCTTGAAATGACACAATTATCCTTTTTCTACCCCTTAGGGTAGAATATGTTATAAGATATAACATACGGTGAGATTGTGTGCGTATTTTGTGTGGGTGCGAAAACAGATTATTGAGTCTTCTACAATTAGCTTCCTCTCTTGCACATGGTGTTATTGATTTTGTTAAGCTGTGGTGTTCAAAATGGAAAGAATGCACCAAGAATCTATGCCAAGCATTGGAGGTATTTTAATCTTATTGTGTTATTAATGCTCTAAATAGAATGCAGATCTTGGTTTTGTGATTATTGATGAATGTATCTGAGAATAGCAATTGGTATTAGAGCTCCATGATCATTTGAATTTAAGGCTCGATTTTGATACAAAATCATTTTTTTAATCGTTTTTTGAAATAAATAACTTTGAAATGATGCGTTGAGTTTCAGAAAATGTTGTTGGTTGTTGTTGTTGCCTTTTACCTTTGTTTTGGACAAAGAATCACAATTTTTTGAGTGAGTTTTTTTAAAAGCTTCGTGTTTTCGATAATGGTCGAATTGAGTTTGATATTTTCAAATTTTGGAGCACTTTTGGCTGAAATGGATATAGGAAATTCACAGAGAATGAAAAATGGAAGAAAATGTCTCTAAAATTGTCATAAACTGAAGGCCAACGGGGGAGCTACCGTCGAGTTGACGAGCGGGGGCGCGGGTCGACTCGCGAACCAGAGTCAAGGGTCAGGGACGACCCAGGTGGCGGTGTGCCAACCCTTAACTAATATTTTATATATATTGTTTTTCTTAATATTAAAAAAATAAAAAATCCTGCACAGTGTGCGTAGGGGCACGAGCAAGGTCCTTTTTGGACCATTTTTCATCATTTTGCTCCATTTTTTAATTCTATTTTTTCATATGTTTTTGCACAAGATTAATTAGTAATTTTTTATTTGATATTCTAATTGTTTTAATCTTATTATGGCATAAACATGATTATTTGTTGACAATAGTGAATGCTTATTTTAACCTGTCGTAGAATTGAGCATATGAAACTATTTATGATGAGGAATTTTTTAAATATTAATGTATGTTTAAAATTTTGTGTTTTTCCTCTAGAATAACGTTAAGATCTATACGGGTAATTAATTATCCTGACGATAATTACTACTTAAGAGGATGCTGAATATGGTGAAGAAATTTTATTAAAATATTATGAACCGCACAATTTTTCTATCCTTTCGATAGTATATTGATAATTTGGTTGTAATATTTAATAAATTGTTCTTACCTGTGAATGAGTTCTATATTTGTTTAAGGAACTCTAACATGAATGATATAATTAATTTTGAGAAAAAGAGCACGAATTACATGATTCTGTTTTAACTTGCATTTCATAGTTATTGCTCTTGGTTCTTATTCAGCTTTAAGCAAACTGAGAGTCTCTGCTATCTTGACGCTGAATGGAATGAACCACATGCAGTGGGTTGAATCTCTCATGATGAATTTGATTATCATGTGAATGGACTTGGCCTTGAGAATTGATTCACGACCTAAACCCACTGATGATGCTACTAAGAAGGAAAGGAAATCCTGTGAGGAGTGGGAATACTTTAACCGATGTTGTTTGATGATTATGAGGTATCACATGGATGAGCCCATTCGTGATAGTATTCCCAAGGCTGATAATGCAAAGGATTTTCTTGCTGTCATTAAGAAGAAGTACATGAAGTTCTCAAAGAATGAGAAGAATGAGTACTTAAACATGCTTCATCACACCATTTATGATGGTGCAAGTGACATTAGGGCTCGCATCGATAAGCTCATGGGTTGTTACCATAAGCTTAAGGCTATGGATATGGAGCTTGGTGAGGATTACATGGTATGGTTTGTGATGGGAACTCTTCCTTCCAAATTTGATTTGATTAGATCAAGCTATAATGCTCAGAAAGAGCAATGGACTGTTGAGAAGATGACTGCTATTCTTACCAAGGAAGAGGATGACATGAAAAAGGGAAAGGCAAGAAGCATCTCCATGATGACAAGCCACATCAATTCTCAAAAGAGAAAATTCACTTCTAATAGCTTAAGTGATCAAAAGTCGTTCAAGAAGAAAGTTGTTAGTCCTAAAGGAAGTGGACAGGTGGGCTCATTTTCTGTTAGTCAAGAAGAAAGTTTGTCAGAATTTTGGTGCACAAGAAAGTTGATTGTTGAAAACTCAAAGCCCACTTAGAGAAGAAAGATAATTGTCTTTTGATGGTTTGTTTAAAGTCCAATGTTATTGATGTGCCCTTAAATACTTGCTGGCTAGATACTGAAGAAACAATTCACGTTACGAATTCCTTGCAAAAACTGACAAGTCAAAGAAGGCCGACTAGTTTTGAGCAACATGTGTACATGGGAGATGATACCAAAGTCAAAGTTGAATTTTTTAGGACAGTTAGACTATAGCTGAATACATGACATCATTTAGTGTTATATGATGTCGCTTATTTAGCCTCTATTAGGAGGAATTTGATTTCTGTATCCATTTTGGATAGATTAGGTTATAGTCTTCTTTTTGGAACTAGAGAACTGACTTTGTATTGTGACTCTCTTTTGGTGGGAAATGAAATTTTATATGAAAATTTATACAAACTTGAGTTGAATGATGTTGTTACTGTTGCTTCTTCCTCTTCCCTTAATATTGTTGTTGGTCCCAAACGTATGAGGTTGGATTTGAGATCTTCTATGTTATGGCACAAATGTCTAGGCCATGTTTCTAGAAACATAATGGAGAGGTTGGTAAAAGATTGTGTACTTCAAGATCTTGATTTTTCAGATTTCATTGCCTGTGTTGATTGTATTAAAGAAAAGTTGACCGCTAAGGTTAGAAAAAGCAAAACAGACAGGTGTTCAAAATTGGTGGATTTAATTCATACTGATATATTTGGGCCAGTTATTTCACCTGCTATGGGTGGTTATAAATACTTCATCACTTTTATTGATGATTTTTCCTGGTATGGTCATGTGGAGCTTATTCATGAAAAATCTTAATCTTTGGAGGCATTTAAGATTTTCAAGACAAATGTTGAGCTTCAAAAGGGAAAGAAAATCAAGGTAGTTAATTTTGACAGAGATGGAGAATATTATGGGCGTTATAATGAGAGTGGAAGGAATCCAGGGCCTTTTGCTAAATATTTGCAAGAATGTGGTATTGAAGCAAAATATACAATGCGAGGAACACCTCAACATGATGGAATCACTAAAAGAAGAAACCACGTACTTCTTGATATATTGTGATGTATTTTGATTCATTCTAGTTTGCCAGAATTTTTGTGGGGTGAGACATTGAAGACAGTTGTTTATATTTTGAATCAAGTATCTAGCAAGTTAGTCCCAAAGACTCCATATGAGTTATGGTCAAGTAAGAAACCAAATTTGCGCTATTTTCATGTTTGGGGATGTAAAGCAGAAGTGAGGCCCTATAATCCACAATCTAAGAAGATTGATTCGAAAAACTATTAATGGCTACTTTATAGGCTACACCATCAAATCAAGGGGTTCTAGATTCTATTGCCTATCTCACATGACCAGAATTATATAATCAAATAGAGCTATCTATTTTGAAGATGAATTTTGTTTAAGTCAAAAGTCAAGAGAAATTGTATTCAGGGAAGAATGTATTCTAATCCTTATACTCGTCGCTTCCGCTCATACTGATGACCCTATGATTGAACAGATTCTAGTAAAATCTCATAATTAAGCCCATGATGAACTCATTGATACTGGGGATGATGAAGTTGCTGTCAGGAGATCACAAAGAACATGTAGACTTGCCATTCCTGATGAATATATTGTTTATTTGCAGTAACATGAGTTTGATGTGGGAGATAATACTGAACCAGACAGTTTTCAAGTGGCCATGAATAGTCCTTAATCTGTGTTGTGGATGAATGCAATGAAAGTTGAGTTGAGTTATATGTCACAAAATAGAGTTTGGGAGTGGTTAAACTACCTAAAGGTTGCAAACCCATTGGGTGCAAGTGGGGTTACAAAATGAAACATGACTCAACAAGACAAGTAGAAAGGTATAAGGCTAGACTTATAGCTAAAGCTTATAGCCAGAGAGAAGGGCTTGATTTTAAAGAAACTTTCTCAATAGTTTCTTCCAAAGATTCACTACAAATCATCATGCCTGTAATTGCTCATTTTGACTTAAAACTCAATCAAATGGATGTGAGGACCACCTTCTTGAATGGAGATTTGTATGAAAATATTTATATGACTCAACTAGTTGGTTTTGAGATGAAAGGTAAAGAAAACTTGGTTTGCAAGCTCAAGAATTCTATATATGGGTATCAAGGCAATGGTATCTCAAGTTTGATATGGTTGTCACTATAAATGGCTTCAAGAAGAACGTAGTTGATCAATGTATATATATGAAGTTTAGTGGGAGAAGTTTCGTTTTTCTAGTACTATATATTGATGACATTCTACTTGCTTCTAATGATACTGATCAATTATTTGAGACAAAACAACTATTATGTAGCCATTTTGATATGAAGGATCTTGGTGAGGCCTCTTATGTACTTGAAATTCAGATTCTTCGAGATAGAGATAATGGGATTCTTCAATTATCTCAAAAGCCTTACATTGATCGGATCTTGAAAATATTCAATATGCATTCTTGTTCTCCTGGAAAGGAACCAATAGTGAAGGGTAACAAATTCTCAAAGACCCAACGTCCATAAAATGATAAAGAGAGAGATAAAATGAAAGTCATTCCTTATGTGTCACTTGTAAGCAGTCTGATGTATGTTTAAGTATGCACACGCCCTGATTTTGCTTTTGTTATAGGCGTGTTAGGAAGATACTTAAGTGATCCTAGTCTCAGCCATTGGAAAGTGGCTAAGAAAGTCATGAGGTATCTTCAGGGTAGCAAAGATCATATGTTACCTTATCGATAAACTGATGTAAACGATCTAGAAGGGGGTTGAATAGATCTTTGAAACTTTTCGAATAATTCTACAATAAAATCAGAAGTCAATT